>WUAM01000107.1:12977552-13002472 GCA_024336885.1 Actenoides hombroni
GACTTGAAATGGCTTAATTAAATCTAAGTTAGAGTAGTTGCCAAAAGGACTCTGTCCTTTCTTCTGCCTTTGATCCTAATCTGTGCATTCCAAAATCCAGTTCCTGAATCTGGTTCCCATCTGCCACTGAGTCAGTCTGGGCTTCCAGAGTGTCAGTGGTGACGTGATTGCCATCGGGAGGTTGGGAGTGATACTATTTTTGTATACAAATCTTTATTTCTCATTATCTTTTCTTTTTAATGTTGTTTTTTCATTAAAACTGTTTTAGTGTTCTTTTCTGATCCACAAATCTCTCTGCCTCACTCCTTTTCCCTTCCTTTTTGGGAAGCGAGAGGCGTAAACAGAAGGCATCTGTCATTTGTTTTGTGACTAGCCCAGCCCTAGCCCTTGAGACTAACATAATTTAAAGATATTTGTTTAAAATTCTAAAGCAAAGCAGCTTTGTTTCCTCTGAGTGAATTTGTCTCATGTCAGTTTCTATTCATTTCCCAAACTCAGGCCATCATGTGCAACCATTTGTCACCTGGCTGTTTTGCGGCTCTTGCGGGAGTGCACTGATGAATACCTGTGCTGTGATCCATTCACTGCTGCTTTTATATATCTATGTTATTAAAAGATCCCTGTTTCTCTGTACAGTTTTCCTTGATGATTCTTTGTTAGGGTTAATTCATCTGACCTTCTTGGATAGGCTGCTAAACACTGAAGTGGCAGAAAGTGATAAGTTGACCTGTTTCTCAGTGCTGTTTGGGGAAAGATGTGGGAAATAACACTGTAGTGAACAAATTGAGCTAACTCTCTGGTAAATGTGTTGTTCTAACATCCAGTTAGCATAATCAAGACAGTCTTAGAAATGACACAGCTTCCATCCTTAGTTGTGGTGACTACTTTTTTTCCTGTTGGTTTAATCTTAACAGCAGGCTGTTTCAGGAGCCTTGTTCATAGTTGTTACTTGTCCTCAAAACCAGTGTAACCTTTTTGATTTTCATCAGTATTATATTTGTTGCTGCAGGATCTTGGTCAAGGGTGGCTTGGGATGTATTCAAGCTGATCTTTATCAAATATCTAAAATTTGTCATACTTTATGCAAGTAAATCAGTTCACTTTGAATTATTTTTCTAAATAATATTAAAAAATAATTACATCCAGAAATAAGTGGTTTGGGTTTTCTTTTTTTTTCCTCCTCAACAGCTTTATTTTATGCAGAACTGATTTAATAAAATATAATTGATCAGAAATACAAACGTAATGAACCAAGGATGCATATACAATAATAAATGTTTGTTTAATTAAGACAGCAGAAGAAATCACTTAATTCAAGTAACTTCTGTTCTTACCTGATGTTTGAAGTTATCTTTCTTTGTATGGTGCATTCTTATTTTATTTGTTTATTTGTTTTAGATAAAGAATCCTATTACCCATTAATAGATGTAAATTGGTGGGCAGATAATTCTGTCATCCTGGCTCGCTGCTCTGGTGCTTTGACCGTGTCATCAGTCAGGACTTTAAGAAACTTGCTGGGAAAGTCGTGTGAATGGTTTGAGATTTCTCCTCAGGTCACTTCAGCTCATGATGGAGGATTTCTAAGTCTGGAGGTGAGGATTATGCACAAACAGATGCTTTTTAGAATGCAGAACAGTTTGGTTTTTTATATGTAACCCGAAGGGTATTGTAAGTGTGGTGTGGTTACAAAAAAAAAAAAAAAGAAAGTCATTATTACTAATAGAAAAAGTGTTTCTTTATCTCTAGATAGGTATTGCAGGGGAATTCTGAACTTGCTGCAACTTAACTGTCTCAATAAAAACTTGATTGTCAAATATCTTTTAGATAATAGAAGCAAACCTCCTAGAAGGCTGAGTCTGAATAAGATGAATCTTGCTGCAGGAAACAATTTGTGTGAACATTTTTCACTGCTTTTTATGTTAGTACATTTGAAAACTACTGCAAGCATGCCTCTACCATTTTCAAATAGATGCCTCTCACAGAGGTATTACATTTAAAAAAAGGAGGAACACATGTAAATTAAGGCAAAGCCATATAAGAGGTATAGTTTTTGTTCAGCTTAGAGGTATAGTACTTGTTCATCTTTAGCAGGATTCCAGGAAGGAGTAGAACATAATAAAGTTATGCAACCAGGAATTTTCTTTGAAATGAAGAAATTTATTCTTTCCTAAGGCTTACACTAAAATTGATCTTAAATATCTTAAACAAAAGTTCAAAATCATATTTATCAGAATATCTTAATACATACCAAAGCTTGCATTTATGGTTTTGGAAAGGCTTATTATTCTGGAAATAAGATACAGCCAGTGACTGTACAAGCTAAGGATGTAGTCTGAGATTACAGTTGCATTGAAGAGAAAACCTTGCTTTGAATAGCTAACACTTGCTTACTGCTGCGTGCAGCAGTGTTTTCTATATAACAGCTTATGAACCTGTCTACATGGTTGTGTCCTGTCTGGGGAGGAGGTGGTGTAGGATTTTTAGAGTAATATTAAGAAGCTTTCACCCTTCTTCAGTAGGTGAGGGATGAAGCCTCTGATCTAGGAGATAGACACAATCAGGGTTTGTGGAGCATGTTAAGCAAGCTAAGAATTTGGTTTAAAGCAGAAGGGGAGGAAGGATGTTGATTCTGAAATTTGAAGTAGTGGAAGTGATGTACTCAATTCTTATCAGTGTACTTGGAAGTGTGCTAGGTGGATGCTTCATATTTGTATTTTTTGTGCAGTGTGAGATAAAACTTGTACCAAAAAGATTACGCTTGGAGAGCAGGCCTGGTGATGAAGATGAGGGAGAAGACGACTCTGACTCAGATAATGAAACTTCTGCTAAGGACAGATACTTCAGCTACCTAAAGCAGGGCCTGTACTTTGTGACAGAAATGGAACGATTTGCTCCTCCACGAAAACGTCCACGTACTATTACAAAGAATTTCCGCCTTGTCAGTTTGAGATCCACGACCCCAG
Organism: Actenoides hombroni; assembly: GCA_024336885.1. NCBI lineage: Eukaryota > Metazoa > Chordata > Aves > Coraciiformes > Alcedinidae > Actenoides > Actenoides hombroni. The sequence goes on from WUAM01000107.1 coordinate 12,980,516, forward strand.
AGGAACTGTACCAGAGAAAAGTAAGTGTAGAAGTAAAGGTCATATCTGTTTCAAATATTTTTCTTTAGAACGAACTTCTTATTTTTCTTTTAATTGCTGTATTAACAGAAGGCTTTAGGCACATACTTCTTTCTAAAGGTCTCTTAGTTGACAGTGTACTGTGTTACCTAATTGAAGGGATCATTGTTTTAAACCAGCATTACAACAGTTCAGATGAGATGATGTTGGTAGGTCAGTGTGCAGGCACTGTGCAGCACTAGCTTGGCCAAAACTCAGGTGAGAGTTTACAAATAATGAAAGACCTGGCAAATATATGAAAAGAAATAAGTTTAGTTTGTTTTTGGCTAGGGAATGGGTTCTGTCCCCATGTAAATGTAGTTTACTTGCACATTTTTTCAGGTATACACATAAATTAGGCCTGTTACTCACTCTTAGCAAACGGATATTTGTTCATTTTTAAGACTACTCCAGGCTGTACTTTGTCCTGGCTGTTTCATTTGCTCTGGTGGTAAACCAACCCGCTTTATAGCCGTTAAGAGTTTCCAGGGAATGCTGATGTCATACTGGTTACCTAAATAACTTATTTCTTTTTCTTGAGGAAAAAAATTTCTGATTCTCTAGACATGTCCATCAGATTTAGTTGTTACTCATCTCTATCTTGAGCTATTCTCTTTCCTACTTTCTTAAGCATACTCACGGTAATTATCCCTCTACCTGTTTCCATACACAGAATTAATAATCAATTATTTAATACGGAAATCAGTTTAATTTCATTTTCATGTGTTTGCTTTTTAGATTGATAATGAAGACTATGGGGAAGCTTTGTCTTTGGCCCAAACATACGGCCTTGATTCTGATCTTGTGTATCAAAGACAGTGGAGGAAGTCAGCTGTTAACGTCGCTTCAATTCAAGACTACTTGGTGCGTTTGTTTTTTGTGACTTCTAGGCTTTCTTATAAGAATGGCTGTGTTACCTGTACAACAATTGAATTCTCAATTGTATTCTAAGTTATGTAACATAAATTGGTGGCAATTTGGAGAGCTGTCTTGGAAATTCCACTCCATGTCATGTGGAAGAAAGTCATCTTGTTAATTTAACTGAAGGCCTGATCCAGAGCTCTTGGAAGTTAATGGAAATCCTTGCTTTCAAATATCTTTTAATTTCTGTTAAAAGCAGCTTGCTTTCTCTGGTGTAATCTCTCCCTCACATGCAGCAGCAGATGGTTGCTTGGTAAATAATTAATAATAATTGGAAATAAAATATATTTAAATAACTCCCAAGTATTTTAGAAAATTAAATGGCAAGGTGAAGTTGGTATCAGTAGCTATACAGCACAGTTTGAATAACAAAACTTAGAGTGAACTCTAATAGATGTAACTAGAGGTTTTTCAGTGGAATCCAGCGTGGGGGTTTTCTGGCTTGGAAGAAAGACTTGAAACGCAGCAGCCAAGCATTGTCAAAGCTGCATGACCTAATGGTGCTATAGGATAAAGTCCTTCTAGAGATCAAGAGAAATACCATCTAACATTTTTTTTTTTTTTTTAAGTCAGATACTAGTTGAATGTCAAAATCAGATTTTTACAAGCAACCATTCTCTTGTGTTCTATGCAGTCTCAACTGAAGATCAGCAGATAAGGCCAATAATATTTTGTGATCTAGTGTGTCTTTTCTGTAACAGAATCATATTGGCATGTGAAGATGTTGATACTGAAAATAACTCTAGTGCTACTGTGGAATACTCTTGGTTTATAAAAACTGCATTTTAGCCCCAAGCCATTCCATTTTATGTAGTGTAAAGAGGGGTGATACTAATTAGGGAATATAAAGTTCTAAATCATTTGGCATTTCTGTGCCCTTTTCTGCCCGTTACTCTTAGGGAATTAAATTTTTTGCATTCTCACTTCTTTTATTGGCTCACATTGTCAGTTATCAGATTAATATTTTATTGATATTTTCTGAAGTGGAAGAAACATATTAGAAGATTTTAACATCTCTGGTTTCATTGCTTTGGATTAAAGAATATAACATTGTGTCTGTGCTCTTATTCTTGGACAGAGCAAAATTAAGAAGCGTGCATGGGTTCTTCATGAGTGCCTGGAAAGAGTTCCAGAGAATGTGGATGCTGCTAAGAAGCTGCTGCAGTATGGCTTGAAAGGCACAGACTTGGAGGCTCTTGTGGCCATAGGAAAAGGAGAAGATGGTGGCAGGTTTGGGAGGACTATTTTGTTGTTGTTTTCTTTTAGAAAATGTTGAATGAAGTAATATTTTTAATGATTTGGTAAAATTTTTTTATCAATAATTAATGAAAATGTTAAGATGCTTTTGCAGTACATAAAGAAAGGTAATACTTTGAATCGAACTAATCTAAGGATGTCCACAAGGTACATATTCTCATTTTACCTTTGTAAAAAGTGAAATCACTGTTTATTATATACTGCTTTTTCCCTTTTCTCTGGATGGCCTTTATTTTCCTTGTGATAGAGAACTTCTGATATCACTCTTTGTCCATGAGAATCTGTGTCTGCCGCCTTTTCTGTAAGCTACAACTACCCCTATAAATACATTTTGTTGTGTGTCTTAATTATCATAATGATCTTCGGTTGGGGAAAAAGCAAGACAGGTGGCTCATTGGGGAAATACATGTGGAGACAATTATCTTCAGTATTTAGTTCCTGCTGGTAGAAATGGGCAAGGCTGTTCTTTCTTTGTGCAGTCATCTGTTACCATTATATGATGCCAATCCCAGTACTACCTGCGGAATTGAGAAACTTACCAACCATCATAGCTGAATGGTTGGTGGTTTGGTTTTTTTGACTGTTGCAGGGAGGGAGAGGAAATAAGATATGATGCTTCTTGTTATTTTTTCTGCTGCTTTTTTTTTTTTTTTCCCAAGGCTTGTTACTGTCTTTTTCTATAAAAGTTTGTATTTTTAATAAAGACATAAATGGAAAGCTGTGTTAGTATATTTATTAAAAAATTCTTCTGTTGTATCTCTTCATTTTTTGAGGTTTTTTTTAATCAATATTGGTTACATGGTTGGTTTTGCTTTTCAGATTTATCTTACCAGGGGAGGTGGACATTGAAATTCCCTATGAAGACTTTTTGTCACCAAATGAAGAAATGGATACTAGGAAGGAAAAAGAGGCCAAGAAGCGTCAAGAACTGCTATTATCAGTACACTTCTCAAAGTAAATGAAACATTAGACCATGTTTTATTCAGTTACAGAATTTTTAATTTTTTTTTAATAACTGCACAGTTGCAAGAACATAATTACTCTCAAGTATGTTATTCTTAATAGGAAAGTGGTTTAAATTTTAATTGGCATTACATTGTGTCGGTATTTTTGATTGACTTTATTTCTTGATGTATTCCAGTGTACAAAGTAATTAAAACATTCAACTATTGTCTTCCTGTGCACATGATGTACAATATCAATTGCAAGCCTGAACATTCCTGTTTTGAACACAGGCTGACACTGGAACAAAAAGAACTCTGCCGCAGCAGACTGAAGCTGTTAAGTTACCTTGATCGCCTTGAAACCTATGAGGTGAGAAAACTTGACAACTGACTACAGTTCTTTTGAGTTCTCGTTGCACAGGTATTCCTGGAACTTTTTTGTCATATCATTGTATCATTTTTTGTTATACGTTGTAGTATTAGGGTTTATAGTCTTTTTGAAATGGTTGTCTCTCACTTGAGAAAAGCAAGCTGTTTTCTGTTCAAGCTGCTGTTTCACTTGCTTTACTGTTGCAAATAGCTGGCTTCTAGTGTTGAGAGGTATAGTTGGGCAGAAACCTGCTTTGAACATACTGTGTCTGTGGGGAATTGAATTATGCAACAACATGGGATGTGGATTTCATACAGGATTACTATTATTTCGTTCCGTCCGTCTAATTAACAAGTTCTGTTTGGATTGTTTAATGAATCTTCTTCTATGAGCTTACCAAAGTGAAAGCTTTTGCAATGCCAAACGATATTTGGCCTAGATTTTTAATTTTAGTTTCTCAGTTGGCACGAGTCACGTGATGATTTTTACCACATCTCTTTGTAAATAATGTTGTCTAAACCCTAATAAAAGGAAGGCAGAGAATTGTGTTAAGCATATCAATCAAAAATGCATCTGTGTTTTTTTTCATACTAGAACAAAAATTAACAGCATGGATTTTCATATGTATCTGATACTTATTCATCCTAAGCTAAAGAAACAGACGTTTTGGGGCTTTTGAAAATCTGGCATAAAACCAAATGTTTTATAAGGTTTTCTTTTACTTATTTTTTAAAGGAAATCCTTGGAGGGCCTCATGCAGCTGAACAACATTATGATGGTGAATTCTTCAAGAAGTTCAGAAATCAGAATATTGTACTTTCAGCAAGAACTTATGCTCGGGTATTAATATTTATTTTGCTAGCATGTAATTTTGTTTTGGTATTGCTGTTTGCACTTAAGTTTATCCCCCCTGCTCCTTGAACTTGATTGAATCTCAGGGAATTTCAGGAGTGGGGGATGTATTTGATTGTAAATAAATAAATGTAGTGACTCTGAGCTAATTTTCTTTATTGCTAAAGAAAATTTTACAATTAAATGTTTGTTGCGTGACCTACGCTTACATTTCTTTTTCGTTTTCAATTTAAATTAGTCATAAACTAGTTCTGCAATTTAATGTTTTGCTCTTTAGGAAAGCAACGTCAGAGCACTGGAAATTCTGTTTACTTTCCATGGATCAGCTTTACTTCCACACAGACAGGCAATTCTCTCCAATTTTCCAGAGACCACGTCACCTCATGAATATGCTTTCTTGTTGCCTGAAGCTTGGTAAGGACGCATCAATGCGTAGTAACTAATAAGAGGAAGATTTCTAGGTTAATACTCAAATTAGTTTCCTTATTGGAAAATCTGCTGTTGGTTATTAGCTGGAAACAAGATAGCAGCTTTGTTTTTCTGTACTTGTCCAGTCTTCATTTTCTGCTTTTCATCATGCTATTCATGGAAGTTTTTCGGTCTCTCCTGGTAGTTATCAGGAAAAGTAGGGACTTCAGTTGTTCTTGCCTCCATTACATCTAAGAGGAAGCATGGCCTTTTCTGACTTGAAACTGCCCAGATTTTTACAGATGTAACTGCAATACTGTAGTTGGTTTTTATTACTAATTTCCTAATGCTGGCTGTTACTACAAGTATTTAGCTCTCTGGAAGCAATTGCATTTAGAATCATAGAATGGTTTGGGTTGGAAAGTACCTTTAAAAATCATCCAGTCCAACTGCCCTGCCCCTATCTTCAACTAGATCAGGTTGCTCAGAGCAACGTCCAGCCTTGTCTTGAATATTTCCAGAAGTGGCTGGGGCATCTACCGCCTCTATGGGCAACCTGTGCCAGTGTTTCAGCACCCTTGTTGTAAGAAATATCTTTCTTGTATCAGTCTAAATCTACCCTCTCATAGTTTAAAACTATTACCCCTTTTCTGCATTTGTTTTGAAATGTCATTTAACACGTAAGCAGTCAGTAGCTTCAAAATCATTAATCTTCTTGTTACTAACTCTTCCACAGCTTGCTAAGGTAGAATTATGAAGAGCTTTAAATAAAGACTTTCCTAACTTTCATTCCAGGGGAAAATGATACTTTACTGTCAATTCCATATATATTTTCTAAGAGGGTCTTCCTGAACATGATAATGATGTTCTGTGTATTACTTTAAAATAATTTTTGTCTTCTAGAGTGTTTCTTTCAAATGCTTCAATTATGAAATTAGTTTTGAAGCATATTGTTCAGTGCCCATAAAGAACTGGAGAGATTTCATTATTTAATATTTTACAATAGGACTTTGAAGCCTTACTTCAGAGAGATAGGTTTTGGAATAGCTAATAGATTTTTTTTTTTTTTTTTTTGGTAGTTTTCCAGCATTAAATTTTTCACTTCAGAGTTTTAACAGTCCCATTTGGATAATTTTCCATGTAGAAGAGGGTTTTTTTTAATTCATCAAGTTATTCCCCTGACTTTTTTCTAGCTCGTAACACCACTTTTGTCCTCTTTGAGCAGTCTTTTTACTTCATGATATTTAATACTTACCAGTACACTTTCTATTGTGTTGGTGGTATTACGAACTGCAGTTACTTAGTTATGTTGTGATAACACTTGTTTTATCCTTTTCACGGCCCTAACTGTTACCTTAAAGAAGAGAAACTATTGCAGTGTTTATAAAATGGGTAAAATAACATTCCAATTTTTCCTCTTTCTTTTTAATAAGATTTATAATGTGAGAGGGAAGGAAGAAATGTCTTCTTAAAAGTGGCTATGGTGTGTTTGTGTTCACAAAGAGATTCCTTTTCTTTCTGAAGGGTAGTTTGTTCTTGTGGGGTTTTTCTATTTATTTTGTTGTTGAGGGTTGGTTGGTTTATTTAAGAAATGGAGCTAAGAGACAAAATGGCAGTTAAGATAAAACATTTTACAGCTGCTCTAGTAGTAAAGATGTGAAGTTATGGGTTAAGAACTTAGTTTTGTTTGCTGTTGAAAAATGAAAATATTTAGTTTGAACCTTTATTCTCATGGTAGACAGAATTTTCTAGTGCTGGGATAAGTGATGTGCAGGATTTTGTTTTGTTTTTTTGTTTGTTTGGGTTTTCTTTCAGGTTGCAGATCAGATAATGCTGTATGTCTTGTAAAGTGTTTCTTTTTGGACAACTACAAAATGGGGATAACAGCAAATCCTTTATACACAAATCCCCTGTACTTATAACAATACACTTTATAGTTGATCTAACGTTTCTCTAAAACTGTTTCCCTATTACAAAACTTATCACTATCAGTGTTGCTAAGTACATTCTCTAAAACTCAATAGAATTAAATATGTTTTAATAAAAATATCTGTTACTGAGATTAATGTACAACTTAAGTCTTCTTCGTTAGTATAAAGTAACTTTTTTTTTTTTTTTTAATTAATTTAAAAAGGGGGTTGTGGGGTTTTGTTTTGTTTGTTTTGTTTTGGTTTTTCTTTTTTTTTGATATGGGATGTCTGCCCCATGATGCAAATTGCATTGACTTCTGGCAATTCTTGTTTCATGAGTCAAAATGAATCTTTGTGAATCAAAGAGAATTGAAGTTCTTGATCATTGTAAGTGAATGTATTTGGCCTTTTAGTTCTAGCATTTATTTTGGTGGAGGAAAAAAATACTGTAGTTCGTATTCTAGGTCTTCATATATGGCCCTTTGCATGTAGGATGAGTACTGCTGGGAATTGACCATACTGTGTCTGTGTACATGGAGTGCTTCGAATGATAAGAGGGTTGGTTCTCAGCTAGAGCTCTGAGGTGACACCTCTCTGCATTGTCTGTGTTCTCTTAGTTCCTCCATCTACAGGTGAATCCTGCTGAGGAAAAACTTGAGGTTGTGTAGCAGGTGCTGCCTTTTTAGTGCATAGAACAGGTGAGGTGGGACAAATAGGCATCTCTTGCTGTTGCCAAGGCTAAAGCATTGAAATGCTTACTGTATGCCACCAACAACATGAGTACACATAAAAGTGCTATATCTGAAGAATTTCATTATCTTTGAGAAATGTTTTTGTGAAGGCTCCATTATAATTGTCATTTTCTTTTGTCTGGAGCCTCCAGTTCAGCTGCAAATAGTAAATTCTAAAACCTTTCTAGTGAAAGAAAGGTTTGTTTTGTTTGTGCATTCTACAGGCATAAAGCAGTTGTTTTTCTTGTTACTGGCACATGGTATTTATATTAGGATGACATTTAGAAGCCTGTGTCACAAAAATTTTAAAGTCTTATCAGTCAAGGAAGAGTTGGCATAACAAACGGAGAACAAAGATAGAAGGGGTTTTTTTGTTTGTTTTCTGTCTTCTGGGCCAGGTTGTTAGGAAATAGACTTTTTTTTTTTCCTGCATCTGCTTGTAAAAAGTATCAAGTGGTAGATATCCTTTTGTTTCTAGTTTTTGACATATGTTTTGTAGCTTAGCATCTTTAGGGGCCACTCTCAGAACCATTCAGGAGGAGGCTTGTAGTGTCTGAGCAGAGGATTTATGTATTCATGAGACTCTTGAAAAGGACTGTGAGTTATGTAAGCTCAACAGATCCTGGAGTTGAGAAGGAATCTGAAATACTAAGATGCATTGGTGGCTCTACATGCCTGTCAGCTTCAAATTGGTATTGTGATAGATTACTCAGTAATGTGTTTTTGCAGAATTGTGATTGTAATGTTTTCCTACTTCTTGTATTATTTCTCGGCTTCTTTTATAATGAAGGCTTCTGAATCTCTGCTGTCTCTTAGTCATTGGGATCCATGCTCCTTCTCTAAGTCTATAGTTTTTAAAGGTGATCCCAGAGGAAAAGAATGCTTTGCCACCATTATAAATAGATAACCACAGACTTTTTCTTTTTCTTTTAATTTCCTTGTCCCTTTTACAACATTTAACTGTTATATTACATCATTACCACTCACATTTTAAACACGCCGAAGTTGGGGAGTTCAAATGCATGGTACCCTCAACAGTCATATGTCTGCTATGTTGCATATTACATTAGTAGTAAAAATCTTGCCTCTAAGATAGCAACTTGTTATGTTTCTGCTTTATTTTACTCCTGAACTTCCTCTAATACTGGTTTTCAGTTATGTCTTAAAGTGAATTTTTACTGGAGAGTTGTGGATGAACACTCATTTGCCTGATGAACTGGAGTGGGAGTGGAAGCATCTTTTAAAAACTCAGTGAAGCTTTTAAAACCTGAAAATTTCTGTGTAGCTGTCTCTTGTCCATAAATTGAAAATACTACACAATTAAACTTAAGAGATTCATAAGCAGTTAACTTTGCCTTTCCATAATGGCACCTTCTACTAAACTAGATTTTTAGTTGTTGCCTGTGGCTCTGCAGTTTGATAAAGCTCTTACAGCTTCTTCTCCTCTTCTGTGTATCTAAATAGGTTTGATGACTGAACATCTGCAGAACTGTCTAATATATAGTCCTCATTTTTTTCATATTCGCTTCTCTTCTAAGCTGAACTGATTTTGTTTTTAGTGTAGCTCAGAAGTGTTCAAGTTAAAAGAACTAATCCCATGGTCAGTTCTTTGTTTGAATTAATTTCTATAGTGTGACAGTGAGATAAATAAGAAGAGCCCAAGTTTTATATTTCCTTTGCACTAAGAGAAAGTAAAGCAATTTAGAGGTAGAGAGATCAATGTAGTTAATAGTATTTCAAGGATGTGTTTGAGGAGAAAAAAACCCCAGCAACTCAGATCTTACCTTCTACTATGAAGTAGGAAAAAGAACTTGTGAGGGAAATATTAACTTGTCATGATAGTACTTGTGTTCCTGTCTGGATTGACTTCTACTAGGGGTGGTGAAGGTCCTTCTGATGCATGTAAAAGTTTAAGCAGTCATTTTGAGGAAGAGGGACTCATCCACAGACTGGCCTCTGGGGGAACTGGGAGGGAACAGGAGCAGCTTGGAAATCTGCCACAGGAAATGAGCTGGCAAAATTATCATAGGTATGAGTTGTGAGGAGAGGAGTTTTGGAAGAGGCAAATGAAAGCTTAAAGCTATGAGGGCGCTGTGGAGAACATGAACTATCACCAAGGAAGGAGGGAAATTTCATAGGAGCTCCTATGCTGAAGCCAGGCTGTCTTTCAGAGGGACCTAGACAGGATGGAGGAGGGGGCTAGCAAGAGCCTTGGGGAGTGCAAGAAGGACAAATGCAAAGTCCTGTTCCTCCAACTCAAGAAATTCTTACAGCAGTATGGGCTGGAGACTGACTGGGAAACATCTCTGCTGAAAAGGACCTGAAGGTCCTGGTGGGCACAAGCAAGATATGAGCCAATAGGCAAGGCCAGCAGCATGCTGTCCTGCATGACCAGAAGCATAGCCAGGAAACTGAGCAATCGGACTACAACGCTTGTTCAACCACATCTAGAATAGTGGTCCCCAGTGTTCAGTATCTTTCATATATAGCTTTCTCATCTCTAGCAGATCATACTTAGTGTTTTACTTAAATGTGTTATGTTCAGAACTATTCCAGGATGTAATACACAAGCTCTCGAGTGCAGAATTAGTGTTTTTAACATTTTTTTTTCAGACAGAGACATGATTTAAAAAAGAAAAAAAAAAAAATCCAAAGAAAAAAGCAGATTCATCTACTCTCAAAATGTTTTTAGAAAAAACCCTAAACTTAATCTTAAAAATGTCCATGTGTTTCAACAAAAATATACTGTTTCATAAATGTGTTGTGGCAAATTGCCTTTTGCCTTGAAGTCTGGATGCACAAAGTTTGCAAGGGAAGAGATTTAAAAAAAAAATTGAATCTTCAACTAGATGAGTCTTGGAGAAAGGCCTTCTCTATGAAATGCTTGAAGGAGGAAAAAAAACCCCATACAGTTGCCATTGGCAATAGAAAGAATTGGACTGTGACCTTAATACTGAATTAGACCTTCCTGTTTTGAAAGGCTGTCCTTGGAGAGAAAACTAATCTGCACGTTTGAATAAATGCAGTTGGTAGGATACAGAAACTACAATAACATAGACCTCTTTTGTCAAAGGCAGGAATGAGAAGAATTGCCCAGCCAACATAAACAATAGAGTGAAAAGAGCAATACAGGGGAAGTCAGCTCTTTTTGGAGAAATGGAGTTGAATACCTTCATAATCTGTCAATTTACTGGGCTCCAATCATATTTATTCTACTGTTGAAGAGAGAAGGGTAAGGGGGGTGGAAACTGGCTTAGGAAAAAAAATAAAAAAAATAAAATCCCCACAACAATATTTCTATTAATTTATGGTATGGCATGACATATAGTTTCTTTTAATTGTAAAAAGAAGGCCACCTGCCCTAGCAAATACTGTCCCCATAACTGGAATTTTAGATGAGTGCCCACCACAGAGTAATGCAGACTTAACCTGCACATGTCTCTGACCTCTGCGGGAGTTCAGTTTAGAACAAAACTGCAAAGTTGCGTAGCATAAAGCAGAGAGACTGGTGAATTCTGGATGCACATAGTGTATGTTGCACATATTGCCATCTATGGCAGGGTGTATGCAGCTGTTCTCATGTGCTCCACTTCAACTGGATTTGCTGTACGTGTTGGTAAAAAAAGGCATGGTAGAAAAATGGAAGCCCTACCTCTTTGCATATAAGTATTCATGTCTGTATTTCCTCTGTCTCATCTGCATGTATGTTTTTGATTTTGCAGATTTCAGACTGTGTTTTGATGCCTGAAATCTTTCTCATCTGACTTGCTTACATTTTAATAACTACTGTTCCAAAGTTTTGGTGCTCTCTGTTTCTGCACGAGTTACTGATAATGGAAATTTGAGAAAAAAATATCTGTGCTAAAACATAATTATAAGTTAAGAAAAAGCCCTGTTATAAATGTTGAGAGAAATACAGTGTTTCAATAATTTCTTTGCCTTTATAAAGGACAGGGGTCTCCCATACTTTGCTTTGTTGAGACTGATTTATTCGAGTTCTTATGTTTGAATCCAAATATGAAAAGCTTTTCTAAACTCTTCAGAATGAGAAGAGAGAGGAAGGACAGTTGGATGCAGTCCTGTAATCAGCAGGAGAGAGTTACGGATTTTTTTAGCATCATTGAGATAATGAACGTAGTTGGCAGTCAGGTCTGAATGATGTGGTTTTTGCTGGGTTTAACCCGTATCTGTTAAGATTGACTTTCCATAATTGCTGATTTCTACTAAGATGAGATATTTTGCAGTTGTATCTCTCTTTCTTTTTTTTTTTTTTTTTTTTTAATGTTGTTTTCATTAAATATTCAGAGAAGTTACTGAGTGCTACTTGACTCTTGGTAAGAGCATTAAAAGTCTAAAAATCCTCTCTCAACTTATTCCTATGGTGAACCTGAATACTTTTAAAAATGGCAAATTGAGCCATGGAAGAAAATCCTTTAAAAATAATTTTCCATGGTTTATCCATACACCTGACTTGAAGTATTTAACTTTTTCTGCTGTGGGAAAGGAAAAAAGATGGAGTAGACATTTTCCAGTCAAAAAAAAAAAATTGTACTGCATGACCATTCTTTCCCATAAACTGAAAAGTCTTCTCCTCTTTAGTATTTCACAGTGAGGTCTGTTAATAAGCTTTTATGAAAAACTTTTGAAGTTTGCTTATAGTACTTCTTGAATTGATGTATCTGGACAGCTGTAGGTTTCATTTCTGCAAAACTCTGTGCTGAAATGTGAGCTTGTCTTGGTAGATTTGACCAGAAGGCAAATGACCAACAGCAGTTGCTAAGGGGAAAAAAATAGGTACAGGCAAGTACATTAAAACATTTACCTGTCTCTGTAGTGTTTGTAGTATGTGGCTCAAATATTTCTGAACTAGATGTTTTAATAAACTTCCATGACACTTTATTCCAAGATGTTTTTTGTTTTTGAACCAAATACATGGTGATCTTGTGTCATGCAGCAAGTAGTTAACAGCATAGCTGCACATGATGTAAAACAGTATCTGCTGTTGTTTATTTTAAATGAGGTTTTGCTAGTCTCGGTGCTTACAGTGTTGTAGGAAGGAAAAACAATAAATTAATTTCCTATTTAAGTGGTTAAAAAAAAAAGAACAGCTTTGATATCAGTCTTAGTGTATTTGTTTTCTTCTAGGATTCTTTAATCTGCTTTGGTTTTTACAGAAGGGATGATCACACACTTCTTACCTTTGGTCATTCACATTGTTTGGCCATATAGTTTTCAACTGTTTCCTATTGTGTCCTGTTGAGTAAGGTAGGCAGAGGGAAACAGAATTGCACGTTGTTTCCGTATTTGATGGATTTTGGAGGTGAGGGGAAAGGGAAGCAAAGCAACCATCAAAGATACCACAGGCAGTGAACTTGAATTCAGTGAGATCTTTCTCAGGGAGCTGCTTTTTTTTTTTTTTTTTTTTTTTTTTTTAATAAAATAATTTTTTTTTTATGAAAAAAATAGAAAATAACTTCATAACTGGGGTTAAGGGCTAAGATGGCAACGCCAACGGTCTGGAAAAAGAAGTGTTTTCTAGTAAATTTTGATTTTTAGGCTGAGTGGATAACTTTTGCTTGCATAAGAATTAAGCTGTTCAGTCTCTAATAATCGTTTATCAGTGTCAGTAGTTGCTCAACTATGTTAAGAATAATTGGAGGGTAAAAACATAAAATTCACCCTGATATCTAGGTCAGTTAAGAGAATTTGTGGGTTTTGTCAACTTTAATTACAAACTTTTTGTGCTACTGAATCTGTTAAGAAACAATTTCTTAACTGGATCTGTAGTTCCAGAATGTAACTTAGGAGTGTCTATGGCAAGTATTCAGGATGTGGGAGCTTAATTAAGAAGAGCATGTTTAATGTAGTATTTGGCAGTACAGGCTTGAATCAGTAGAGGTTTTCTTGTTAATTTTTATTTTTTTTTTTCATACTGAGGAACAGTAACAGTAGAACAAGTCTGAGTTTTGGAATGTCCTGGTTCCTTGTCATTCAGATCCCATATTCATGCATGACTGGCTTTAGATTTGTGTTGTAAACTACTTCTCCTTTGCTTATTTCCAGTAATTTTCTCTTTTAAGAAGTTGCTATCCAAAAGATGAAGATTTTGAAGTTTTAATGTCCGTTAAATGTGTGCACCTCTTTATTTACTGTTTTGTGTGACTTCTTGCTCTCAATAGCAACAGGGAAAGAACAGCCAAACCAAAGCAACTTTCCCAGAAGTTTTTCCCGGGGCTTTTTATGGAAGGACTTACTCATCTGGGGTGCTCTTTCTTGAGAGAGTAATGTCAGTCTGCGAGTGACTAACTGGAACAAGAGTTTGCCTTCAGAGTAAATACAATAAGTGGCTTATGTTGCAATTTTCTAATGGATCTTGATATAATTATTTACTTGTTATGTGTCTCTCCTATTGCTCCCCCATCAGTTAGGTATTTCAGAGACTCATACAGAAGCTGAATTTTGGAAGAGAGGAGTAGGGGCACAGATTGTGTTCTCCCTAGTAGAATCACAGAATCATTTAGATTGGAAAAGACCTTTAAGATCATCAAGCCAAATCTTAAACCTGACAGTAGCAAATCCATGACTAAACCATTTCCTCAAGTGCCACATTTACACATCTTTTAAATACCTCCGGGGTGGTGACACCCAATATGTTATCTTAAGAGGTGAGTGAGAGAGAGAGACTTACAGAGAGGGGCTGACTTTGTTTTACACATTAGTGTACTATTCATGCTGTTCTTAGTGGAGCTACAGGGAGAAGACGAAGGGAATAGCAAGGTTTGGTGCGAGTGCTCCACTCAGCTTGACTTTGTGATACTTCAGCTTCTGAAACTGCACAAGCCTTCAGGCTACTTTGAAAGCTTTCACTGCCAACTTGTCCTTTCCAGGAATGAATCTCTTTTTACCTCTGATGTTTATGAATGAAAGATTGTTAAAATGATTTGATGTAGAGTCATAGAATCGTTTATGTTGGAAAAGACCTTTAAGATCATGGAGTCTAACTGTAAACCCAGCTGTCAAGTCTTACAGGCCCATACTGTATCTGAGATTTTTATTTTTTAATACAGTAAAAAAAAAAATTAGCATTTCAATTCTTGGAGGCAGAACACTAGTTAGGTATTAGTATGTGTAGCTAATGTTGAGGTAAAAAGCTACCTGTGATGTGAAATTAGAGTTACTTGAAAATCTGATATTACTGCTATTTTATCACTGTAGTTCTGTGACAATTTTGCAGACATGATTTGAAACAGCTTCTAAAATGAAACACCTGTCTGTCCTGCGCTATATAAAATCTCTTCGGTTTTGTTTTAAACACCCCCCCCCCCCCCCGAAGGTGTGTAAATATTTAAAGAAAAGAGAAAAAAAGCCACCCCCAAACCAACAAACAACTACAAAAAACAAAAACAAAGAAATGAACAAACAAAAACACTGAAAAAAAAAAAAGGAAACAAAACAACCAAACAATTCACCTTGAAATGTTGTCTTAAGCCTACTACGAAGCAAATGGAAAACTTCTACTAGAAAAAGAAATCTTGGGCAATAAAATTTGGCCCAGTTTACTTTTATGTTCGATAGAACATAGGAAAGGAGAGCAGTATTGACTGTAACATAAAGACCTGCTTGTACTGTCTTAATTTTATGTTTTAGAAGGGAGTTTTAATCACATTTTGGCTTTTCTGTTACTTGGCATTTCAACTGATAGAGAACTTTTTTACTATGAACTGAGCCTTCCAAAATAAAAGTCTCATGTATGACTTTTGAAATATGACTGTATTAATTGAGTTTGTGAACACAGTTTTAAACATTAATATTTAAAATTAATTGGTAAATTATGTTATCTAAGACTTAAACAACAGCGCCCCCCTGCTTCCCCCATCCTCAGAATACACGGGTTGATGATGAGTCTTTCCAAAATCAGAAAGCCACTTTATTCCTGGTGTGCATACCATAAAGTTAATTCAGAGTTTTCTTTAGCAGTTATTTTTCAGTGATGTTACTACATGGTACCTAATTATAAAGATAATTGTGGAGTTTTGTCTAACTGAACTGGAATTAAATGCAGATGTTTCTTTAGCTGAGACACAGGAGTTGGCAGTTTTCCATCTTCTCCCCTCCTTTCTTTCTGCTTTTGTAGCCTGCAAATCTGTCTCTGCCAATTTATTGCTAGATTTCTACTGTGTGTTTCATTTGGAAGGTTGGTATTACTGTAATAAAACACAGGATATTATTTGTTAGTGCATAGAGAAGTGAGAGAAAGGGTGGTTGACCTTCTGGGAGAATTGTGCATGTGTACAGGGCAGGGCAGTTAGTATGGACGTGGCTTGGTTTGTTAAATACATTTAATGGCTGTTGCTAAATGAGATTGAGTTACTGATTTTTAGTTTGTTGCTTTGGCTCTTACTATATGGTGAATTTACTGTTTGCTGTAATGGTGTTTCTTTTTAAGCTACTGAGTTACGGTGCTGCCCTTCCAGGGATGAGAAGATTGTGTCAGTTCTTAATTTATAAATAGGGATTGTCTATGTAGTATTGCTATTGCTGTTCATTTTCCAAGTCGGGAGAAAATGCATGATATTTTAAGTAGCTGATTGCTCCACTATGCTGAAACTTTCATGTCTTTACTTTGAACATCGTTTGTTTCTTATTTCTACAAATGCCAGAAACTATATTGCTGTCCTCTTCCTCTCAGTTTGTTCTGCATAGCTTGACATGGTTTTCTCGGTTTTTGTGCAATGGTGTGCTTAATCTGCAGTTTAAACAGATTGCTTTTTTTTTTTTTTCTTCAGCCTCCATATTTAGAGAATGTTTCACTGTAGACATTTGTAGTCAGAAAACCACATTAAACTTAATTGAGAAGATCAGTACAGCAGGTCATATCTTGTTTTGTTGTCAGTACAAGGATTTGTGCTAAAATGTGAAGAATTATACTTTTTTTTTTTTAAGCTGTGAAGATCATAGGTTTTTACTCATTTTAGTTTTCTATGACAGCATATCAAGTTAGAATAGAATGCTTGCTGTGAAGTGATAAAAAATTTAAAGAAGGTACTGGATTTTTACCTCCTCTTATTTTTTTTTTATTATTTTATTTTTTATGAAGGTATGGTCAGTAAGAAAATCTATTTATTACTCTTTTTTTTAAAGTGGATCTTTAATGGTATAGGTAGAATATGTATTTGTACAGATAATAACGTAGAGGCAAAATCAGACTTGTAAAGCTGCATGAAGAAGTCCTAAATCTTGAGTAACTGATACTGTAATTGAATGATATGCTCATTATGAATTGACTGAAATATTGCATTTGCTTTCTATTCCATTAATTTAATGCCATCACAATTAAAAAGAAAATAAAACTGTATAAAACTTCCCTTTTCTGTTGTACCAGTTACAAACAGGGGACATTGAAAATTATTCCTTGGAATGAGCAGAAACATCGTGAAGAAGACTGGTGTGAAAAAGCAGAATGCAGGTAAGCATATAGAAAAAGCAATAATTTTTAAATCTATATTTATGTACATTTCAGATAAAGAATTTACTGCTAGTTCTTAAAAAATGGGAAATACCCAGTAAGACTCACTCCTTATTTTTGTGCACACTAACTTCCGTTTTCAGCTTTCTTACCGAGAAACACTCCTGCATGTTACAGCATTATGTTCACTGTGATTATGTGATGAGTAACTTCTGCAAATACATGGGAGCTGGGGGCAGGTTGCTGTTGGAAATACATTTAAGTATTTTTCCTTCTGCCCTGTTACTTGTCAGCCTTAACATTATCATATCAGCATTAATGGATCACAAAATGGTCTTTTGCTGTGTGAAGAATAGGTGGAAAGCAGTTTTGGTTTACCTGTGTCTTTAGTCTTTCTTTCATCATCTGTCTCATGTTTGTCATCTCTTACAAGTTAATTGGCAGACAAAAAACAATACTGTGATTTGACATTTGAATACCATCAAATTAATATAATGGTAGTTTGATTGTATCATTTTCTTTCAGAACAACCAATAGTTTTGGGGAAAAAAATGTGTGATAAAAATGCAACCAAATATATACTTATCCTTTTTATCTTTTTCTCTTCTCTTCTCTTCTCTTCTCTTCTCTTCTCTTCTCTTCTCTTCTCTTCTCTTCTCTTCTCTTCTCTATTTATTTTTTCCTTAAAGGATGGTTGTTGAACCAACTTTACAGGATGAAGGTGAATTTCTGTATGAAACACAACCTGAGTTACTGAAGTACAGGACTACTGACCTTTCAGTAGATCTGGTTACCGATTGGTATTTGAGCAGAGCACAGGAAATTGAAAAATATGCCATGCAGGTGAGAGTAGCAGTGAGGAAATGATGATGTCTGGCTTGGGCTGATCAGCTTTCTTCAACAGATGCCTGTCTTAATGTGTATTAATGGGATGCTTTTTCCTCAGTAATATACAGTATGCCTCAATCTTCATTATGGCTTTTGAAGTATTTGTTTTTTCTTTTGCAATGTACTTAACACTTGCTCTGAAGTTTACGCAGCTAAATAATTGATGCATAGCAAAGATTCCCTTTCACATGGCTTGCTTTAGGAGACAGTAGCACTTTTGTAGTCCATTAAAAATGTTTACCAGTGTTTACCATGACATTTTATGGTTGTAGCTAAGGAAGAGAATGTTGTGCACAGGGTATTGGGAAACATGTTTTATTATCTGTCACATGATACTGTGTCATATATATTGATACGTGGCAATTACAGGTGTCACAGTGATGTGCCAATATTTAGTACTGTCATGACTGCTTCCTGGCAGGTTTATTGTGTCTGTGGGGCTACCATGCAGCTATATTTTTTTTTTCCCCTATTTTAAAAATTTGTGAAGCTCCATGTGATAAAGCATGGCAAAAAAGGGTAGAGCTTATCACTGACATGCTCCAGTATTTTATTGGTTCTTAAGGCAATTTAGCTGCATGAAAAGGAGGTTGGCTGGAGGTTGACTATCAATCAGTATGAGTTAGTTCTGATGGGCAAGTTCTTCTTCAGGTCTGCAGTCCTCCAAGGCTCTTTAATCATAGTTCCTTGTGATCTTAACAGTCTACAAGTAGGTATGGAAATAAAAGCAACTTCCAAGGATCAATTAGATTACTAATGGATAAATGGAATTGCGTTCTACTCTTCCAGACTTATGTCTGCCTCACTGAATACATACAGCCAAAATTGTGTTCTTTGACATTGAAACAGAATCTTTCATATAAAGCTATTTTCAGTCACCAGGGAAAAAGACTGTCATTATCTTCTGTGAAATAAGATGCAGCAGTTAAAATTATTAATTCATGGTCAGCTAGAAAAGTCACATCACATGCAGAGTTCTGCATAACTTCAGTCAGTTAAGTAATTATCTTAGTTTAAAGCAATCTTTGTATTCCATGCAGTGAGGTGAGGTGATGTATCTATCTCTGTGTGTGATCTCCAGAAAGAATAGTGTTCTCCTAATTTATGTGCATCAATGGGATGCTTCTGAGTCAAAAGCATGTAATGACATCATCCACTAAGTTTAAGCATTTTATTTGGTCTTCATAGAGCTGAAAAGAGCAATCCATTCCAAAGTACAGAGTTCACAAAAACTTCTAGGAATTTAGAATTGCCTATTAAGCAAAAGGAACAGGGAAAGAAAATAGACACACAAACAATATGCAGATTGGTCTTGAAATTGTTTGTTTGGTTTGGTTTTTTTTAGCAAACAGTTGTACATCAGGTTGTTTTTTACTATTTTTTCAGGTGGACTGTGCTCTGTCGCTTGTTCGTCTTGGCATGGAGAGGAATATTCCTGGTCTGCAGGTGCTTTGTGACAATCTGATCACTCTTGAGACAGTAGTTTATGAGACTGATGTTGATCGAACCTTAACTTTGAAGGAACTTCTAGAGATGAAAGACATTGAAAAGCTGAGACTGTTGATGCAGAATGTAAGTATTTTTAATAAATCAGTAAGTAAACCTAGACTTCCAGTAATTGGGGGTACTCTAAATTCTATGTATATAAACGTACTGTTAGTGGCATTTTTCTGATGAACATCCACCCTTAATTCAATAAAAATTCAACAATTTTACTGGTCCTTTTTTGTTGTGGTATTGTTTTTTGTGGTTTTTTTTTTATTTTTGGTTTTCGTTTTTTTTTTTGTTTGGTTGGTTTTTGTGGGTTTTTTTTGTTTTGGTTTGGTTTTTTGGGTTTTTCTGATTTTATTTTTAAGCAAAAGTTAAAATGGCTCAGTTTTCTCAAAGCCCTGTTTCTTTGTTCTAGGCACAGTACTAAAAGTTAATAAATGCAATCCTTTGAAACTTGTGAATTGCTTTTTCATTTTTTTCATTGACCCTCTCTAAAGGTTTTTCAGTGTACTTGTTGGAATGCTGCAGATGCAAGTTTGAATGTTGTCCTTTGATATTTTTTGGTGTCTTTAACTACTGGCAAAAACTCTTAACATTTGCTTCTGCAGCACGTATGCATTTTTCAGCTTCTCTGTGTCCAGCCTGTGAATGGCATTTCAGAGTAGAAAAAGCTCTCTTGGAAAGCTTGAAAAATACCTAGAGATTGAGCTGTGCTCTGAAATTCAGTTGAAGGAATATGTAACCACCAGAAGAGAATACTCATGCACTAGAAGCTCCACAGAATTTTCAAAATTTTTATAGGATTTATGTAACCACTCATAGTTTGTTGGTTTTTTTGGTTTTTTTTTTTCCTTTTTTCCTGTCTTGCATTGTTGCATACTGAAAGCAATGCTACCCTGACATGAATGCAAGCTGATCTTTCACTTGTTCTGAAACTGGAAGAGGAAGACAGGCTGTCCTCATGTAATGGACTTTACTCCTGTCCCGCTTGGTTCTCCAAACCAGTGGATAGCATGAAGATGATTGATTGTTTCAGTGCTTCATGATGTAGTGATCGGTGCAGCAGTGGTGAATATAAGGCTTCAACTGTTGTTTGTGATAGGTGAAAATACTGTTTCAGTTACATTGGCCAAAACATGTTCTGTTTGCCTTTTGGTTTTCTTGTTTGTTTTGGACATGAAGCTGAACTTTTTTTCCTCTCTGTAACTCATTGCACTTTCCAGTCCTCTGACGAAAAATATGTGAGGAACGTTTATCAGTGGATGATCCCTTTTCTCCATCGTTGTGAAAATCAGTCCCCTGGTCTCGCAAATTCACTTTTTAAAGAATATTTAGTAACATTAGCAAAGGAAGACCTGACTCTACCTCTGAAGATATTTCAGAATTCAAAACCTGCTGTAAGTATAAAGCCCTGATGATTGTACTGGTCTCACTGGAAATTCTTGTCTGGAAG
Organism: Actenoides hombroni; assembly: GCA_024336885.1. Lineage (NCBI taxonomy): Eukaryota > Metazoa > Chordata > Aves > Coraciiformes > Alcedinidae > Actenoides > Actenoides hombroni. The sequence continues at coordinate 13,001,264 of WUAM01000107.1, forward strand.
AAGTGAATTCATAAATAGGGTTAGTTCATCTTCTAAATCTGATCTCTTTGATCTTTCTCTTCATCTAAGACCCAGGAGTTATTTTAGAAAACACTAATTAAAAAGTATTATAGCATAAGTTATATGCAACTAAACTGTTCATGAGATTGTCAAACTAATGTAATTATGATCTTGATGTAGTAAAACAAAAAATATTGTAAATAGTTTTTCTTTGAAGTAATTTGCTGGCAAATGTATTTAAAGTAAATTCTTGGCATACTTAACGTCTTAAAAAATAGATAGAAAAGAGTTCTTGATCTCACTAATATTTTTTTTTTTCTTGAGGAATTTTACTAGCAGTAGATTTAAAGATATTCCACCCCTTTCCCTTTCCACAACAAATGTAATGAATATAATAAGGGTCATTAGGAAGGAGACAAGTTCAATGAATAAGGGTTGAAGTTACCCTTCATATGAGGATTTCATGCTGCTTCTACAATACACATAAGCACATTTTTGCATACTATTGAACATCCTAAGTGTATGAACAGAAATCAGTGAAAGAAAACCACAGCTATTTTATGTATAGTGATACTGTTGTACATATTAAATAAATCTGACACGTGTTTGCAGCAGTTGCCTTCCTCTGCCCTGCACCATCTCCACCTCTCAAATTCAAAAAGGGTGTAAGGGTGTACCACTGTTCTTCCAAGTGTCTGCAGTGTAGGAACCAGCAGTTATGTTTCAGGTTGTGACTTCAACAGGTACTTAGCTAAATTGTTAGCCAGAGATATTCTAATTGCAACTAAACCAAATTTATTTACTTGGCTTACACATCTGTTTATATTCAGAAGAAACTTAACTTTGAATTAGAAACAGAAAACCAAAAATAATATGCTTTCTTTTCTTTTTAGTGTCAGCAAAAAATTATTTCTGATCAAGACCAGCTTATGATTACTGCTTTGGAATGCATTTACAATTGTGAACGAGATAACCAGCTCTCTCTCTGTTACGATATTTTGGAATGCCTTCCACAAAGAGGATATGGGTAAAGGTTTTCAGTTAGTTACTTCTAAATATTTTAGATGTGCTAAGAATAATTGTGAATTAAGGCTTTAAAAATAATAGTAAAGTCACTAAGATGATGTTTCAAACTGCTTATCTTCATGTCTATTTAATATGAATTACATGAAGGAATTACAAGAAGTATGGAAATATATATTTAATATT
>WUAM01000107.1:13005394-13045057 GCA_024336885.1 Actenoides hombroni
CCTTCCAGCAAATATCTGGGTAGTTAAAATCCCCCATGAGAACCAGGGCCTGTGATTGTGAGGCTGCTATCAGCTGCCTGCAGAAGGCCTCATCAGCTTCTTCATCCTGATCCAGTGGCCTGTAATAGACACCTACAGCAGCATCACCCATGCCAGCCTGACCCTTCATTTACTCCCATAGACGCTCAACTTACCCCTTATCCTCAGAACTCAATACATTCTAGTTGCTCTCTCGTGTAAAGAGCTACTCCACCACCTCGCCTTTCTGGCCTGTCTTTCCTAAGAAGGACAGAGCCATCCATGACCACATTCCAGTCATGTGAGCTGTCCCACCACATCTCTGTAATTGCCACCAGATCATAACCTCTTGCCCAAACATAGATTTCCAGCTCCTCCTGTTTGTTCCCCATGCTGCATACATTAGTGTACAGGCATTTCAGGAAGCAAGCCAAGCACACTGATTTCACCCTAGGAGGATAGGAGACCTTATTCCCCATGCTGTGTGCTTTGGTGTGCAGGTGTTTCAGGAAAGGACTCGATCATGTAGGTTTCACCCCCAAGACTGAACTGTCAGCATTAGGCTCAACTCTAGTAAGCTAGGTTTTATCCCTTTCCTCCTTCAAAAGTAGTTTAAGGCCCTTTCTGTGAGCCCTGCCAGCTCATTCACAAGGATCCTTTTCCCCCTCTTAGACAGATGAACTCCCATCTGTCACCAGGCCTGGCACCACGATCAAAAAATGCAAAGTTCTGTCTGTGGACCAGCCTCTAAGCCACCTGTTAATTAGGTGGGTTTTCCTTATTCGTTAAGTATTCCTCCCCTTCATGAGAGTACCAGTCTGTGTTACCAACAGTTATTTTCATAAATTTTACAGTTTCTGGTAAGAAGAAGTTTGGTTTCTAGATCTTGTAATTTTGCATTCTTGACTTGAGAGCAGAATTATTTTTTTAGTCAGTTTGTTCAACCTATAAAAAAGTACATATGTATTTTCTTCATCTTTTTTGGTGTGGACATGATGGTACAATTTAAAAAAAAGTGGCAACATAAAATTGTTTTAATGGTATGTGTAATACAACTGATCTAGATTAATTAGAATATGCAAAATCTTGCCTGTAATTTCATTAATGTTTCTGACTTACCCTTTCTTCAGTATCTTTCATGTAAATCAAATTAATAAGATTAAAATTATGTTTTAAAGCTTTAATGAAAGCCTTTAAATGGTCAGTTACTTTGATATGCTGTCATGAGAGGAACATTAAGGATCAGTTATTCCCATAGTAAGAATTAGCAATAGACTTTTATTTGCACTTTTATATTTAGTTTTCTGTAGAGCTTCCTCCCTCACTTACATTTTTAGCAAATGCAGCAGTTAAGGTTGTGAACTACTGTTATGATGTATTTTAATAAAATCTGATTTGGAGACCCCTATTAACATAAAAGGTGAAGAAAAGTCTATCTTTAATGAAAGTATTTGACCCATGGTATTATTTCAGATTACTTTCAGCTATGTTAGATATTTAAAAAAAATCTTGGTTATGCAATCAGTGAATGAAAATGTTTTACTGCTGTGTGCTAGTGTGTGTGTGTGATAGAATACTAAAAATTAAACTAGAAGTATAACCTTTTCCTGCTCCTCTGCTTTTAATTTATTTCAGTTTAATTTGATTTCAAGAACTTACTAATAGAATTTTCATTATGTGAGAACTTCTTCATTCTTCTTGGGAGGCATAATACCATGTTTTAAGCCCAATATGCTAATGCAGAGTTTATCCCTCATGAAGACATTAATGTCTTGCTGAACTCACATGGTATAAAAACGTTATAAAAGCAGCAGCCTGAAGTCAACCACCCACTAACTAGCTAAAAAGAGCTCTGAAATTGATTCATGATACTAAATTATACAATTAAGGTAATTGTTTAATTTTTTTGTAAAATCTTTTTTTGAAACACAGTACTAATTATAAACTTCTCCAAATATGATTGATACAACCTGGTGATTTGCAGGCTATCCCTCCACTTCCTCAGAAAATATTTATATAAATTAAAACAGCCTGAAGATTTTGCCTATGACATTTCTTCCAGTCTGTGTGATATGTCTTGTTCACCATAAAATAGAATGTAGCATGAAATATTACTTATTTACGACACTCCGCGTGAAAGTTAATGTCATTTTAGCAGTCCTTCTGAGAATGTTACAAAAATGATGTTTTAAAAAAAAAATCTATAAAGGCATATGATCAGTCATTTGAAATTTGAAAATGTTGAATCAGAAAATCTGAAATTAAAGAGTTTTATTTCAGGTCAGGCTTCCAGTTCTTCCTCCATTCCCAGCCTGACTAGCTAGCGATTGGGGCTGAATATATTGTAGTGTTAACTTTCTGTTTATAGGTATAATTGAGCATCTGCATGCAAGTAACTTTGGTCTGTTTTTCAGATTGTTTGCATTCTTATACTCCTTAGCACACTTTCTGCACCTCCATTGTTCAACCAGCAATACAGCAGTAAGGTTCATTTGGACAGTCTCTAACACCAGTTTTTATTTCAACAGTGCGTTTATGTTCCGATCGACTTAGTCTCATCAAGGACTGTCTTGCTCAGATGTCAACAAACTATAAACAGTCTGCGAAGCTCCTGGGACTGGCAAATTTGCTAAGGGTTGCAGGTGAGCTGTGTTAATAAGACACTGAATTGCAATGCAAAATGTATTTGTGTTATGCTTTAGGATATTAGAGCTGATCAGTAGAATGTGGTCAAGGATGTCACTAAAAATTAATCTAGAAGAGCAGTCCTTGGGGAGAAATAAAATATTTTACATGAACAAAAAATTTTATCTGTAAAACAGCTGATACTGTCAGCTGCTCTGTTGTTCCACTAATATCTAAAACAAAAACAGCCTCGTCTAATCTGGATATTGAGTATAAAATCATTTCACATTGGAGGAGATGTGGATGAGAATATTTTGGTTTACAGGTAATTGGTAATACTAAAATTCCAGTAAATCTTACTATCTCTATCAAATAAGGTAGTTAGATTTAATAGTAGCACAGGGGGGGTGAGGGAGTAATCTGTAATACATAAACTTCAGCTGTTATATGAAACATAGACAAAAGTCTGTCTCCTTTGTGAACTAAAAACCAGTGTGTTACTTGAGTATGCATTTGAGAAGCTGATCATCTTCAAGGATTGAATCCTAAGGATATTAGATTGGTTTGGGTTGGTGTTTTAGGTTTTGTTGGTTTTTTTTTCCTTTGTCTTGTTTGTTTGTTGGTTGTTTGGTTTTTGTTTGTTTGTGGTTTTGTTTTGTTGTTGTTTTGGTTGGTTTTTTTTTGTTTGGTTTGGTTTTTGGGTTTGGTTTTTTTTTTAGATAGCCTACCTAGTGTCTTTTGACTTTTGAAAAAAATCAATGCAACTGCAAAGACAGTAATGCTATATTTTTATGACGTAAAACTAGAATATAGAAATATAAAATAGAAATTCATATTTCATTCAGTGTGGTGTATAAAATCAATGCATTCCAGTTTTGTCGCTGATGTCTGCCTGACTAATTCTTTTCTCTCTTTTTGTTAAATTATTTAAGAACTTCTTTCTTATGTCTTCAGGAAACTTAGTATTGGCAATTTTGGCATAGTATTATATATAGGGAGTAAAATATTAAAGTGGTCTGGGTGAGGTTATGAGTAGAGGTACAAAAGTTAGCTTGTTGACCTCTTGGGATGCCTAGGTCCTAAGGAATGGAATCACTGCAAATGTAGTCATGACTCTGGTAAGCTCAGTGCTCCTGTTACGTAGCACTGCTACATGACAGATGGCAGAGGGGAGGGGGTGGTGCCATGTTAGGTAGCTGGATCTAATCTGTGTATTCATTCATTTTACATGTAATCTCCTGTTTTGCAGAGAAATTAGAATGACAGTTATAACTTCTCTTACTTTCTTTGCTTGCAAGACTTTTGGAAAAAAAAGTCTCTGTATTGGTTCATATGACAAGATTGCTGTATAGCTCTTTCTCTGCTTTGTCCCGCATCAAATTTAAATCTGACAAGTTTTCTTATTAATATTCTAGGTTCTTTAGGCTAATGCTGCTGATTTTAGTTTTACCTTCTTTTTGAATCTAAATGATTCTCTTTGTACGAGAGAATGAAAGGCAAAATCCACAGTGATGCTGTGAAGCTTAAAAACATGAAGTATTCAGTTCCAGTAGTGTCATCCTAGTGCCTTAGTTGTAGATCAGCATCTACAGTGCCCTGTTATGTACCTTTGAACAGGAAACAAACTCAGGGCCCCCATCTCCAGAGACTGAAAGATGACAGGCAATGTAAATTAGGTGGAGTATTCAGGGAATTCATATGGAGCTCCTTGATACAGTGATGTCTGTGTGCTAGTGTTATAATCACATTGCAACTTACTGAGACATTACTGAAAAGACAGATTTTTTTTTTTGAAAGAGATACTTAAAGCCAGATGATGAAATGGCCTACTGATTTTCTTTTCCATGTGGTTACTGGACTGGAGAAAACCAGAAGATGTGCTAGGTGGTTAATTTTTAAGCAGGTGAATGGTTTAAAAACTGTTACTTATGCTACAAATCACATATTCATTCTAAGAGTGTTGGGTGCTCTGACTTTCATGGTTAAGCATTGGGAATTATACTGATGTTTAGTCCTGTGGTAGTATGGAATTCTAATAGTAAAAGTCTAATTCAAGAGTGAATCTTGTTAAGGAATACACTACTTGGACACTTGCTTTTCTTGTCTCATGCTAAATAAACAAATAACTTGGTGACTTCTCAAGTTATCTTTTGGTTAGCAAAAAAACATTTACAGTAGTGACTTTTTGTGGTGCATTTGGGTATTTTTGCTTATTTACTTTTTCTAAAAAAGTAGTTTTAAGCTTTTGTGACTAAAACCCATCTCACTGTCACTGAGGGATGAGTAGTCGTATTACTTTTATAGAAACAGTATTTTCTGTACAGGATATTCATTTATAAGCAAGATATGAATTCAGTATGTTGTGAATTTTATCTAAGCTTATTTATGGTAGGAGATGGGCTATGGAAAACAGGTCACTTTCATTTTAAGAAACTAAGTATTTCTTTAATCTATTTTAGTTTTTCTGGACTTGAAAATTATAAAGAGCATACTACTGTAACAGTAGTTGATTTTTTTTTTCCTGTGCCTGACACTCTATCCCATTGACAAGTATGCAGAAGAGTATCCAAAAGCATACAAAGAGAACAAAATTGTCAGTGCTACTTTGTCATACATAAAAATGCAAGATTTTTCCAACAGATTAAAGAAATTCTGTAGAGTTTTATTCTTTAGTCCTCAAATTACTGCTGCAGGTACTTCCAGTGAGTGGTGCAATAGGTAGCATTAAATGGAATTTAAAGTTGTGTATGATTTTAATAACTAGGTTAATAATACCTTTAAAACCAGATTTTAAGTGGAATGCTGGTATAGCTTTAATCATAATCTGTAAATGAAGAGTCTCATGAAATTTAATAGTAGGTATAAAAAAAACCCCACAACTTTAAAGCAAGAGATGAAATCATGTTTAGAATCACAGAATCATAGAATGCATTGGATTGGAAGGGACCTTTAAAGGTCATCTAGTCCAACCCTCGTACAGTGAGCAGAGACATCTTTAACTGGATCAGGTTGCTCAGAGCCCCATCAAGCCAGATCTTGAATGTCTCCAGTGACGGGGCTACCACCGCCTTCCTGGGCAACCTGTTTCAGTGATCTATCACCCTCATAGTAAAGATCTTCTTCCTAATGTCCAATCTGAAGCTACCCTTCTCTAATTTGAAACCGTTGCCTCTTGTCCTATTACTACATAGCCTTGTAAACAGTTCTTCCCCAGCTTTCCTGTAGGCACCCTTCAGCCTTCTCTTCTCCAGGGTGAACAAGCTCATCTCCCTCAGCCTGTTCTCACAGGAGAGGTGCTTCAGCCTTCTGATAATTTTTATGGCCCTCCTCTCGACCCACTCCATCAGGGCCACATCCTTCTTGTGCTGAGGGCTTCAGAGCTGAACACAGAGCTCCAGGTAAGGTCTTACCAAACCAGAGTAGAGGAGCAGAATCACCTCTCTTGATCAGCTGGCTATGCTGCTTTTGATGCAGCCCAGAATGCAATTGGCTTTCTGGGCTGCAAGTGCACAAAGCTGGCTCATGTCCAGCTTCTCATCCACCAGTACCCCCAATTCTGTCTCCACAGGACTGCTCTCTATCACATCATCATGTATTGATAATGAAAATTGCTCTGACCCAGGTGCAGGACCTTGCGTCTTTCTGTATCTGTCAACTTGTAATTCAAGTTATTGAGTTACAATTAATTATTAATATGATGAAAAGTTATTTTAGGACTTGGTACCCCTATGAATTATAACAAATGCTAATGTTATTCCATAAATTAGTTTGTAGACAAAAGGGCAGCTTACACATACAAATTTTAAGAGTCATGAATTAATATATTTTATTGTTAAATGAATATTAGAAAAGGAAAACCTTTCTTGCAGTGTTAGCCCAGATAGTCTTTGTTAGCAGATTTAAAACTACTGGGAAAGGATGACTTGATTTCTAACTGTTTATGATGGAAGGTACTGGCTTATGGAGATATATTAGGATATGTCTAGATACTGAAAAAAAAAATAAAAAAATCTAGGTATTGAACTTTACGGACTTGCTTAATGAAGAATTAGATAAAGTACTGCTGGAAGAAAAAAATGGTTTTCGTCCCTAATTGGTTTTCACTACTTATACAATTATCTTGATTTATGAGCCACCTTTTCTGTAAAAGAAGTTCTGATTTAGTCTTGTGGAACATACCAGTATTGGTTATGTGTCCTCAGCTTTGCAGTCCCTTCTGTTCCTGGTCCACCATGTGTATCTACCAGTAGAGTGCTTTCTTGTCATTATCTGCTAACTGGAGGAATTTGTTTCACCATTTCCCTCTTTGCCTCCCCTGCCACCCCAACCCATATGATTACTGATTGTGAAAGACCTGTTTGCTACATCTATCCATACCTATATGTAAATTTTATATGTATGTGTATATATAGAGTATGTAGTATATGCTGTGTTATATATGATATATAGCCTATAAAATACTAGGAGCATATTTAATTCTAAAAGAATGCTTTTGATGTGCATACGAGGGTAGAGTGCACAGGGTCATTCTCAAGATTCCTCAGGAGCTGTGTGCTCTGCATACAGTTCGTTTAGAGAGCAGCACTGAAAGTGGGTAATGGAATTTATACTCATCCTTATCAAAGCTAAAATATTGCTTAGGTAATGAGATATCAGCTAGCTTCTTAATTGCTTTAAGGTATTTGATTAATGACAGTAAATTCTACTTGAGTCTTATGTCACTACCTCTGTAAAGTATGCTCACAAGTGTTATCTTAATTTCACAGATGGGCAAAGTGAGTGAGGGAGAATGTGCTCAGCATGACAGCCAGAAAATCTGTACCTGCTCTGGGAGCTGGAGCTGTACTATGTCTTGCAATCCTCACTTAATCCCCACTCTCTGTTAAGAAAGAGTTTGAAAGAATTCACTTTATACAATTACTTACTTACAAAATAGAGGAGAGAAAAAAAAAAAAGGAAAGAAAAATGCTTGTGTATCAGAATTAAGAGCATCTTCTCTACTGCTACAGTGTATCAAAAAGACCTAATGAACATTTCTTTTTATTTTTTGAGTCAGGCTCTCTAGAAATGTTTTAATCTATTTTCTTACAGCTTTCTGTGTTAATTTAGTTGATGCTCGTATCTATAAGCTAATTCTAGTAACTTGAAGCATTGTTCACATTCCTTAGTGAAAGCTTATTTTTGAAATCTACACTGACTTCTTGCTTAACACAAGTAGAAGTAGCCATACAGATGGTTTCTGATCTCCTGGATCAGAATTTCTGGAGTATACATATAATTTTGATACCATTTGACTTTGAAGTTTTTATGACATGGTTTCACTCAAAATAATATTTCATCTACTGTCAAACAGCCTACATCCTACTCAAAGTGGGTTTTTTCAATTTATATGACACAAATTGGATCTAAACTTCAAAAATGTATTTGAACATCCTTTATTTTTCAAGGAAAACATTATTTTATATTTTTCTGAGCTTCTATATTTTCCCCTCATTTATGATAGAATCATAGAATTTTTTAGATGGGAAAAGATCTTTAGGATCATTGAGACAAGACATTAACCCATCACTGCCTAAACCACCACTGTACCATGTCCCTAAGCACTTTCAAATACCTCCACGGATGGTGACATCACCACCTCCCTGGGCAGCCTGTTCCAGTGCTTTACAGTCCTTTCAGTGAAGATTATTTTCCTAATGACCAATCTAAACATCCCCTGGTACAACTTGAGGCCATTTCCTCTTACCCTATCACTTGTTACTTGGGAAAAGGGACTGACACCCACCTTGCTACAACCTCCTTTCAGGTATGATGACATACCTGTTTGTATCAGTTTCTCTCTGAATGCTAAATGTCATAACAAAAAACTATAGGAAGAATATCAGAGATTTAAATCTTAATGGCTTAAGTAATCTTTAGAACATAAATGTATTTTCCTTATGATGTAAGGAGAAAATAGTCTGAAGAAGCTGAACACACATAAGCTTTCATAGATAATAAAAGGGGAACAAAAACTAAGGTATCCTTTCCACTTTCTGAAATTGATTTCTTTGAGTCTGGATGCCAGACGTTAACATTGAGGCTTAATGCAGAATGACCATATAATATAATAAGGTCACCATTTTAATAGGTTTTTCTCATTGAACCCTTTTTGGTTTTAAATCTTGTCTGTCTGTCAAAAATGGCAAGTGGAACAATTTAGAATTTAAAACTTTCACTTTTATAAGACTTTATTATTAAAAATAACCTTCAAATGAAGTCACACAGCTGAAACAATGGATGTTTTCAGGTTTGAATAGAAGAACAAAACTGCAGCTGGTAATATTTTGAGTGACTGCACTGTTGAGGCAATGAAAGCTGTATGAAGAAGGTCTTGGGCTGTGCATTGCAGGGGATTCACTGGTCACATTGGAGCTGATGGTTGTTCAGTGATATAATTGCATGTGTCGAGATAATGGAAGTTTAAATAAGTGAACATTGGAGATAAGATGAGAAAGTATAGCCACAGACTGAAAAGAAAATGATCCTTGTGGTTTATGCTTGTGCTTTTGTAAAACGTGCAGAGATGCATCCTACTGCATCAAAACTAATTATCTAAAACATTGGGGATGGGGGACTTGTCAGCATATGACTGCTCAAGGACAGTTAAGACAAAAACTGTTCCTTGCTCTAAATGTTCCACCTCCTCTTTTCTCCAGACCTATTGATTTTTAAGTAGTAATAAAGTGATTATTTTGTCTAGCTCAAATAGGAGGGTTAATAGTTAGATTATTTCTCTTGCCTTTTATTTGTATTTGCTATTTAGCAAAATCTCTCTGTAAGTAGTAAAGCTGTCAAAGTGCAGTGGGCATCAGAAGGTGAAGTGGCAATTATGGATCTCTTGCTTGTAGAAATGCCAGTTCACATTTAGCTTGTGTAGATAGAAGCACCTTTATGTCATCTGAAACTGCTTTTGCCCGGATGAGAAGTTCCCAGGTTCCAAAGGGCAAAATTTTTGCAACAGAATAGCTTTGAACGTGATTAACTTGCAACATAGTATGTTGGCAGTATATAGAGCAAGAGTCCAAAAGATAAAATGATGGGAAGCCAACCTGGTCTTCAAGCTGAATTAGGCAAGACAGCTGGGTTTAGGGGAATGTTGACTGAGTTCAGTAATTAGGGTATCTTCACTTCACTGAATGTCATTCTAGCACAACTACTAGATCTTTTCTTTTGAGAAAGCTTTAAAAAGGAGCTTGCTTTGCCTGTGATTATGGATCTACAAAGTAGAGTTAAAAATAACTGCTGTGCAATTTAAGAACATGTACTCTTAAAATGTTTTTTGGGACTGGATCTATTTAACCTTCTGAAATATTTGCATTTCAGAAGTTGTAGTAATACTGTTTCATAAAACAGTGCCCTTTTCAAATGACTGTAATAGCAGTGACTGCATAAAATCACTTCTAATAATAGGGGAGAAACATGCGCAAGAAGCTTGCATTGAAATAATCCACTCAGTTTTATTAGCTTCTTGCCATTTTTCTTTCCTAAATTAGAATGAATAGCATGAGATTATTTTTCCTGTGTATGTTTAGTCACCTTCTCATACAGTGCGTGGACATACACACTATTTTGAGCACAAGGCTGGACCAACTGGTGTCAGCAAAGTAAAGAACTTTTATTCTCTTGTGTTCACTCTAAACTGGAAAAAGCTTTTAAAAAAAATAAAAGTTTCCTGGTAAAGGATGACAGGTATAAATGTTACTAATACTGACTACAACAGGCTTTGAAAAGGAGATAAATTGTCTGATTAGGTTTTTATCTGTGAATGCTGATGTATTAAAATGAAAGTCAGGACATTTTTTTTATAAACATTTTTGATGAAATTTTAATCAGAAGAGATCAATAGTATCTGAAGTGTTACTTTTGACTCATAACGGGGGAAGAAGCATTGTCCAGAAGGTCTGGTGACCAAGATGTGTGTATGGTGTGGAAAGAATAGTTTCAGTTATTGTTCAATGTATGAGGGTAGGGATTTTTAAATACCTGTGTCATCCGTATCTCAGGAGTTATTTGGTTTCATGAAGTGGGAGTTCAATGTTTTCTTACAGTATACAAAGTACTAGTTTAAAAATTTCAAAATTCTTCTTCTATTGCAGTTCACAAAAGTGAACTTACATGTCACTTACCATAAATATCCATTGTGATCTATGTCTTGGCCATCACATAAATACAATTAGCCAGCTATGATGCCAACGTTTCTTAAAATGCATAACTGTTTTTATTGTTTCCTTCCGGGAAAAGCAGATAATTTTATTTCTGCTTCAATTTCAAGGCAGGTTTTTCATGTTTTATTACAGTTTTCCTAAGAAATAAATTAGCAAGCTGAAATTGACCATTAATTCCAATTAACAAATAAAAATGTTGGATTTTTCTTGCAGGAGATGATCAGATGGAGAGAAAAGGTCAAGTTTTAATCCTTTTAGTGGAACAAGCTCTCAGTTTCCAAGACTACAAAGCAGCCAGTATGCATTGCCAAGAGCTCATGGCCACAGGTGAGGTGAATAAATTTGGGTTGTGTAGCGTGATAATGGTGGAAATCTGAGTTCTGACTCTCACCTAACTGTGGAGTATGGTATTTCAGATTGGTCCATTTCATTCAGAAACCACTAATATCTCCATAAAATGGAGGTGTATACAACAAATGCTGTGTGTAATAAGTTACATAATGTAAGTAATAGTTACTGAACTATGAGATAAGTAACCTTAGGTAGCTTTTCTGTGTCCCTTAGAGAACCACAATTTCTCATTCTTTCTATACTTTCTACCCCTCTCAAACATGTATAAATATGCAGTTAGTAGGAATGTGCAAGTCTTTTAGATGTCTACCTTTTCTAGCAAAGCTCTTAAAATATTTGTGCTGTTTATGTATTTATATATGTGAGGGTAATGAGTGGAGTTAAATGACATATGTATGTCAAGATACTAAGGAAGATGGGATTTGTTTCTTTCGCTCTTCTTTCTGCCTTAAGACCAAGGATGGAAAGATTTGAGATGAACTGTGGTTCCTTCAATATATCAAGAGATATAATTTACTTCTTTTCTTTTCAGCCACTCTAGCAAGCTGTTCAATATCATGCTTTCAAGTAAATTGTGATTTTCTTATTGCAGCATGTAGAAATGTAGCGTGTAGGTTTACAGATGCCTATTGCACTGATAGCTATAATGTGATAATAATAAACCTTGTATGTATTTGGTCAGTCTAAAGTTGAGTTACATCTCTGTTTTATGGAGCCTTTTTAGTTCCTTTCTCAGTAGATGTTAAGTGTTGGCAAGAATGCCACATGCCTGCCATTCTTCATCTAGTAAGAATTATGCAGCATTCCCCTGTCTCTTGTGAAGCTTACTAACCTCAGAAGAACATTTTGTGTTCCCTTGTAGGTTATTCTAAAAGCTGGGAAGTATGCAGTCAGCTTGGGCAATCAGAAGGCTACCATGATTTGCATGTGCGTCAGGAACTCATGGCTTTTGCTCTGACACACTGTCCTCCAAGTGCCATAGAGGCACTGTTGGGGGTGAGCAGTTTGTTACAAACCCAGGTCGGTGTTTCTGAAACTTCATTCATGCAGGTTCTGTGCTTTCCAAAGTAAAGTAGACTTGTACTAATTTTAAAGTTTGTTCCCTTAAGTTCCACTACCCAACAAGTTTATGTTTGTTCTACTCTCTTTTTCTACTTTCATTGTTGTATGTCAACTAATCAAGTCTCTATTTATTCTATTTATTTATTTATAAATCTATTTATAAGTCTATTTATTTATGTATTAGTATTTTTATATGATGAGTTGGTTTCTCAAGTAGAAGTGCAGTTGTATTCTCTATCTTTAGTACTTCAGATTGCTTCTTTTATTGCCTGATTTAAACATTTTATTTGCAAATGTATTTTTTCAGTGTTTTCCATGTGTTTACACCTTGTAGTGCAACTTCATTAAAAGACCACATAAATGTCTATTAAATGTTTATTCTTACGTTTTTTATTATCACCACTCAATGAATAATGGAATTCTTTTCTCACTGATTCCAACCATGTAATAGTTGTAACAGTTACAACAGGCTTTATGTCTGAGCCATCTTTATTAACTCTGCAATGCATTACTTCTATATAGAATCATGTCTTATGTGTACAGCTGATCACACTGTACAGGCTTGAACACATAATTGTGGCATTTAAGTACAAGTTATGGTAAGGTGACATAGCAGACCTTCTGAAAAGTTTTATTTGAAACTGCAGTGCAGTAATACATGTTATCAAAATGTTAAATTTCCATTCAGTGTAATTGTGGCTTGGCCTACATACTATCACTTGTTTTAGAGTTCATAATTGTCTTAGTAGTCTAAGCTCACAATCTTCATGTAATAAAAACATCTTAGAGGGCTTGCACTCTGAAGAGCAGTGCAGGAGGGAGCAATAACTACATTACATATGCAGTCTAATTAAGGCAGCTGCAAGTGTGTAGCCTTTTTCTTTACGGAATTGCTTGTATAGCAATGTGTACGAGGTACACAGGCAACACACGGAGGCAGTCTGTGCTGTTTCAATAACAGGATAACATCAGAATAAAATGCTACAAAGGATTTGAAATAAAGTCTAGCTCCTACAAGCTATTTCCTGTTTTTTTCATCAAAAAGCACTCAAGTTTGAGATGGTATGTGCAACTATGAGCTTATACGTGAGTAAAATCCTTGTGGAATTGATACTCATAAAGTATAGAAATAAAAACTTTTTTCCTCCCTTATGTGTCTATACCTAGAATTGGAATTTGTAGTAAGGTAAACTTTTGGCATTGTATAAGGCAAAATTTGTTAAACTTTCTGTCAATTCACTGCTTCTGTACTTCTGTCTCATTTCTTCTAAAGGCTTGTCCAGTGCAGCTGCTTGGCCACTCTTTATTACCCTCTTGCACTCCACGTCTCCAAGGGAAAAGATTCTCTGTCTTCTCCATTCGCAAAACTTGAGACTGGCTTTGTTGCTCAGATTTCTTTGTTACTGAAATCTATTATTTGTAGCAAAAGTGCATTGATGATTAATTTGGTGTTTGCTCCAGGAAGCCAAACCTAAGTGAGGATTTCTGTAAAAGCATGTTTTATCAGTTGCTTCTGCAATTACTTTCTCCATAAACTAAGCATAAGTTTTTTGCCTCTGTTCTTTAATGGTCCTACATGTCTGTCCCACTACTCTGTCTTTGTCTGTAGATAGATAGTTATATGCAAAAAATCTTTATCAGAAGGTCATGCTGACCAAATGAAACTAAACGGTTGTGCCTTTTGACTTTCATCAGTTAAATGGCCTGTAGAAATTCTGCTCACAAAACTACTGTCTTGTGTAACACTTGCCTCTGCGGAGTTTCCCAGCATCTCAGATTGATAGCTCGGATAATGGATGTTTTTCATGAAAGTTACTTAGCCTGCATAGTACAGCAGGGTGCATATAATTCAAAAGAAAATGAAATTCTTAACATTATGTGAAAAATACTGAAAAAAAAAATAATGGAGAAAGGAAGGTCATTTTATCTAGGCACTTAAAACAGTGGGAGGGTTTCAGAGATACCTATGTGGTGTTCTTCCCATCTGTCCCCACACCCTTGTTTATCTATCATGGAAGCTTTCATCAGAATTTCTTGTGTTTCTTATTATATCAATTGTAATTCTTACATTTGACTGTTTGACTGGTAAGAGACTGTATTTATTTTGTGTTTATAGATTCTTTATCAGACTGTGAATTACCAGTTGCTTCCATCAGAGGGAAGTGAGAATGTAAATACCTCAGGACCTTCTTCATTGATCAGTAAGGATAGCGAGGTAAGATTTACAGAGAAAAGTGGTTTTACTGAAGAGCTGCTTTTGAGTTTTTAGCAGCATCTACCTGTTTATTAGATAAAATGCACAACATTAAAGACATCTACTAATGTCTGTTGTTAGATTGTTTTAAGTTCAAGGTTTTGCTTATATATTCATATATAGTCTGTTCTGATTTTTTTTTTTTTTTTTTTGTTGCTTCTTCCTACACAATCTTAGCACCATAGAAAAAAAATTAACCCAGAAGCAGAAGAGGAAAGTGTAGCAAAACTTAACATGATAATATACATTTAATGATGGTTTGATTTTTGATCTGTCCCAGTTGAAAATCAAAACATTTGAAAAGAAACCTGCGCTATATATTTAATTAAGAAATGTCTTAAGTTAAACTTATTTTTCCCCTTTGTTCTGTGCATCATGAAGTTTATGGCTTCTTTTCAATTTCATATTATTGGAACAGGAACAGATACAGACATACACGTGGAAGTTATTTAGTGTATTTTTTTAATATATGTATCGTCATACATGCCTATTTTGTATACATATATGCATATGTAGACATACAGATTGCATATATATAAAATGAATGTCCCAGAAAGCAAAATAACACTGAAAAGAGTATTCAGAGGAAGAGCGCTTAATACTTTGTATCTGCTGGAATCACTGAAATGAAGAACAGGTTTGTTTCACTGGCATGAATACTTTATAGTTTCTTGAAATCGGTAAATGAATCCCTCAGAGAGGAGTATTAAGTGGATATTAATAAAATTGTGGCACCTTCAGAAGTGGGTATGGATATGTATGTTTACAGTATTTTGGTATATAACAACTTTGTCATACATCGCCTTTCATGTGCTGTAGTACTATTGACTATATGTTGTGATAGAACAATTACACATGCATAGAAATGATCCTGAAACTTAAGAATTTATCAGAGTTCAGTAAAATCACTAACTTAATTATCAATATTCATTTTGCTGGGAAGTTCACATTCAGAAAATTATTCTCTCTTATTTTCTCTGGTAATTGTTTCGTTATTTTTTTTTCCCTTTACTTGTGGTTGGTTGTATGTTTAGAATTGGAAGCAGGCAGATGGTTAACCTGGCAAGTTTGTATGTTGCTGCGTTGAGGTTTTTTTCTCCTTTCTGTTTTAATAGAGCTTCTTGGCATGTCATATTTCAGATTGTTACATGAAATGAATTCTCTATATTTGCTAATTCTTTTTGTTCTCTCCCAGTTGACTTTATAGGGATTTATAGCTTCTTTCATTTCTTGCAATGACACAGGAGGAAACATAGCCAAGAAAGTTACTGTATAACCCTTCCTTTGTTACAGACATCTGAAATGTTAGAAAAGCAATATATTCAATAACTCAGTTTCTCTGACTTAACTAAATCCCATAACTGCAATCCCCATAGTTCCACTTCAGCTCATTCCTCATGCTTCACCTATATTGTCTTGCATGGAATTTTAGTTTCTTCAAAGAAAAAACAAACTATAAGACATTTTGTTGTTGGTTTTTTCATTTCTTTTTATTCCTTTCTTTTTCACTTCTTTCCTGATTAAGTTATAGCATCCTTTTCTCAAGGAGTTGACAAATGTTCTTCTTTCTCACTTATTGATACCTTTTCAAATTGGTGGTCTAAGTGTAATTTTCCTAATCTCGACTTGTGTATGCTAGAAGCAGCTAAGTCATGTTTGGGCATCCCTTTCTCTGCTGCATTAAAAATACCTATCAGTAAGTATATCAATTTTCCCTTTCAAGGCTTTAATGACCTTTTTTCATCTCTTTTTACCTTTATCTCGTATTGAATCATCAGTTGCCACTAACGTTTTCCTCATTATACCAACCTATATCACCAGCTGGTCATGCTTGTCAATCATTCTTCTCTTGATGAATTCTGCTCTAGAAGTGTCTAAACTCATTATTTGTGTTGTTTTAAGTTTGTCCTCTAAAACTTTTTTTTTCCCATGAAACCTGCATATCTACACAGATTGCATAGAAATGTGTTGTTTAACATTGCTGTCATATTGACTTCAGTATAACTTTTCTCCAACCTTTTGTTGATTCTTACTCTGAAGGAAATTCATGATTGCTATGATAAAGATGAACATAATTATTCTGTAGCAGCTAATGCATTTACACAAGAATGTACTTCATTGCCTTAGTGCCAGCTTGTCATTGTTGATTGAACTCATGGGATGCATTGGAGAAATTACCCTCTGGAAGCCCCAGTGATTCCAACATAACAGATTATTTTAAAGCAAAATGTTCTTTCCCCAATCCCCGCCTTTTTTTCCTCTTTGTTGTATGCTACAAATGCCTGAACAACTGATCTTGTGCTTCTCAAATGAAATATCTCAGTAAGAAAATTAAGGTTGTTTTTTTTTTTTTCATGAAAAGCATTTCAGAATATTATTGCTAACATTATTAGCTTAAAATATAATACTTGGTCACAAGATGCTGTGTCATGTATAAACAGAAACAGTAACCATCAATTGCCTTCCATATGAGCTCTGACTTTGTTAAACAATCTGTGTAATACTTAAAACATGCTTTACGTCTGTTACGAATAAAATAATTATCTTTTACATATCTGAATGTGAAAACATAATTACTCTCAAGTGGCACATCAGCAGAAGAGAAATTTGCAGTTTCAAGGTCCTTGAAAGCAAAATCTTTGATAGACAACCAAAATTTCTAGAGAGTATCTTCA
Source organism: Actenoides hombroni (assembly GCA_024336885.1). Taxonomy (NCBI): domain Eukaryota; kingdom Metazoa; phylum Chordata; class Aves; order Coraciiformes; family Alcedinidae; genus Actenoides; species Actenoides hombroni. Next base: position 13,022,587 of record WUAM01000107.1, read on the forward strand.
CATTATAGGAATAATTTTCCTAAATGTTGATGAAAGAAAATTTCCATTTAAGAAAGCATTACCTTTTTTTTTTCTTTTTTAAAATATTTTGAGATGAACTGTGGCTGTGTTTTGTGTGTAAATGTGAACTGGTTTTGGGTCTGTAATAACTAAATTAGAATTCCTCTCATAGGAAGAGGTAACTGTAATTCCTGAAAGAATTGTGTTCATTGACAGTGCCACTGGACTGTTGTGGAGAGGAGAAAAATTTCCACATGGAACTCCATACATGCACTACTAAAAAACTCCTGTTGTAATCAGTGGAGATCCAGTCAATGGTGCATATAGAATAATGCAATTAATCAGCCATTAGGTGCTTGATTCAGGTATTTAATCAGAAACATCAACAATTTGAGATGCCATAAGTTATCCTTCTGTCCTTTAGCTGCTCAGCTAAAGTGTGAAGATACCTTAATTAACTGCTGTGTATCTCAGACAGTCATCAAAGTCTTTGCTTAAGCAGATGAATCAAGTGTATTGTATATGCTTAAGAGTGAGTTACTTTTTCAGTTCCAGTGATGTAATAGCCCTAATACAAGCTCAGACATCCAGTGATACCTGAATTTTAGTGTTGTCATCTTGAGCTGAATTTTTTCTATAGTCTCTCATCTAGGGTTTGGTTTGTCTTTGCAAGACTGGAGTTTTTAATTAGGCTGGGTCATTAGCTATAACATAAATCACAAAAAACCCCAAACCAACCAAAACAAACAACACAATGAACAAAACAAACCCCAAAGCAAATCCCTCCAAGGCACAAAACAAATGTGGAATAAACATGAATACTTACGTAAAAGATAATATTTAAAATTCCTGTTTTCCAATGGAAGTACCAAAAAGGGAAGAAAAAGGGAAGTTAATACTTGATGTGTTCTGTTTTATGAACAGAATCTGTTCCACCTCACTTTGTTTCCTATTTCCTTCATAATCTTCATGCATAATGCCTCTTAATGCATAAGGTGTATACAGTGCATCTTTTAATCCTTGCACCTTGAGTAACTGTCATTAAAGACCAAAAAAACCCACCCGAAAATCAACCATGTTGCAGGTGGTCTAATTTATTACTCTCTCTTCTGTGGCTTATTTAAAAAATAGTTAGCTTTGTTATTTGCCCTTGCATTAGACTGTTGGGAACTATATATTTGTGTATTTATGAGCGGAGGTGTGTTTATATATAAATATCTTAGCTCTTGATAATTCAGAATTCATTGACTGATGTTTTCACAACAATTTAGTTTAATAAAAACTTTTGAGCTGCTAATTTAGCATTAATAAGTTGTTGTTATCATTGTTTTGTTTTGTTTTTTTCCTGTCTTAATCAGAAGTGCTTACTTTTATAAAGTATAACAGGAAGAAATAAAATAAGAAGATAGTTTTTCCCAAACACCTCTCAAAACCCCCAAACAATTAAAGGATACAATTAAGGTTGTCTTCTTAAGATGGAGTCTTCAATAATATTTAAGAAATCATTTGTTTTATGAGAGATTGATTTGGGGTAGCAAAAAGTTATAATCTGAAAATGTTGCTGTTCCAGGTACACAGAGGAATGGCTTTTCGGAATACAGAATTCTTATTTGTGCAGTGTAGACTGTAATTACTCATAAGAGTCAAAATTCTTTTTAGAAAAAATCAATAGAGTTTGTCCGATAGCAGTAGAGTTGGAGAAGCATACACACCAGTATACAAGTTAGCCCATTAGTTTTCACACAGCTGAAGGATGTTTATTTTAAAAAATGTGTTTTGTTCAAATGCAGTCGAGAACTTGGGAAGGGGGAATTTCTTTTTCTGGTTCTGTTTTGGTTAGGTTTTGTTGGGTGGTTTATTTTCCCTATGAAGAATCGTTTTGCTTTTAGGAAGTATCTATTTGAAAATGGAGGCAGAGAGAGAAATTAATATCTTGTGTATAATAGTTAAAATAAATTACAAAAAGCTTTCAGACTGATTACCAAGAGTGGTTTATTTAAAAAACACACAAACAAGAAATTCTTTCCCATGTCCCAAGCCCCTAGACCTAGAATTTTCTGTTGCTTTTTACTTTTTAGAAAAGTAAAAATTCTGACATGTTGTACATGGTATGTTCTTTCTTCATTTAGTGAAGAAAGAGTTGAAATTTCCAGTTTAGCCAGTCAGTTCATCTGTAAAATGCAGAATATAATTTCAGAAAAGACTGAAAAAAATGCCTTAATGGAAAGGAGGACTTCAGTGGACCTACTACTTCAGTGGTCAGCTTAAGGCAGTGATTTATTGCATGCTACAGTAGAAGTTACTAAAAATAAGTTTGTCTACAGTGAAATTCTACCTTACTGAAGCAAACATTTTTTGTCACTGAGTTTATGGTGAGACATAATTCACTGGAGAATAACTTGACATTCTTTTGCTCTGATGTCTGAAATTTTTTAATGAAGTTAGTAAGTTGTAAACTAATACCTCACATTCAGTTATACAGGTAGAATTTTTCTATGTCAGTATGCTTCATTGTATGGGGAAATTAATAAGTTGTTAGATACATTGGTATGTAACTGTTGAAGTTTGCAGGATGGAGAAAAATAAGTATATTTTCTATTGCTGAAGACTGTGTTTACATTAACATGCTAATTATATATTTATGTCTAATGTGTAAGCTTTGTAAAACATGCAATTAACACAAATTTTTCAGGACTAGAATAGCACAGATCAACCAACATAGATGTATTTTTTATATATATATATATAGGTATTATTTAAACACTTTACATAAGGAAGAGCTGGTGCAGGAAGTTCCGTTTGTGAAACATGTCTTCCACTTCTAAAAATTGACTTACATGTGAGTTTGCTGAGAGTGAAGATGTTTTGCAAGATAAAGTGTCAGCATGTACATGCCTGTATTGCAGCAGTAGTTTGGGATTGAGACTAGGCTGGGGTCTTGATTCTTTTTTGCAGTCCTTTAGGTTTGCTCTATTCAGCACCTTGTAAGTGCTGACTGCAGAATTTCAAACCTTAATGATACTTTTTCACTTAGACTAGAGGTGCATGTGTATATCTCTGCACTGTTTTCCCTACTGAGAATTCAACTTAATTAATGCTACCTCTGTACAAATACAAGATTGTCTTTACTATCAGCTTTCTTGAATTATTGAAGATTAATTTTAGTATGCTCTATCTCATTTGTAGAGAGATTGTTGTTGTAACAGAAGCATTCCACAATTATGTAAAATATTTTTATTATAAACTTTGGAATTAAAACCACTTGGTGTCTGTGGCAACAGGAGATTATAACGGAAGAAGGGGTAAAATGTTCTGCTCACACTACTCACTTCAGCTTGAAGCTACTAAACCAATTTTAACTTGCCTTTTGTTTATTTTTTATGACAACTGCTGAATAAATTAATGATTGTTTAAATGTTATTAATATAGTGTTCCTGAACTCTAATGTATTTGGCTTAAGGTCATTAACCTAATTAAAACATGAGTCTAACACTTGCCATTGTATGTTGGATGTGCTCACAGGATGAAATCGTCTCCTCTAGCCAGTCAGCTGATTTGTTGCACTGGACGACATCAAAAACCATGAAAGTGTTGTCTAACACAACTATGACTACAAAAGCCATGCTGCATGCTGTCAGTGATGGACAGTGGTGGAAGAGATCATTAACTTATCTTCGACCATTACATGTAAGGAATTGCTAATGTGTCTCCAGATGTTTACCCATTCAGATAGTATAAAAGCTGGGCTCCTTTTGTAGGTATGGGATAACTGAAGACTTCAAATGGATAAATGAACAAGCGACAACTTGCGATTGTTTGCAAGCAAATCCCAATGAAAGAAGGGGTCTAAAGCTGTTTCCTTTTGTTTGTTTCTAATCTTTTTTCTCCCGCATTCTTAGCATAGTGTGAGAAGGCACAGATGAAATTTGGCAGAGCTTCAGAACTTTGGGGAAGAAAGCACAGTGAAGCCCACTCTTTAAATACTGTCATTTTATATTTGAAGCTGTTCCTTTTCAGTTTCTCTTTTCTACCTTCTCTATTTAATTGGATTTTTTTATACTGTTTATGATACTGGTTTTTTCTGATACTATTTTTGAGCATGATTCTCCTTCCTTTTTTAAGAATACTGGACCTCATTCAGCATTGCTTTATGTAAGATGACTTCTGTCTTGCTCCCCACTGTATTCAATGATATTTTAATTTACAGTTGTTTCCCTTGTGAACAGCAGCCACAGTCTTTTTAATGAGCTTTTTTACAGCTAGGTTCAACTGTACTTATTTTTCCCAGGGCCAAGAATTTGGAGATGCATTAAAAAGTGGGCCTGGAGGAAATGCCACTGTGGAAAAACAAGGCTGTCATCCATTTTATGAGTCTCTAATTGCTGATCCATATGTTGGAGAAGTAAGTTTCAGTTACAGAATTCTGAAGTGAGGTATTTTGTTGAAGTACTGTAATTCAGTAAAAATACAGATTTTGAATTATATGTGTGACTTGAAATTTGTTGTAATAGCAGGAAAAAATCCAGAAATATACAGAAAGGAAAGCAAAAGTAGGAACCAAGGTAGATAATTGCATCTGATGTAAGCGAGCTAAATATAACTGTAGGGTGTAGTGTGCATGTGTCAGTAACCTTATTTTCTTTGTAGTCTGAAATCAGCTATGGCACATACCAGAACAATTCTATGGAAAGTTTTGCAGAAGTCTTGCTGAGAACAGAGAAACTGACAGAAACAAAGAGTGAAGGAAAAGACCTACTTCCAACTACAGAAGGTATGTGTATGTGTATATTCACTCCTGTATTTACTTTATCTAGTAAATATAGGAGAATCTATGAAGGGGTTTAAATATGGAGAATTGCACACAATGATCTGAAGTATTGTCTGAGTATTTTATTTGAGTTATCTCATTCAAAAGTTTATGCTGGTAAGTAGTCTTTGTAGAAGTAGTTGCAGAGTTTTCAAGACATGGCATTTTTAAAAGGATTGCTCAGTGAAGAGTAGAAGTCTGACTTTAAGCAGAAAACTGATATTTGGGGATTGATAAAGTTACGTACACTGGAGGGAAAAATTCTTGAAGGTCCTCTGAATACAGCCATGTACAGATATTAAGTGGAAATTTGCAACCCGGTGTTAACGTTCTATGCCTGTGTATTCACTTTCTCAGATTCTGTGCCATTGTGTATTCTGCTTTCGGTACTGCAGGGTCATTTCAGTATTTTATTTGGTAATGAATGCTTAATTGCAGCTTCTGGAATCATCAGGACTTTGTCTTCTGAAATTTCTACATTTTACAGGTTATACTAGATAATGTTAACTGAAATAGTTTTGCTTTTTAAAAAAAGCCCAAACAAACAGCAGAACAGCAAACCACACAACCCCACCTATGATTATTTGTCTTTCCTTCTGGTTGTCTCATGCTGGCTGAAGAAGTGAACTGTTTAAATATTTACATGTTAGTGTTTTTTGAAGGAAGATATCTGTATTATATTTTACTCTGTGGTAAGTTCTGCAATGAAAAATGAATGTATTAAATCACTTGCAATATGAGAAAAGTTTCAAGTGAAACTTTCTTCATAAACCACACAGTTTTATTTCAGCTGTTTAGTAAAACCAGCATACTTGCCTTAGAAGTATACAACACAGTGGTTTGAGATATGTGATATTGCTACAGGTAATCTGTATAGTTGTAATATAATAATATTGTGAATTAGGGAAGGTCGGCAACAGCTTGTATAAATTGGGACGTATTCAAACTTTATTCCTTTCATGCTCTCTTAATATAAAAAATAGGTATAAATCAGTACTTACGATCCATTTTCTTCAATGCTGAAAGCCCATAGGCTTCTAGCTCTGATTCCTGTTTCTTAAAGGAGGGAGAGGAAAAGATTAAAATTGCTTTCTTAGGGCAAATCATGTTAGTTGGCAGATCTTTGGTCATACTTCCATCTCCCACTTGAGTTATTTGACCTGTTTTTTTACAATTCACTGGTTGCATTTGAGATGGAAATTTTAGGTTTTGTGACTTTTGCTTGACAAAGAAAAGAAATATTTGGTTCCATCTTAGCTTTTGAGCCTCTGTCTTTCTCCTCTTAAGCATGTAGGCTACTGGTTTTGCCATTTTTATACTTTTGTTCTCTTTCACCACTCCTATAGTCAATCTGAATTCCATTTAAGAGTCCCTTCAACTGTGCTATGAAACTGAGAGGTCTGTGTTTTCCTCTGGAAAACTGAGATATTTTTATTCAGTACTCAGCAGTCCTACTGTATGACACCTTTTGGTACTCAATAGACAAGAGTTCTCGCACATAAGCATAATGTAGCTTTCTGTAAATGAATCAATTGGTACTTTGCTAATTGTAATGCATTTAGCCTTGGATTAACAGTATTGGATCTCACCTCTTCCTGCTTCCTAATGCTTTGCTTTATCAATTCCCATGGAAGTCCTTATGAGGAGTTAACACTTTCAGGATTGAAAAAATGCATGTTAATGACACACTGCCAAAGTTTAAAATAAAAAAAACCAAACCATGCAGATACAACCCCATTTATTATTCTGTGTTTTTCTTCTATTTTTCAAGCTTCCATTAAGGTTTTGGGAGGATTTTGTCATACGAAATTTGTAATACTAATGCGAGTGATTAGCTGCTATACTAGTAACAAACATTGTTTCCTTGTAGCTGTCTTCTGGGACAGCCACGGCAGCAGGCTTTAGCCCTTGTAAATGAATTGATGAACCAGGAAGTAGATGCAGTTTAGCAAAGAAACCCGAGTTGTACTTAGCATAGTTGTACTTAGTTGAAGTATGCACCAAATTCTTTCTATTCCTGTAGCAGTGTCACTCTCCAGTTCTGAAGGAGTAACTAAAGCACTTTCCCCAGAGGCAGCATGTGTGATAAAACTCAAGACAATGTTTGCTGCTTCTTTTGTGGATTTGGTAGGTCAAACACATTGGACTTTTCACATTTTTTGTCCTGTCTATGTGGATGCAGGTGGTAGACTGAGCATTTTCAAGTGAGGTGGTAACACCCATCACTTCAGGTCCAATAAAAGACTTCTTCTCAGTTGTGCCTTTATAGTGCATCCAGGTTTAGCATGCCCATGGCAGTGCTGTGCATCTCTGTTTAATTGTAGTTGTCTTTTTTCATAGCGCTTAGGGATTTCATGAGGAGGTTGAAGGTGAGATTTGAATGGGAAGTTACTACAATTGACGACGGCATTTTGTTGTAACCAGATTAGTTACTAAACCTGAAGTAAACTCAAGAAAGTCGGTCATACCTAATAATCCTCATGAGTTTTAGAACAAAGAATAACATAGTGTTTTCCTGATTTAGTAATTGCTTTCACATGTCACTGTTCAACTGCAATATATGGTTTTAATTTTGGTGAGATTTTATCACATTGAAGAATTTTGAAGCAGTTTGGTTTTTTGTTTTTTTTGTTTGTTTCAGAGGAAAACAAACAAACAAAACAACTGGAAAAAGAGTTGAAATTTCCTAGGTACTGATAAATGCCAGTTTTCACAAATAAGCCTTGGCCTTCCAAATGGGCTTGTGGTATAAAGTGAAGACCTGCACAGGAAATAAAAATGATTCCTAAAATATTTTTTTTTTTTGTATGTGTGTGTATTCATGTCTTCCTAAGGAAATATTGTTTATGGAACAGCAGCATTGGCTTTTTGTTTGTCACTTTCTGTCCTCCCTGGTTTGCCAACCCTGTAATGTTTAATGTTTCCCTTTGGCAAACTTCACATTTGTCAGTGATCTGAAATGATACTAAGTTCCTGTAAATTTTATAAAGATGCCTGAGAGGACAGGATGACATCTTGCTAATGTCCATAGCCTGAGTTTTGGACTCAGACCTGTTAGACATCAGAGAATTCCTGTAGGACTTCACTGGGAGACAGAAATTTGTATGAAATGAGTCTTTGTGTATATGCATGTGTTGTGTGTATGCAAAGTAGACATCTGTGTATGGGTACATAAACTCACATCTGCACGTAAGCACACAGAAAATTTACATTTATTGAATCAGTACCAAGGGTGCTATTTTCTCAGAAGGCATGACAGTGCAGTCAGGTCTTTCTTCTTAAGTACATTCTGGCAACTGGGATACCTTTGTGTTGAGCTTCATTCAAGAGTATGAATAAAATCATATTGTTTTCTGGCTTTGTATTGGTGCTGTGTTCTTTAACCTTCAGATAGCAATAATGACAAAGATAAATTTTTGCTAGTGTGGCAGTTGTCATCTCAGGGATGTTCAGTTGGAGGAGAACCCACAATTTATTATGTATTCTCAAGGTTTTGCAATCATTAATTTTCCAGAGAAAGGGAGAAGGGGACAGAGCCCAAATTATTTTTCCCTCCTAGCTGAACAGAAAAAGATGGAAGAGGTTGTAAGAATATCTAAAGTAACTTTACTTGTGCTGAGAGTAGAAAATACCAATTTTACAAACTAATTCATTGAGATTTTAATATTAGATATTTCTGGAGTCCTATTATCTTTGCTTGGACAGCATGCAGGTTAGTTTGAATGTAGCAGAAACAAGCTGTCAGCAGCAAGAAATTATTGGTGAATGCTATTTGAAGCATAGAGCATTAGGTGCTGTTGGACAGGCTTGTATTTGCAGTAGCTGTGATATATTGCCATGTAGAAAGCCTGTGATGACTTGTCACACAGAAATTTGGTTTTTATATTTGGGCGAGGGCCAGCATGTAAATCCACTTCAGGCTGATGACAAATTAAAGATAATCTGAAAATTGTAATTGGTCATTTAAGCCTTTTGTAAATTATCCTTTGGAATAAAGAATTCGCTGAGGGGCTCTGTGTGTAATGACGTTTCTTGCCAGTGTGCCCTTGAGAGTAGTTTGTGTAGTGTTGGAATATAGGTATTTAAGACTTCCTTAAAATAAAGAGCTAAGTTGCTGGAACATGGCTTCTAGTAATTGGAATAATAGTAATAATATAAGGTATTATAAAAAGAAAGAAATTGTAATGTTATTTTCCTGGTATACTTACAATTCCTTATGCAATTTCTGGGCCAGGTTTAATAAGATTTTTGAAATCCCTGAAACCAAATATTTATATTCTTTACCCCAAATCTGAATATTAAGTGTGACACAAAAATTGCTGTTCTGTAATTGTTTGTTGAAACTTTCATAGCAACAGCAGCAACGTTTGACTTCCGTACAGAGGGAGATAAGTGCCTGAAGAAGAGATCCTGTTTCTAATTAACAAATTTTGGACACGTTGTGTCTGTATATTGCTTCTCCTGTTTGTGTAATGGAAAATATAGCAGGTTTTCTAAACAATAACAAAAAGTTTGATATCTATAATGTGGGAAAAGCAAGTAAGTTTTGTGTCAGTTTTACCAGTATATCTTTTTATAATCAGAATAATTATTCTTTAGTGTATTAATTTCACCTGTGTCATGCTGCTGTTTCTGTTTGAAATACGTGGCAGGACCTGATTTTTGTGTTTCACTGATCTTACTTAAAATTTATGTGAACTTGCAGCAATGCTTTTTTGTTTGGTTGGTTTGGGGTTTTTTGTTTGTCTGGTTTTGTTTGGTTGGGGTTTTTTGTGTGGTTTTTTTTGTTTGTTTTTTTTTAATTAAGAAAGACTGACGTTTTTAATATGGTTTGTGTGGTTCAGTGGTAAGTTAATTAGAGCTCTGAATTGAAGAGATGATGTTTTGTACCATTCCTCTGGTTGGTGTGTACAATACTTATGGCATTACATTACTGCTTTGATTTTACAAGCAAAAGATTTACTTGGCAAAGATCAATACATGTGATATTTTAGTGGTTTTATTTAGCATCTTTTACTGCAAGGTCTCATTATTGTTTGGTTAATGCATCACACACTTTGCCTGGTAGTCAAGGTAAAGCTGTATTCCAGTTTAATTATATATTTTCTGTTTCTGGATTGCACTGATAAGTGTTTAATTAAGTATGTATAGAGGTGCTTCAAGTTAGTGTCTAATAAAATATGGTCATACCGAAAACATTTCATTTGCTAACTGTCAAGGTTACATGGGTCAGTAATCAAAGCTTTATTTCCACTCCCTGTATGTTGCAGTTCTGCTACAACTGGCAAGTGATGCTTTACCAAATGATATGGCCTTGTCTCTTGCCTATCTACTTGCACTGCCACAGGTATGTTGATAGTGCTTTTGTATGTTTTTGCCAGGAAAGACTTTATAGCATTTCAGAATTCCATAAGAAAATGCAATTTCCTTAGGGTTTTAAAATCTAAGTCTTTGAAATCACTTAAATACATGTTTTACACATTTTTATGTGTAAAAGCCATTGTGACTGGCTTATGAGCGAGGCAGAGGCGAAAAGACATGCTTCCTTGCTTAAAGGAGTAGTTGGACCACCTGACTGACACATCTAATGTAGCTCATTAATACGGTTAAAAACTTAGTGGTATAGAAACAGCAGAACTGTAGCTGGAAAATAATTTTCCTAGTTGTTTGTGCAGGAGTGGAAAGCCATCATAATGTAGAATTATCTTTGTGTGTGTGTAGGTTGCTGATTTACTTATGTGTCAGAGAAACATAGTCAGAGCTATTTCTAAATCACAGCAAGTAGCTTTTTAGAAAGTTTGTGCACTTGATGTTGTAAGCTTGCTAATTCTTTCATCTAAATTAATGCTCTCTTTCTCCTAGGCGGTAGATGCCAACAAATGCTTTGAAAAGCAATTACATTCTGCGTTATCTCTCCAGCTGGCAAGTTATTACTATAGCCTGCAGATCTATGCTCGTTTGGCACCATGTTTCAAGGACAAATGCCACCCTCTCTACAGGGTTAGTACTCTTTCTTTTTAAAACCGTATTCATTAATGTGCAGCATTAAAGCTATTTTAAAAAGCCAGTACATGGGCTAAGCCTGTTAAGGAGCTGATCTGACTTACGCTGTGAGCAGCCTGTTAAGTTATGCATAATTATTCTTCTACAGTGCTGTAAACAGACAAGAACTTCACAGTTTGTGGAAGAGTTTTTGAAGCACAGTATCAAGTGCCCTTTATAGGTAATAGCACTATCAGTCTTCAAAGTAGCTTATAAACAATGAGTAATAATGAGCATAGCCTATGCTGTCACCTTCCAGTACTAATGCCATATAGTACTTCTTATGAAGAGTCAGGTGTCCCTTTCAACACAAACGGTGCTATTCAAAGTTTCTGTAGCCTTCCTTGAGGTGTGTGGCTTTGTATTTCATTTTACATATGGATAATTTGAAAAATTATCCTTATTCATTGATGATTTTGTTGATTTTCTTGGACAAGTGTCTCTTTTTGAAATGACACAGCTTCTCTTCTTATTCATCACCTGTGATTAAAGTGGTTACATAGTAAACACTGAACTAAATCGAAGAGGTGACATACAGAAGCTTAAGTCACCAACTTCCATTCCTGCTAACATACCTGAGTAAAAACTCTTTCCAACTCCAAAAGAGCCTTTCTGAATATACACCAATTCTTTCCTTCTATACAGAAGATCTCTGAACTGTTTGGTTTCCAACCTAGCTTTGAATTATAGCTAAAATAGCACTTCTGATCACAAGTTTTCTGAAAAGTGAGACCACTAATTACCACAGTGGCATAAGAGGAGACTTTTTTTTCCCATGTTCAGAATGACCCCTCATTTACAGAGAAAAGCCTGTTTTGATATCTGCCCAGTTCTGTAATTAAGCATACTTTCATGTTCCTGCTGAGATGTACATTCTACTGTCTTCTGTTTGAAAACTAAAGGAAAAGTTAGTGAACAACTGAAATTCGTGGGACTTGCAAAATATATTGGTGATGAGGAATTCATTCATGTTTGTTAAATAGCATTTTTTGAGCCTAGGTACACCTGCTGCATGGCACTTTTGATTGAAAAAGATATATTTTCTTTTTCAGTTTAAATTTTTAAACAGTCTTACAGAAAAAGCTAGGAAGCCTTTTGAAAGAGTAAGTGATAAGAGTGACAGAGATGTTAAAGATTGAACTATTTCTACTCCAACTGCCATTTAATGAGCAAAGTCTTATCAATAGCACCATGTAGTTTATCCCTTACTACAATCCTTGACTAAATCTTTTGTTCTATCTTGGTAAAATACTGTATATGACTTTGATAAGCAGTGGATTCTAAGTTGTTTGCTCAAAAGAATATGGGCAATGTTTAAATACTGCTCTTAAGCAGTAACTTTTTAAAGCAACTGTATGAGAAGATCCTGAGTGAACAGTACACCAAGAAAAAGAAAAAAAAGAAAGAAAAAAAGACAAAAAACCAAAAAAGAGATCTGAATGCCCAGCAAGAAAATAAAACAGAAAATGTTCACTGTTATTAATTCCAAGTGTATCCAGTGTAGTTCTAAGGGTACCCAGTGAGGGAATGTCACTGAAATAGGAAAAGAAATAGAACCAGATGGTTTTGAGTAAAAATAAAATTAGGTGGGGGTTTTTTGTTTTTTTTTTGTTGGTTGGTTGGTTGGTTTTTTGTTTGTTTTTTTGTTGCTGTTTTCCCCACACAAGAAACCCTGGGACTTAAATGCTCCATTTCTTCTACAAACAACCATTTGTTTAAATGCACATCTTATATGCTGGTAATAAAGAACGGCTCTGCTTTCAAGTTGCATTCCTCAATGCCTTACCAGTTGCTATCCATGGGAATAGATCTAGCCATGCTTTTATTTTTGTGTTTCCTAAGAGCTCTGTGGGGGTAGGAAAGACATTGAAATTGATCTGTAACTTTTATGGTACAAACTTTTATGAAGATAATAAATTCAATTATGGATGTCATTCCATGGTAGACTGTCTTCCAGTTCATGCCACTGCTGTCTTACATGACCTTTATCTTCTGGCTGTTTCTCAAAACAGAAATGTGTCCCTAGGCCCTTTAACTGTGTAATTAAAAGCTATGCATTATTCTTAGAAGATAACGGACTGTGTTTTTGTGGGTGAAGGTATATGATGAATCCCTTCCCTTCCCCTCCCCCTGCCCCCCTTCTAAACATTTGCTTATTGAGTAAAGATCAAAATCTGGCATTTCAGCCACATGCCTACAAGGTGGATCCTTAAGATTGTAGAGCATATATTTTTGTTTGTCATGTAAGTCACAGTAGGTGTGATCCCTCTTAACCATTGAATCAAGTATCCTCTCTCAAAACTCAGTATCTGAGTTTATAAGAAGATCTATAGAAGCATAGGAAGTGTAGACTTCTCAATGTTTAAAAATTACATTGTATAAATCTTTCAAAACATTACAGGAATACTTCTGGCATAATGGGAGACATGTTCTCAAAATGAAAATAGCAGAGGTGTTATAAGGATAATAGGGAGCAGCGGTGGTGATTTCCTCTTCCACTGGCTAAGACAGACTTAGGATTTGCTAGTTAGTCAAGGAAGACATTTTGAGGGAATGGTTGGGTCTGATGCACAAAGGCTTGATTTTTTTTGTTTGTTTGTTTTTTGTTTGTTTGTATGTTTTATTACTGTGGCATGAAATGCTGTCAGCTAATATCAGCACACCAAAACAGAATCATAAATTGGGACAAATTCTCATTAATCTTTTTTGTATCGTTGATGTCCAAAAGAAAATCAGATTGATAATTTCTATTTCTGATGAAGTTATTAGTTTAAGGAGAGACAAAGGGATTTGGGTGTAAAGTACTGCTTTCGTTTTGTACCCAAGACAGATTTGAATTTTAGTTGTTATAATCACATAAACATAATAGTTATAGTTTAGGGCATCTGAGCTATATTAGTTTCTTATCCTAAGGAAGACATTAAAGGAATTCTACAACCAAATAAAACCACAGGTAAAGACCTGTAAGAATAATGCCAGACAGAAGAGGAGAACAAAATTTCCAGAAATAGACTGGCTGTGGAAAGCATTGGTGTGGTGAGGCTCGTTACCCTTTGAGAAGCTGTATTTATTTTTCTTTAGGTCTGTATTGGACCTGGAAGGGAAGAGGTTAACTTTCTTCATAGCGGTCTCTACAGTGCTGTGCTTTGCATTTGTGGCTGAAAGACTTGATAACACACCAGTGCTTTGGCTACTGCTGAACCTTGCTTGCACAGCATCAAGGCTGCCTCCCCACTGCCTCTCTGATTCACCTCTCACTGCCTACCAGTCTTGATGAATGAGAAGGAAAGCCGTACAGCTGAGCAAGAAATTTGCTGGATGATTTTTGCTGTTAACAGCTTATCTCATTTCTTCTATCCTGGTGATCTGATAAGTGATCAGAATAAATATATCTGGGGATTGCTTGCTGTGGAAAGGAGTGAAAACATTTAATTATCCTAAGGTTAATTAATATGTTGTGTTCTTGTCCTCATGGTACTAATCTAAAAGGTGCTTCTGTGGTTTTGGAGAGGAGTATTTTACTGACCTTATCTGGGGGGCAAGCTTTTTCTCAGAGCATCAAGCAGCAGTTCTAACAAACACTGCAAAGTTGCAGAGGATGATGTGAATTTTACAATTAATAGCAGAAAAGTTTCCATTAGCAGAAAAGTCTTAGGTTCTTATTTTATTCCCTTACCTGTTATTGTCATTCAAGAAAATGAATTTGATCCCTGTACTGTTTGCACTGCAACTGGCTATATGTTGAAATGGTAACCTCAGACATTCTCCTTAGTGATGCTGTTGATGCAGCCTGGAGTTGAAGAAACTCGGAGTTCAAGCTCCATGGAGTTAAGTAGCCTGATAGAACTGGCTTTTGAGTCACTATGTGAAAGGGTGCATTTATACAGTGAACTCGTGCTCTGTGCACTTAACCTCCTTCACTTTACTGTTGCTTGCTACTTAGGAAAGCCTCTGTCAATCTCTCCAGAAGAGGCAGAATTAGGTCTGATTCCACCTCACATAAATCCACTTTCTACAAAGTAGGGGTTTTTTCCTGGTTTTGTGTTGTGGTTTTTTTAATATTTTTTGTTTTTTTTTATTTTCTCTCTCTGTTTGCATCACAGCTGTTGTGTATTTTAGTTCCTGTGCTGTTTCACTTTATTCCTGTCATTGTTAGACTATTGCTTCTGTCTATTCACATCTTTCTTTGCAGGACTGTATTTAGGTTTTCTATACTGCTCTCACCACAATGGCACCTGTAGTTTTTAAGCGCATTAATTGGCTGTGACAAGTGTGATGTGTGTCTCTTATCTCCTTTCCCATAGGAGAAAAACAGCATGTGGAGCAGTTTACAAATTGTTGCATGCTGGTAGCTGTTTATTTTTTCTTACGTTAATGCAAGCAAGGTCAAAATAAGAGTCCTCTGAACTTGGGGCTGAATATGCAGAAATTTGTGTTGGTCTTACAGGGTTTTCATTCTGCAGGCTTGACTTAGTTCCCAAGGCAGTTCTGTTGCTTATTTGTGTAATGCTGATCTTAATTATAAATATGGTTTTGTTAAGCCAGAGAAGAACTCCCAGCGATGGTCCTTATGGTACAGCTGTAGGTAATATTCAGAATGTAGGATATTGAAAATAAAGATTTCATTTGCAATTTAAGTAAATATTTTATAAGAAGACCATATACAGGAAGAAGAAGAGAGGCAAATCTTATCGGCTACCAGGTGTGTTACAGATGTTGTATAAGGTCTAATGGCTTTAACCTTATTACATGGCACCATAGTGCAGCTAGAAGTTAAGTCTATGCATATGAGCTAATCTCTCATTGGAAATCAAATGCTCATTAAACTGTTGCATGTTGTTTTGTGATTAATATCCTGTCACATTCCTAAATTATTAATTTAATCCACTAGAAAGAATATGTACATTTTTAATCTCAATTCAGATTTGTGTACATGAAGTTTTACTGGATTCTGTTAACTCTGACACGCAAAACTGACAAACTGTGTCAGACAGTCTTGTTTCATTCTGTCTTGTCGTTCTACTTTTTATTCATAAATATAATGGCTAGCAAGTCTGTTGTAGATGGTAAAGTACTGCTTTTTATTGTTGGCTTATGATGGAGTTAAAAGATTACCTTCTTTACTTTTATTACTATTTTAAATCCTGATTCAAGCCCTTGTCTTGTCTTTGGTCCCTCTTTCTGTTTGGTTAGTGATGCTAAAATGCATCTGAAATGCTTCTAAGTTCAGTGCATACCTGATGGTTTCAAAAACAAAACTGGGAGACATGAGAGTTTAACTCCTTGAATCTGCGCTGCATTATTCCCTTTTCCATTAACCTTCCTGCAAGTGTGTGGAGTCTGTGGCAGAGAGGAGAACCAGGGAGAGGGAGGGCAGAGGTGGAAGTCACCACAAATGAGACATTAGCTGACAGAATAAGGACTTATGTTGGAAGAAGTGTTCTTTGGTTCTGGGTTTGGTTTGGTGTGGCTTTTTGTTTGTTTTTTAAAACAAACAAACAAACATTGTAGTCTTGATGTGTAGCATGACATTTGAATTCAAAGAGTTCAGAATCATCAGAAAATGTACATATTTATTCCTCATTACTTCTCCAGGTCATTCATAAGAGATTCTTGAATAAAAGTGGTATCAAAACCTGGCCCTACAGGACTTGCTGCTGGCTCTGCCCTGTCTGCAAATCGGTCACTAAGCTTTCATTTCTCCTTTCACCAGGTTTCAGTTCATAAAAGGACCTTTCTTCCAATCCCTTGGCAATTTAATTTTCTTGACTGGACTTTGGCGGGGAAACTTGTCAAAGAATTTTGGAAGATCTGTATATATTTTACCATAGGTTTTCCTTTCTCAATGTGCTCACTGACACCTCATAGCCCTGCAGCAAACTAACAAAGTGGATTTCCCTTTACAGAGGCCATGATGACTTTTACCCGTGGAGCTCTGCTAATACATGTGCTCAGTGGTCTTATTCTTTGTTATAGAGTCTGCCTTCTTACCAGGGTTGGAAGTCTGATTCCCTGGTTTGTGATCCCTATGAGGATCCCACTGAGATTCGTTTTTTAGATGGGACCTTGCACTCTGTCACTGCGGTGGTTTTTTTTAAAACATTTGCTGATGCACATTAGCCTGCCATTTTACAGAATACCATGTTTTGTTCCATGAAAGCTGAGGGTTGAATGCCATCTGATCATTGGATGGGCAAGCACATCACTTACCCAGTTGGCCTGATGCTTCTCAGATGCTTTCTCCTAACTCATCTAGCTCTTCTGAGTTCTCTCCCCAACACCTTCAGCAGTAAGGGCTGGCAGAGAGATCTCATCCTCTGCTATGGGCTTAACTATGCGTACCCCTTTCACAACTTTTCAACAGGTGATCCTATCACTTTTCTAGCTGGCTTCTTGATTTTGAGCAAATTTGCAGAATATTTTGGTATCAGGTTTACTGTTCTTTATAAGGCACTTTCCAGGTACATTTTTAGCCCTTTTAATTTTCTCTTTGGCTTATCACATTTTGGGAGTTTTCCTGATTTATTTGCATATTCATCAATGATGTCTCAACAAATAGACGTTTAAAAAAATTAATATCTGAGCCAACAAAAATTGAGAGCTCATTAAACACTACTATGTTTGAGGGCTTAAATTTCAAGTAAGCTCTCCAGAACTAGCAGTCATTGTGGACATTTTTGAACATCTTCCGGTAGGATCCCAGAAATAGTAATCCAGAAGTTAGTGACATTGCAGTCAGATTGTGACAGCTATGCTCTTTTGGTTGTGGTGTGTTTGATACAGATAAGCCAGGGTTTCACAGATCCTCATATATCTTTGTTAAGAACACAACACTGCAGAGCATCACTGTTAGTTGGGACCAAATAATATTTGGGTAACTCAGAAAAGACAGACTGTTACATTGTTCATTGTTTGCTTGGTTTTGTGTTTTTTTTTTTCCCTGGTTTTATTTCTTCAAGATAAATTGTGCTTAAGAAAATGAGATGGTTACAGTGTTGCTTATTTTTGTTTCTCAGGGGTTATATAAGCTATTCTCTTAAATCCTGCTTCTGAAAGCAGAGCGAGTGTTCTTGAACCAGCTGTTCAGAAATACTCTTTTCTAAAAGAGGATCTTCAAACCAACCTTTCATTTCAGCAGGGGTTTGAGGTCTAGCTTGCCTGTGTTCCTCTGGAGACATAACTGTGGCTTTTCATGCAAGGGAAGTAGTTGGGCTAAGTACTAATGCTTTCCTTCTTGAAAAGGGTTTTATTCCTCTTTGGGAAATTGTATAAAGATGACCAACAGCTTTTTGAAGCGGTCCTCCTCTAGTCAATTCGCTTTGTCTTCTCTTTTACTTTCTTTTGCTGTGCTTCTGTAGCTGCTTTCTCCAGTCAGTGAGCATCATTAATTTTGCAAGCAGCCTGATTGAAATTTTCTGTTAATCTTAGGACACAAAATATTTTAGCAAAATTTTATTCATCTGGATTGACAATACAGGTAAGTTTTTAGACAGTGTTGAATTCCTATTAAGTGAGAGAGCTGGCTTCTCCATCTCTTTGGTTTTTAGTGATTTAATTGTTTGATGGTGGGTTTTTGGTTTGGTTTTTTTTCATCATGGAGAGCTGAGGATAAATGCTAGATTGACCTCTATAAATTTAGCCTAAGAAGCTATTAATGAAAATGTACATTACAGTAAGAGAAAGGTAGTCACTGAAAAAGTCATACTTCTAATCAGAAGTGCTCCTGGATTAGGATGAAAAAATACTTGACCTCTGGCATTTTAATAACTTCCAGGGAAGAGGACATAATGTGTTTTGTAGCTCATGGAATATTTAGTTTTCAGGCTTTAAATTAGAAGATACAGAAATATTTGCATGTATCCAGTCAAGTAACTGTACAAATTAAAAGGTTGCAGTATTGTACTTAAACTGTATCATATTGTAATGAAGTTTTATAATAGGATTATATGCTTGTCCCAAAGTCTGTATATGGCTATAGCTGCCATATAGATCAAGATATAAAGATATATTAAAAAAGAATATAGAATAATTAATTTATTCAAAAAGAGAGCACAGTGGTTTTGGTTTATTTGTTTAAAAAAAGGGAGATAGACAGAAAGTTAGTATAATGACCTAAACTGTGGCATTATTTACTGGGAGTAATGCTGACTGCAAATGAGAAATTAATTATGTACTGTGCATTTAGTAGACACAACTCAAAACTAGGTAATATTTTTCTATTCTTGGAGGCATTCTTTCAGTTGACTTTTTAACCTTTCATAAATCATCTGTTAGTTCCACTAAAACAGCTGCCAGGTGAAATTATGACATTTTTCTACCTACATCTGATTGGTCAATATCTTAACTGAGTAAGAGAGTGTCTATAATAGTACACAAGGTAGAGAAGAAACTGTGAAAAATATTTTCTCTGGGGACAAATTTTTCCTCACTCATGCTGGAATAACTGATTAAAAACAAAGCAGAAAAGCATCTAAAGCAGAGCACTAGAGCAATTCGTTCAGCTCTTCAGACACAAATCATTTCACATAACTGTAGAAACAATTGCATGGACAACTTCTCAAATTATTTTTATGTTTTATTACTTAACAGCAGCCTCTTGCATTATTTTGTTTTCCTGCAGTAGTACTGGCTTCTGTATTGGAAATGATGTTGATTTGACTTAACACCTGGTGATTTTGTTTGGGCTTAAAGTCCTTTTGTTGCCATTATTACTTCTGTGCTGGATATTAAAAGATCATGTGTTACTTCTGTAACCAAGTTTCATCTGTTAGGAATTTATCCTATAATATCTTCAGTACAAATTCAAGGCATTTTCTAGACTAACATGCAGATATTAATATTCAGTAGTCTATAAATACTGCAGATATCCTGGCTGACTGTATGATTTAATTTTGTGGTGGGAGGCTGCTTGACTGTAAAACAAAATGTATAGATGAAATAAAATTTGTTAAGTGCATTTTCTTCCCAGTTTTGAGTATTCTGGTAATTCTAGCCAGTGATTGTGGTACCTCTGCAAATAGAGTTAAAAAAATGCCACAGAACATGGTTTTGTATAATAGATGCTGTACAGTGCTTAGCCCAATGCTAATACCATCTTTAGTGTAATTCCTGAAGCAGAAGTAACAACAGCGGTTAATATAATTTCAAGGTTGTGTGCTAGCAACATCTGATTCACATAATTCAAAACTAACAGCTTAACTCTAAATCCTTTCTTACTTAATCTCTTCTGGCGGCTTTGTTGGCAGAAAATATTACTGGGATTCCACTTACGTGATATTTTTAATCATACCTGCATCTTGGGCAACCTTTTGTCCTTATAAGATTCAGTTGGTTTCCAACATAACAATGTTGAATTGGTTAGTGGCATATGCTGCCTTCCTATTCCAAGTGTTTTGGTTTTCAACCATTAAATTTCAGCATTGCTTATTGAAACCACACAACATCCCTTCTATTACAAAAAAATAATAACACAAAGAGATGGTTTGTTAGACTCCAGTTTTGAAATACTGTAATTTCTAGCCTTTTGTAGGTTATGTATTCCCAACATATTTCTGTTCATAAAACAACAAAGCAGTTTGCATAAAATGTCATTTATGATCATATGTTTGCAGTTTGAATTATGTAGGTTTTTATTGCCTGATAGAGAAAAAAAGCAGGACTTTGGAAAAAAAGTTAATTAGTTCCAGTTTAATTGAAATTGCAAGTGCTTATTTACAAACTGTTTACCTGTGGTTTTTGTGTTCCTCTTGTAATTCACCAACTCTTCTGGGTTTTTTGGCTGGTTGTTGTTGTCGTTGGTTTTTTTGTCATGAATTAATTTATTCTAATTTCACTGCAAATGTACATCTTTGCTTTTCGCTAATTTTTCCAGAAATTCAAATAACCCTTTTAAGTTTGTACTAGCTTTAAACTCATGATCAGATAGGACTGTGAAGCCTTCAGACACCTGTGTAATCTGGATTTTGTATAACATGTTATATAAGTTGTGGCTTTTAAACTGGGATCCAGGAGCATTTGTTTTATACAGCCACTCATCTGGAATGAAGTTTTAAAACATCCAGTTTCAGTTATTGGAAAAAAGAGAAATCTGGATGAAATGTGTGGTGAAGGTGAGAAGGGAAGCTAGGGAATTTGAGTTGACAGATGCATTCCTGGATCTACAAAATCCAGGTCTACATTTCTGAGTGCAGTATGAAATTGCTTGTTTGCATCACCCATCTATAGTGTGCTGACTAGAATATGAATACAAACAGACTTTAAAATTATCATTTGTAAATATACCTGAGATGTTAGAGTATGTTACAAAAACTTCTGATGTATCATTTCAGGTTATAAATTGGAAATAGAAAATTGTTTCAATGTTGTCTAAATGTGTAAGACCTACCTCTAAGTTTGATAGTTGAGGTTTCATTGCTCAGCTCACCTCTACTTCAGTTTTTTGTTAGTTTGTGGAACTTGTTAGTTTGGTGCATCTTGTGGCTTATAAAAGGTATTCTATTAGGTATCCTTATATGTTGACTTGCTGTGGTATCACTGGTGGGTGATGGGATTTGCTGTTTCTTGTATCCATTTAAAAGCGGTTGTGAAAGCTAATCCTGAACAAATCAGTGTTCTCACCCAACAATATACATACCTGCAGCAGTAAGAGAACAAAGAAAGCTGAGGTATCCTTGCACTTGAGTGGTGTGACAGTACAGGTTTTATTTCTGAGATGTTCTAGTCTTCCATTTCAGCTATGTGCTTTATCTTTGCTTTGAGCAGATCAGATATGAAACAGCTGTGATCTGAAAGGTAGGCCACCCCAAATTCATGTGGTACTGTGTCTGAGGTACTCTTCTTTTGACTCACAGCATGACAACAGACTCAGCTGAGGACAAGTGTCATTGATTTAATTAATGAAAACCTGTCTTGTGGAGGACTGGATTTTACTTCTTGAGTAACAGGCACATTCGAGATTTTACTTAAGCAAACTGTTTCTTTCCTGTAAATCTTTTCTCAAGCTTAGGTATGTGAAGATAAGTGTTGCCTATACATGCTTCTCGTAATCTTTTTCTTCTTTTTTTTTTTTCCTGCCTCCCCCTCCGTCAAATTTATTGCACATTAAATCTCAGTACAGGGATTGTGGCAGTTGCTACAAGGATTAGGGAGAGCTTTAGTCTCTGAAATGTAAGTGCTTTCCAGAGGTGTAGTTTGGTTCCCTTAGATGTACTTAATACCCAAGCAAAGTCTGTGCCAGATCATTTCACTATTGCCAAGACAGCACTGTTAGAGCACTATTGGAGTAGTGCTAGTTCAATAGATGAGTAAAGTGCATTATCACGGGAGATTTTCTGTGGCAGTGCTGGGGAGACTCATGAGTTAGGGTGTAAAAAGTTTGGGTCAGCTCTTGTAGCTTCTCTGAAAACTTACTGTATGTTAGCTGCTGTGTTCATATGTAAAATACCCTTCCTGAAAGACTGGGGAGGGGAAGCCAAACTGTTTCCTAAGTATGTGAAAGACTGTGAAAAGCCAAGAGGTAATTGAATAGTAGACATTTGGGGTGTGGGGTTTTT
This sequence comes from Actenoides hombroni, assembly GCA_024336885.1. Lineage (NCBI taxonomy): Eukaryota > Metazoa > Chordata > Aves > Coraciiformes > Alcedinidae > Actenoides > Actenoides hombroni. The sequence continues at coordinate 13,044,988 of WUAM01000107.1, forward strand.
TGTGTGTCTCCGTCTTTCTGCCCCCCCGCCCACCCGTCCCCCGTCCTCGTCATCTGTGCTACTGCTAGTA
>WUAM01000107.1:13057640-13105917 GCA_024336885.1 Actenoides hombroni
TTTGGAACTGTTCTATCTTTCAAGATTATGGCAGACCAGGCCTGGCCTTGTTGAGGGGCATGAGGGGAGGGATACTTTTTGTTTCTACGTTCCAGGGTGGTTTTTTTAACTTTGACATTTTGTCAGTCAGAGAAGTACTTTTTGCCCACTGAAAGATGAATAAACCCATTCAATGAAAGGACTAAGCTACTTGCCTGAACAGTGCATCTGGATGACAGTGATGGAGAGTCCCCTGTGTAATACAGCAGCTCTTATGTACTGTTCGGACAGACATGATGAAATTAGTAGTTTGTTGCAAATTTTAAATTGTGAAAGCAGCTTTAGCTTGCAGCAGTATTTGTACCTCTCTTAACATTAACTATTAATTAAAAAGCATTAAAATGTTTTATAAAACATGAGACATAAAAAACAAAGCTTGATAGATGTTGGGGCAAGATCTCAGAAGATGAAATAACATTCTGAGATTTTCTTTGCCTCCTCCAGAAGTCATACCCTATAAATTTTGATGCTGCTAAATTATTTAGTGCTTTAAACAAAACAGACAGCCAGGATATAAACATGGCAACACTGGGGTGAATGTGAAAAAGAACCAGCTGACTTCTCTGGGACTAGAATATTACCGAAGGTGTTTTGCACCAGTTTTCTGTGATTTTCTTTGTTCTTGTCCTCCATGAATTAGTATTCATAGAATTCTGAAATCACTGATGTACAAAGTAACAACCTTTTCCCTAATGAAATTCAAAAAAGTCTTGCAAATTGATGTATAATAGCATAATATGCTGCTGAGCATGTTTTTGTTGTATCATAATCTCATTTTCAAGTTGATTGACAGCATATGGCCATTACAGTGTATTTTAGTCTTGGGATTATGGCATTAATAATGTATGCCTCATTATGCATTCATTCTGAACTGAAAAGAAGTTTATTCTAAGACTTAATCCCTTTAACTGAATATGCAGTATTTCTATAAGCCACTTTATGTATGGAGAAGCTAGGAAGAAGCACTTACATAGTTTGTATTAACCATTTCTTTGATTACTTGATGACAAATAAACATCACATGTTTTTCTGCTACTCTGAATTTGAGTCTGGTGAGAATTGTTTAGAGTGACTTTTTTTTTTTAAACTCAGTGGAAATGTAATTGTTTCTTTTCAAGAATCTGATCACATTTGATTATCAAAAATCTATAAAATGCATTTTATTACTCCAGTGACAGGAAATTTTATTTTTGCCTGTCACAGAATCTAATATTCCATAATCTTTCTGAACATCATAATGAAGCCTTCCTATTCACCACCAGCCACACTCCAAAGACGAATTTAGAGAATGAAAATAATGCTTAGAAGATTAACAACCTAACTGTAGGTTGGGTTCTAGATGTAAAAATAACTCACAAATAACTTACTCTTAGAAATCAGAGTATCATTTTTAAATGGAGAGAAGTTTGTGTTTGTGGTAAGAAAATCATCTTTAGATATGAAAATAAGACATATTTTACTTGGACATCAGTGAGAAACACTAACTTACTCGTGACATTTATACTAAGGAAAAATTGATGTTTGAATTCTAAATTAATTGATTGTAAAGGTAGAACAAAATCTAATGGTATTACAAGACATCAGATTTCCAAATGAAATCTACAACCTAAAATGGCATATGGATGAGTCTGGGGAAAGTCAAGGTGTTAGTCATCTGTAGGTTACTTCCTCAGATTTTACTTAAAATTTTCATTTGAGAAAAGTATAAACTTAAGATGAGACTTCCTTGATATACACCCATTTTTCTTCCAGCTGAGGAACAAAGAAGTGATTGCATTCCGCTGTCTTATATGTAGTCAGATGGAAGTGTCTGAATGCATGTGGTGAAAGAACTAATGTATTCTTATCAAAAGGATGAGGTAAAAAATTTCTTGAAGCAGTGAGATTGGCTGAGGTCAACCTAAGACGTGCTGATATTTTCATGAGCTTTCTTGGATGACTTGATAAAACTGTCAGATGAAATATGTTAAGCAAGAATATTAGTGTCAAATAGATTAACTAGTGAGCAAGAGACAATTTCCAGTGATAATATCTCTCAAAGCATGCACGAATGCTCATTGACTACAGAAAATAGAATGTAAGAGATCTGGGAAAGCTTCAAATTGGGCAATAGGATTTTCGAGCATCATTCGGCCACAAGTTTTTTTGGTATGTTTTTTTGTTTGGTTGGAATTTGTTGTTTGGTTTTGGTTTGTTTTTGGGTTTTGGTGATTTGGTTTGTTTGTTTGTTTGCGGGGGTTTGTTTGTTTTGTTTTTAAAGGCTTCCTATACAAATACTCTGGACATAGGTCTTTTTTTACACATAGCTGTGTTTAGAGAAGTGAAATGCTGCTTTCAATCCTGCTTCAGTATGCATGACCTTTAATCTGCATGTCCAAGTCAACAGATAGTAAAATCAGGAAATACAAGAGCTCCTTAGCTTTTGTTTACAGATAATAAGAACTATCTAAATATTTACGTATTAGTATTTACTCTTTCAGAATGTCTTACAAAGTTGAACTTTAAACAAAAGAAAGTTTTATCCTGTCTCCCAAGTGTGCAGCTGAAGAGTCTTTCATGGCACGTCCAGGACTTTAAAGCCAAAATTATTTCTACATGCAGGCTATCAACACTGGAAATAGAAGAAAGAGCACAAAGTCTTGGTCTATTTGAGACTTTGAAAACCAGTCCCGAAATGTTATATGAACACATGGTTAAATATGTGTACCCAAGTATTGAAGGCAGAGATCACCAGCGGTTGCTTTATTATTTTACACTCCTTGAAAATTGTGGTTGCTCAGAAGTGGTGAAGCATACTGTTATACCTGAAACTCACATCCGACTCCTGAAAAAATTCAAAGCAGTTGCACCAGGTAGGAGAGTTCCTGTTTCTTTTCTTCATACCTGTATTTATTATTCTGTTATTTGAGTAGTGACATGATTATGCTTATCTAATTTGTAATCTGCAGGTAGTTTTTTTTGAATGAGCTTATCAGATGAATGCAAATACTTCAGTAGTTTAGTCATATCTTACAGAAGTATGTTACTTCTCTTTGTATTACTGGAAATTTAGTTTACTGTACCACAGAAAGCAAAAAAAAATATTAAAAAAACATTTTCTGTTGTTCATGCGAGTTAAAATTATTGGCAGTGGTTCATAATAATTTTTTTAAAAGAAAAAATAACAGACAACCTAGAGCAGAATTTTTAGCACTGTAAGTTTAACATTAATATTCTCGTAGAACTTAAGACATTTTACCTTTCAGAAGTCTGAATTACATAATATATAAGAACTTAAAGCATTTTGTTGCTTGTTTCAAAGAGGGTCATTTTATTTTGTGTTTTATCCTTGATGTTACCTTTTGCTTTTGCAGAGCTGCAACGTTGTTTGTCCTCTTACATTATCAGAAAATGCCTGTCAAAGTGAGCTGCTGGAAAGCATTCTGAAATTTTGAATACTAGTTTCCATTTGCTTGTTAGTCAAATATTAGCAACATCTTGTATTTCAGCTGAGTAACTCCAAATCCAGCTTCAGAATCAAAAATGCGCACTATATGGGATCACCTGCTGTAGGGATGAATTAATTGTTCAGTACTGGAACCTCATGTGTATCAGACACTAACTGCTGCAGAATTTGGCAAGAGTCTGCTTATGAATTCATGTATTGCAGGAAGAAAAAAAGGCAGTAATTTTGGGTGGAAGGATTATCTTCTGTTCTTATTGATGTGTTTAAACACTGAAGTTATATGAAGCTTGTCAAAGAAAAGTCTGTCAATAAGTTATTTTTTACGTTCAAAGCTATTTTTAAACTTTACTCAAAAAAAAAATTCCTAGGACCATACATCAGACATAAATTAGTCACTTTGTACAGTAAAAAATCAAATATAGTATTATACTCTTAATTGAAATCCTGGTTTGAGCATAGTTTATAGATAGTAGGCAAGGAACGAATCGAAGTGTAGAGGTTACAGTTCCTAAGTATATGAAGAAAAACATGGCTATAGCTGTTTACACACCTGCCTTCCTCCAAAGTCTGTCAGTGTGTATGATTGTAAAAGACGGAGTAGAATCTTTCTAGTTCTGCAGATACTGGTTTAACACTGTTTTATACATAAATGTAGAGTTTGAGTAGATTTAACTATGAAAAACTTCTATTTTGTTTGCCTTTTTCTTCTTCTGTCAATAGGTCTTAATTACAAAAAACTAACAGATGAAAATGAAAACCCTCTGGAAACACTGGAGCCTGTCCTTACAAGTCAAAACATCTTATCTATTTCCAAACTGGCTCCCAAAATTCCTAAAGGAGATGGCAACATGCTGTCACCAAGCTCTGTTTATACTGTCTGGTTACAAAAAATTTTTTGGTATGGCGATCATCATCTCATTAAAAAAATACCAGAAACAATGGATGAGTGGCTACATGCATATGATATGTGTTCGAAGTACTTCGATAGACTTGATCCCGATGATATTGTCACTTTTATTGATGAAATTACCTTTTCTTCAAAAGCTGTCTCGAAGGTAAGCAGATATATTTGAAGAATTTCAGGCCTCAGTTGAGGCATAGTTGAATATACTATCAAGAAGAAAATCTCAGATTTTTCCCTTTTTAATTTTACCATTTTTAAAGATAAATTCATAAACTTACTTCCTCTGCCTACCTCCTATGACTGTCAATGTACAAAAAGCTTTTACTCAGAGGTGTTACCTCTGTGGATAAGAGAGTTTTTGATAGAACCCCAAAGTCCCTGTATTCCATTTCAGCAGAGAGTAACAGAGGAGTCTTCTTGGGTATTTAGTTATTTTACTTGTGCTCGTCTTAAAATTCATTGTGCTGCAGGCTTGTGTTTAGTACAAGGCTTTTGCATCCTGAATAGGATGCTTCACAGAGAAGTGTTCTGGACCAATGCATATGGTTTCTAGGCACTGTAATAACATAAATGATAAACTCTGTCATAATCTCCATCTGGCTGAAAGTCTGTTGTTGAAAGAACGTACTTTCATGTCCATAACATAAATTACCAGATATGCAGTTTCTTTTTGCCCAGTAGGATATTTCTAATGTAGTCTTAGCTATGCTTTCTTATGTATCTTTGCTGTCAAGCACAAAAAAGAGAAGGGATCTCTTAGATATTTCCTTATTAAAAGATCTTGAAATGCCTTCACTAACTTAATCTAAAATGAAAAGATGATGAAGAGGAGGTGTTTTGTGTTTTCTTGTTTTTTTTTTTTTTGTCTGTCTTTATCTATTCTGGATAATTCTCATTTTCCAGAGGTGTTTATTCATTGTGTTTAATGAGAATTCCAATTTGTTCCCTCTTTGGATATTACTTTAGTGTTTCCACGATTATTAATATACATATATTAGAACTCTTCTAACCTTTATATATACTAGAATTTGGTGAGGAAAAAAAATACTGTTCATTATCCTGGGAAAATTAAAAGTTTTGTCAGTATCAAATTTATGCTTTAATCTGTCATGCTAGACCAACCCATTTTATCACTAGTTTCATCATCTGTCTATTAAGCCTATTCAGCAGAAACCCCCTCTTATTTAGGTGTTTTCATCCGTTTTATCATGTACTGAGTGTTTTGTGGCTTATCAAGAAAGACTGACATTCATTTTGAGACATCAGTTGCCAGACCTCACCCTGGACTGAGGTAGCCAGGGGATGACTGTTACCTAATGAGAAGGAAATACTGTCTTCGTGTATGATCACTGCTAGTGACTACTTGAAACTCTTGGTGTTCATGTATTTTAGTCATTTCAAGATTATTTCTCATTCTGGATGACTGGTGCAGGGCAAGGATGGATAGCCTCCCCTCTGTATCTCTTTTGAAACACATTGTACAATTTCCTGTGCTTATTTCGCGTTAGAATTCTAATACAGTTTCTCTACTCTGTTAAGACGAGTAGGAGCAGCAGAAAGGAAACATCGATGTCAGGATTATTGTAGTTGGTGGCCAAGCAGAAATCTGTTATCTTTCTGGTCACAAAAGAAACTCAAGAAACGTTTGAAACAGTTGGTCAAATCGGCTGATTTAGTGTGTTCCCTGCACTGGATTTGGGAATGAAACAGCTGCTTAACCAGCTTGCAACTAGTTTTGCCTCAGGATCCCATCCAATTTTCAAGTGGAAATGTACAATGAAAATTAGTGTTGTAAAACCTGTAAAGTTATTTCTCAGAGAACTCTTTTATCAAACTTTGATCTGAAAAATTGCTTCATACATAAAAGCTGCCTTTTGACTTCTGCCTTTTACTTAAAATTTTATCCTGTTTTGAGGCTGCACTAGTCATGTGATCACTTGTTTAGTTGCTAATTCAACACTTTCTTCCCAGCTCGGTTCTGTGGCCAAGTACTTTATTTTACCAGTTCCCATTCCCATGACAGAGGCACATTTCTGTATTTCATGACAATGCTGTTATTTAATACATGTAAAGAACTGCAAAAAACCCATGGTCATTATTATGAAATAATTATAATAATTTTAGCTACACTGATCTCCAGATAATTGTCTGGCAGGGATGGAGTTAATTTTCTTCAGAGCAACCTCTATAGGTCTGTGCTTCGGATTTGTGATTAGAACAGTGTTGATAACATACAAGTGCTTTGGCTATTTCTGAGCAGTGCTTCCATGGAGTCAAGGCTTTCTCTTTCTCTCAACATCACAGCCTTGAGTAGGCAGCAGGGAGGGAACACAGCCAGGACAGCTGACCTGGCTGGCCAAATGTGCATTCTATGCCATATAATGTCATGCTGAGCGGTAACAAACAGGGTTGGAGGGAATCTTCCAGGATGGCTGTTACTTGGAGATTGGCTGGACATTGGTCGCTTGTGTGAGGTGGTGAGACATTCCCTTTGTATCACTTAGTTTTGGTTTGTTCATTTTTTTTCCTCGTCTCTCTTTCATGTATTAAGCTATCTTATCTTCACCCAAAAGGTTTCTTGCTTTTGCTCTTCTTTTTCTCTTCTCCTGTGGGAATTTGGAACCAACTTTTGTTATTTCATAACTGTTTAACCTACTTCTGAATTAATTAATGTAATTTTTTTTCCATTCTAATGTATCTGGTTGGTTTGTGGTCACATGACACTTGGTGGAATATGTAAAGCTGAGATTTAGTGACAGAGAGGTGAACTGGACCAAACTGTTCCATCTGAACAGCGGGAAACATTTTTCATGATGAGACAGATCAGTTAGTGGCACAGGTTGTGCAGAATGATTGTGAAGACTCCCACAATGGAGATATTCAGAAGCCCCCTGAACATGGTCCTAGGCAGCTAGTTTTAGGTGGACCTGTTTGAGCAGGGAGTTTGGACCAGATGTCCTCCAGAGGTCCCTTCCAACCTCAGCCATTCTGTGCTTCAATGGAGCTGGGATCCCAAATTCCTGTGGCAGTTAAATGAGGGAAGCTGTTTCCATTATCTCAAAGTTGCAAGCTAATCATTGATAATAAGAGTGGCAGGGTCAACACCTTCATGTGCAAGTGAGTGTCACTTGTACAATATTAAGGAATGCTTACATATTCAGAAGGAAATTTGACCTGCGCAAGCTTGAGAAGCAGGCCTCTGTGAACCTCAGGAGGTTCAACAAGATGAAGTGCAAGGTCCTGCACCTGAGTCCAGGCAATCAATGCAGACTGGAGAGTGAAGGGACGGAGAGCAGCCCTGAAGAAAAGAACTTGGGGCTACTGATGGATGAAGAGCTGGACGTGAGCCAGCAATGTGCATTTGCAGCCCAGAAAGCCAATTGCATCCTGGGCTGCGTCCAAAGCAATGTGGATAGCAGGTTAAGGGAGGTGATTCTGCAGCTCTACTCTGGTGAGACCTCACCTGGAGTACTGTGTCCAGCTCCAGAGTGCTCAGCACAAAAAAGACATGGACTTGTTGATGCAGGTTTAGGGGAGGGTCACAAAAAAATGGTCAGAGGCCTGAAGCACCACTCCTATGAGGAAAGACAGGGAGCTGGAGTTGTTCAGCCTCGAGAAGAGAAGGCTCCAGGGAGACCTTAATGTGACCTTTCAGTACTTAAAGGGGGCCCTTAAGAAAGACAGGGACAATCTTTTTAGTCAGGACTGTAGCAACAGGACAAGGGGTAATGTTTTTAGAAAAGAGTGTAGATGTATAGTATATTTGTTACAATGAGGGTTGTTGAAACACTGGCACAGGTTGGCCAGAGAGGTGGTAGGTGCCTCATCCCTGGGAACATTCAAAGTCAGGTTGGACACGGCTCTAGGCAACCTTACCTATTTAAAGAAGTCCCTGTTCACTGCAGGGAGTTGGACTCGATGACCTTTAAAGGTTCCTTCCAACCTAAAACACTTTGTGATGCTATAATTTTATGAAATGCGTCTCTGAGATGAGTTTTTACCCTTAGGAGTTAAATCTGTTGAGCTGAAACAGGATGTGATGTTCCTTGATTTGGAAATGAAAGAAAACAGATTTTTAGGATTTTTTCATTATGCATTATAGCCAATAGAATTAAAAATCTTTTTAAACCGTAAAAGCTTTGTAAAACGAAAATTTCACTTCACATGCAAACAACGATTGAACTAGCCCCTTAAGCTACTATTTTTTTGTCATTGGATATGATACCAAAACTCATTACTAAAACTGACTAGAAGTACAGAGAATAGTCATTCATGTTTTGGAATAAAATAAGCAGGGAAATGCTATGTTGGTAGTGCTGCATTTTGGCACTATGCAAATATGAATGCAGGAGTAAAATAGTGTTGGGAAGAACCTGTGTGTGTGTGTGTGTGTGTATATATATTTTTTTTTAATGCCTTATTCTGTATGTGCTTATGATGGCACCATGACTTCTAAACTGACAGTATATTCATGCTGTTCTCTAGGATATAACAGTTAGATGGAATACTTAAATTGTTTCCCTTCTGCATCTCTCTTTATTGCTTTTTGAACATTAGAGTGTACAGTAGAAGGGGAAAAATGAAATATGTGGCTGTTTTCATCTTTTATCATGTTTGCAAAATGGACATATTGATCCATCTGTGCCCATTAAATTTTAATGTTATGTGAAGACTATCACCTTGCTTACAGAAAAACCTTATATTGAGACCTTGTTCCGAGTAACAAGCATAATTAATTACTTTGGAAATGGAACTGATTTGCGTGTGGAACTGAATGTTGAAATACCATTTGCATTTACTTTCTTAATACTGGCAAGTGTTCTTAACTTTTACAATAATGTCCAAAAATTTTGCTGTTATCATTAAAAATGTCCAGTAGACCATTACTGTGCTTTGCATTGACAGCATGAAAAAAAACAGACTTTGTTTTGATCTTACAGCTGAATCTATGTCTTTCTTGACTTAAAAGCACAACAGTTTGCTGCAAGTGCTGTCTGTATAAAGAGTATTTTATCTATATCCTTTTCCAACATACCCTTGGTTTCTGGAAGCTTGGCAATCTGTGATCATTGCCCAGGCTCCATTCTGTAGTCCTAAATTCCATTCTGATGCACTGGAATGACCATTTCATGTTGGATGGAGGGGCGGGGGAAAAACTTCATTCAGTATATGTATGATTCCATTTAAAAATTCAAACTCAAAATGAGAAGTATAATGGGAAAAAACCCCACAGATTTCCTTGTTTCCTTTCAGTGGCTAGATACATTTTGTTGTACAGGTCTTTCAGAACAGTAGCTTGCTGTTTTCTAGAACATGTCCTTTAAGTAGGTTGATTTAAAAGTTGTAGACCTCCTGCTGGATTTTTGCTTATGATTATGGTCTTAGGGGTACATTTTAAACAGCAATCTAAATCTGACAAAACTAACCTTAAGTTAATTTTCAATATTTGGGATTTTCAGTTAACCTTGTAAAATCCCCAGACATCCTCACTGCAGAATTAAGAAAAGTTTATAAGCTGACAGTCTACAGAAGTTGTAAATATTATGGGGGAAAAGAAGTTTCATGTGGTATAAAATGAGTCAGATTCAATATCAATGAAAGGAAGGACAACAGAAGAAAGTAATGAAATACTGATCCTTTTTAAATAAATGACTATTAAGAAATAAAGTTGCTTTTCATAAAATACTTCATTTAGTTTTATGCTGTGCTGTAGAGCAGTGGAGCCACCTGAACTCTAGGTACTTCTGTAATAGAAATATTAGTGTACAGATGATGAATGATTAAATATCAAGTAATCTTTTTCAGCTGCCAGTTGAAGCCAGGATAGAAGTGACTAAGAAGGCTATTACGGCTGTCAAACATCTTTCTGAAAAATCAAGAAAAAAAACTTCTGAGAATGACGTGGAAGGTGTTGAAAATCCATCTGTTGTATATGAAGAAACTCTGAATCACTTGCAGCAATCTCTTGCTCATCTGGAAACACTCACTCATAATTTTATCACTTACCTGAAAAACAGCAAACAGGTAATGATTACTGATCAGGTGCTTATTTTTAGAGTTACCATGGCTAGCAGTGATGGCCATAAATGTTCTGTGATATTTTATTAATGTTTTGGGCTTTATTTGTTTTTGTTGACCTGTTTTTTTGAAAATTCACTCCTATCAATCTTTTGTTTTTCATAATGTACGTTAAATCTTGGTAGAAAGAAAGACTCTGAATGATACAGCCCTGTAAATAAAGAGTACACTGATTCATGTTCAAAAATGATCTCTTTACAGGATACACTACAGAAGTATGGCTATTTATATGATTTGTCAAGGTCAGAGAAAGAAAAAATCCATGACCAAGCAGTAGCTATGTGTATAGATGGTCAACCCTTGGACATGATACAACAGTTGTTAGAAGTGGCTGTTGGAGATCTAGGTCTTTCTCCCAAGGATATTGTCCAATGTGCTATTAAAAAAATTGTATGTATATTAAGGTAAGTACACTGCCACAAATGAGACCCAAAATCTCTCTTCCAGGTTTCTGGATGGTTTTGGTTTTGTTCATTTTGTTGGGCTGGGTTCTGTTGGTTGGTTGATTTTGTAGTGAGTATTTGTTTGCTTTGAATGTCTGGATTGTGAAGAAAATTAGGCAGTAACAGGAAAAGAGTTATTGGATTGTTTACTTATAATTTCATATTCAGATAAGACAGTTATGTTTTTCTGAGTTTGAGAAGCCTAGTTAATCTGAACAAAGCAAGCCACAGAACTCATCCTATTCACTGGAGGGTGCTTTTCAGTTAAAATGTTGGCTTTACAATATTGTTCCATTATGTGTGTGTCCACTTGTGAATTTTTGGCAGATTTATGTTTACAAGTAATTCTTCCCTCTTAAACAGAGTCAAAAGGCATGTTTGTTCAAAAACAGTGGGTACCTCTTGCAGGTATTTGAACAGTATAGGCATAGCAATAGCTATTGCCACAGCAGCTACTCTGAAAGGAAGAAGTACAGTTTTCATCTTTGAAATAACTTGCTGGGGTATTTCTGGGAGCTGTTTTGTTTGGTTTTTATTTGCAAGGTTTTGAAAAATGTGTTTATTTGTCATTAAAATACAGACTATACATTTTTCTTTGCTCTTGCAAAGAATGCTTCTTAGAGATTTTACTCTTCTTCTGTCTCCCTTTGTGTCACACCTTACCTCCAAATTAAACAGCAGGTGTGAGTGCTTTATGCATGCTACAGCACTTAAAAGCAACGATGATATCCTAAAAAAACCTTCACCTGCTACTTTCTTGTAGAGAAACAGGTTTCTGATGTGAGGATGGGGTTTGTTTTGCTCAAGTCTTTCAGTGTTGTCATTGTTACTGTTTATTGCTGTTATTAGTGTCATGCTGTGAGCAAGCCCACAAACTTGTACCAGAAGCAAGGCTTCATCTCCATCTTTCTCTGGGATTCACAGCCTCAAACGTCAGCAATTTTCTTTTTTGTGGTGTGACACAAATAATCAACCTGTTCGTGCAACCCCAGCAAACCAAGTCATGTCTTACTTTAAAATGATGTAGAAACAGGCTAGGAGATCAAAAAATGCAGAATAACTGGCTTCCCCATGTGTCTATACTTACACATCCCTGAATAATTCTGAGAGCTGGGCAAGACCTGGATGAAATAAAGGAACATAAAATGCAGTTGATGCTAACCATCTTAATATTTTTAACAGTGAGTTTAAAGTTTGCATTAACTTCAATATGATGATCTTTTCGTTTAATGTATTCTTTATAGTCTTGCTTCCAAATTACAGTTCTAATGCTTAATAGAAACAGTCTAAAACAACTGTTGTTGGTGGTGCATTTCTTCAGTACTAGATGCATGTCTTGTGCAAGGAAGGAGAGAATAGTCTTGCACTGAAGTCCTGTCTGTTTGGTTAGCTGTAGCCTCTGTGTTTAATGTCTTGATAGCTCAGAAGGAACATGGATTTACCTGGTTATGGACATGTTTATAGGCATGTACAGACATGAGGATGTGGGCATAGGTGAGGGAAAGCCAAGCACACTGTGGGAAAAGCCTTTCAGTAAAATAAGATGCTTTTTCTTGATTTTGTTTGATGCAGAGTTTTACCTCATCTTGCCATTTGTAGCACCCTGTATTAAAATTTGGTAGGAGATTTGACCAATTTCATAGCCATAGTGATTATAAAATTCCTTTGACATGTAATGTGAGACTGCACCATGTCCTTTTTCCTGTCGCAGTAAAACTGAATAATTTTATTAGGGTGGTGATGTGATGAGGAATGTGGTTTGGGAGCTCAACTGACAGTACACGAGGTAAGCGTACATTGAAAATGATTTATTAGGGTTGAATGAGTCAGTGAAGGTGCATTGTTCTTTAACAAGATTTAGCATATGTGGAAGTCCACAAATTTTTATAGCCAGGTAAGAGCAACCTGTCATCTTTCTTGCCAAGGAATTAGCAGCATTCTGACCCATGTCTTGGTGTGATGGAATCCATGTGTCTGTCTTGGTGTTCTCTGTCAGAACAACTTAACCAGAGAGCACCCTCAGTCCCTGTTGCTGTTGAGCTAGAGCTGAGATGTGAAATTCTCAAGGCAGTAAGGAGAGAAGTTCTAAGATTTTACATCTACATCCCTGCCAGTATTTGTGTTTCTAGGATGAAGAGAGATGAGATTTTTCTGTTTTTATTTTTTTGCCATCATTGTTGATAGAATATCAATAGGCTCTTAATCCTTCTGTCCATGATGCTCTTTTTCCTTCAGAGCAGCATGGAAGTACTCAATTTGGCTTTTTTTTTTCTGCAGTCAGGTGAAATTAATTCATCAGGGATGTTTTCTCATTTGAGAAAGCTCTCTTGGATTTCATTTTACTGTGTTGCTACTTGTTGCCTCTTCCTGGCTGGGTCTTTGATGTACTGGATATTCCAAATGAAACACCATTGTATCTGTAACCAAGTGATCTCAGTAGAAATATTTTCTCACCCCGTGCTCCAGGGGCAAAGATGTTTTTATATAATCCATGATAAATGAACAGATACGTCTCATTTAACTATTTGTACAAAAATCTCTTGTGAAGTATTTCTGTTCTACCTTGAAACATGCAACAAGTACAAAAGAGTATTCTGTTGTTAAATGGCTGCTAGGCACTGTTTATCACCTCTAAGACCAGTTTAGATAGATGAAACTTTGAGAATTTATCTTGTTTTTCTTCATGAAGAAAATTCATGTGGGCAGGAAGATCTGAATATACATACCAGAAATAGAGAAACAAGCCTAGCATGAAAAATGGTCTATTGCTTTACCTTTTCTTCAGCATGTATATATATATTACAGCAGCTTGTCAAAGTGTCTGCGGTCCTCTTCAGCAGAAAATTCATTTCTCCTGTCACTCACTTTAAGCATCCTCGATGATGGTAGAGCTTTTATGAAGCAACATAAGTAATCTTGTCTCTTTTTGTCTGGGTTTGTCCATTTGATGAAGAATAATTTGGCTTTAGAATAATTTCTGTCCTGCTGTTTCTGACTGGTATATAACAGTATGATGCATCTGGATATAGATCTGACAAAGTCCAGTTATAACTACAATAAGTCTCATTAACACAGAGTATGAGAAACCTATCAAAATTCTCCTTTCTATTCTGCTTATCAACATTTTTCTGTGAATTGAATTATTTGTTCTTTATCTGCATTGCAAGGCTGGAATATATGCAAGTTGATTTAAAGTTCTGGGGCAGAGAACATGGCCAATAATTCCTGTGCAGCATTTTCCAGTAAACAGGGGAACGCCTGTCCCTCTGGTAAAGAAAACTGTAGTGGCAGAGATGGAAGCATTAGTTGGAGGCTTCAGATAAACTCATTTGTTGTGTAATGTGACCAGTAGAAATCTTTTTTTGTTTGGTTTTCCCCCTTCTTTGGGGGGAAAGGGAAGATTATTTCATATCGTTCATGATAAATGAACAGTCACCTATGGAAAGTTTGTGTAATACAATGATAAAGAGCATGAAGTGATGATCTAGCACAAAAATAAAATAGAAAATACTTGAAATAATATCCTCCCTATTATGAAATTCAGTAAGAGGATAATACTATAAAATAGCATCTCCCTAAATATAGGGACCAATTACTTGGTGAGATGTTTGGCATCTCTTAAGCCTGGTGGTATTCATGTTCTTTCTGTGAATACGACTGGATGCATCTCTATCCTATGCTCAGATGTTAGCTTTCAAGCCAGACCATAATGCAAATTAAATTTTACTAGCTGCATGCAAGACTTGCATTTCAGGGTTAATGGGCAAAACTTACAATTATAGTAGTAGTTTTCCCAGTGTACCTGGAATGACAAACTACTATTCAATAAATGGACCATTTCAAGGGAAAACTGTTCAGGTTTATGTATTTGATATATTATACATTGTGGTTACTTTATACAATAGTTTTGAAAAAAAATCATGCAGGAAAATTTCAATCACAAGAAGGAAATATGCATTCTTTCTTTCAGTTTCATAAATACAGCCTCCCCTTCCAACACAGTAAAATACCTTTTGTTATTAGTATATTTACTGACTAGTACAGTACTTTGTAGCAGTATTGTCTTTATGAAAGATAAATTAAGTTACTTTTTGATTCATTTTTCAATTGTGTACACTATCACAGGCTTATAAACTCTTGACCCCTTCTCAGAAACAGACTTCTTGTTAAATACAACATACAATTATTTGCTTAATTTTAGGTGCCTATACTGTCATTTCAAGAGCAGTATTGTCCAGTTCTGTTAACTACTTTTATCTCCCTTGACTCTTACGGCACACAAAATTCCAAGTAGAAACTCTTGCATTGGTATGTATAATATTTCCCCAGCACAGCATACCTGCATACTTTATACGACATATATTGGGCGCTTCCTTGTTTGCCTATGGAAACAGCTATTATAAATAAAAAACAGTTGCCTTTTCAGTAGAAATCATGGACTTATTAAAACAAAACAAACAAAACCAAAACAACCAAAAAAACCCAAGAAAATGTTTTGGTAAGGATGGTACATTTAGATCTGATTAGATTTATGTAAAATCAGTTCATTATTTATTTATTTATTTATTTATTTGTTGTTTATTTATGTAAAATTCAGTTTAATCCACTACCTAAAATCGCTCACATGATGTACTGGAAACTTTCCATGATCCATGACTGTAGGCATGTTCATGGTTGGCTAGTCAAGGAAGACAGTTTGTCTGTTGAAGATGTTATGACCTCCTTCATTTGCAGCTCCTATGTTTCTGATTTTGGGTGTCCAGGTGAATGTAGTATTTCATGAAATTTTGGAAGTTTTCCCAGGCTATGAACAATGAGAAAGGTTTGGTGACATTTTTGAATTCTTGTTTAATGACCAGTGTTTTGTGAAGAAGGTAGAAACAGCTGTATTAGGCTGAGTAGATAACTTAGAAGGAAAAATCCCAGATATTTTACTATTTTATCTCACTTGACCCAGGATCATACAGATTAATTTTGTGACTTGGATATCATAATTTCATGGTGTTTCTCATGGAAATACTGGTTTAGCATTATGGCTTTCTTCTCCAGCTTTGTATGATCACACCAACAATATTTTCATTATATTTAGAGGCAACTCAAACAATGAGAGGAAAATAAGGCTGGAGAAGTCAGGTGATATAGAATCCTAGAATGGCTTAGGCTGGAAGGGAACTTAGAGATCATTTAATCCAACCTCCCCACCATGGGCAGGGATGCCTCTCAACTAGACTAGTTTGCTCAAGACCTCATCCGGCCTGGCCTTGAACACCTCCAGGGAGGGGGCATCCACAACCCCTCTGGGTGATCTATTCCAGAGTCTCACCACCGGTGTACTAAAGAACTTTTTCCTAAGATCCAATCTAAACCTATTTTCCCTCAGTTTAAAAACATTTCCCCTCTTCTTATTGCTGAACAGTCTTGTGAAGAGTCTCTCTCCAGCCTGCCTGTAGGTTCCTTTCAGGTATTGGAAGGCAGTTATAAGGTCCCCCTGGAGTCTTCTCTTCTCTAGACTGAACAATCCCAGCTCCCTCTGTGTATCCTTGTAGCAGAGGTGCTCCAGCCCCGGGATCATATTTGTGGCCCTCCTCTGGACTTGTTCCAACAGATCTATGTCCCTTTTATGGTGGGGACACCAGAACTGGACGCAGTATTCGAAGTGGGGCCTCACAAGAGTAAAGGGAGAGAATCACCTCTCTTGATCTGCTGGCCACACTTTTCTTGATGCATATGGTTGGATATGGTTGGCCTTCTGAGCCTCATGAGCGCACTGCTGGCTTATGTTGAGCTTCTCATCAATCAACACCACCAAGGCCTTCAATTCAGGGCTACTCTCAACCCACTCTGTACCCAGTCTGTAATTGTGCCTGGGATTGTCCCAGCCCAGATGCAGGACCTTGTTCTTTAACTTGTTGAACCTCATGCAGTTTACATTGACCCATTTCTCAAGCCTGTCAAGGTCCCTCTGGATGACATCCCTTCCCCGACGTGAGTCCACCACACCACGCAACTTGTTGTCGTCAGCACACTTGCTGAGGGTGCACTCGATGCCACTGTCCATGTTGCTGACAAAGATGTTGAACAGCACTGGACCCAGAACAGATCCCTGAGAAACTCCATTTGTCACTGGTCTGCACCTGGACATCAAGCCATTGTCACCACACTTTGAGTGCAATCTTCTAGCCAGTTCCTTATTGACTGGGTGGTCCATCCATCATGTCCATGGCTCTCCATATTAGAGACAAGGATGTCATGTGGGACAATGTCAAATACTTTGCACAAGTCCAGGTAGATTATGTCAGTTGCTCTTCCCATATCAACCAGAGTTGTAACTCTGTCGTAGAAGGCCACCAAATTAGTCAGACACGATTTGCCCTTAGTGAAGCCATGTTGGCTGTCACTGTTCACCTCATCATTTTTCATGTGCCTTAGTACAGATACCAGGAGGAGCTACTCCATGATTTTGCCTGGTACAGAGGTGAGGCTGACTGGTCTGTAGTTCCCTGGGTTTTCTTTGCTTCCCTTTTTAAAAATGGGGGTTATGTTTCCCATTTTCCAATCTGTGGGAACTTCACCAGACTGCCATGATTTCTCAAATATGATGGCTAGTGGTTTGGCAACTTCAGCTGCCAGTTCCTTCAGGACCCATGAATGTATCTTACCAGATCCCATTGACTTGTGCACCTTCAGGTTCTCTAGGTGTTTCTGGATCGGATCTGTTCCTACCCTGGGTGATTCTTCACTCTCCCAGACCCAGACAATGCTTTCTATGACTTGGGTGGTGTGGCTCAAGTCGTTACCAGTGAAGACTGAAGCAAAAGAAGTCACTTAGTAATGCAGCCTTCTTCATATTCTCAGTAACCAGGTCACCTGCATCTCTCCAGAGAGGCCCCACATTCTCTTTTTTTCATTTTTCTTTGACATATCTATAGAATCCTTTTCTGTTATTTTTAATGTCCCTGGCCAGCTTTGACTCCATCGGGGCTTTAGGTGTGATAACCTGGTTTCTGGTTTCATGAACAATCTCCTTGTAGTCATCCCAGGTTACCTGTCCTTGCTTCCACCCTTTGTGGATTCCCCTTTTGTGTTTGATTTTGGCCAGGAATTCCTTGTTCATACATACAGGCCACCTGTCATCTTTGCCTGATTTCTTCTTTTTAGGGATGCAGTGCCTTTGAGCTTGGAGGAGATGGTCCTTATAAGTCAACCAGCTGTCCTGGGCTCCCAGTCCCTCCAGGGCTTTGTCCCATGGTACACCACCAAGGAAGCTCCTGAACAGGCCAAAGTTGGCTCTTCTGAAGTCTAGGGATTCAAGCTTGCTGAGCACCCCCTTCTTCTCTGCCCGTAGGATTTTAAACTCCACCATCTCATGGTCATTGCAGCCAAGGCTTCCTATGAGCTTAATGTCACCCACCAGCCCCTCCCTGTTAATGTCAAGTATTTTCAATGAGTACAATAATTAGGTTAAAGGTTTTAGATGAAGTAAATTTATTCTCCTTTCAAGCATTCTTCGTACTTTATTGTGTTTGAGGAACATGATAAAATATGCATCACTTTTCCTGAAGCTGAAGTAAATCAAAATAAGCCTTTATCAGTGTAATTACACTGGCTCATACCTAGGAGTTTTGAGGTAAACACTGAATCCTGTTCTGTTGTTTACAACATACATAATATAGCATATAATCTGTGTGGAAGACTAATCCTTCATTAATAACATTTATTTCTCTTAGTAGCTGCTTATTTCTAATCATTAATTATTAAGAAAAGAACAAGGCAATAATCTGTGGAAACTTGACACAATTATTTGTCTCGTGAGCTGTAATCTCTTTTTAGATCCTCTAACCATTAGGCAGTAAAGGCAACATTAAGCTTAAGAAAATGCTAGCTTTCAATCTTTCTACATTACTTCTAAAAATACTTTCTTATTCTAGATGACTGTAACTTAGTGCTTAAATTCACCTTTTTTTCTCCTTTCCTCCTGCTTACTGGAATAGTACCTGTCTGTGTTGGACAAACTCAAAGCTCTCTGTGGATGGTCATGCATCTATTGTACTTGAGAACTGGCTTCACAGATGTATTGTCTCAAACAGTGGGTTTTTGTTTGAAGAAATGCCCATTAACTTCTGCATATATGTTTCATTTGACTCAGTTTTTTTTGAGGTTCTCAGAGCCTGGTTGTGACAGGAGCTGCCTGCTTTCATTTCTAATTAGAGAGATGAATTGTTTTTGAAGAGCAAGTGCTCTGAGACTGTTGAGAACCAGCCTCCAAAATTGAACATACCCAAAATATAAGGTTTGCTTATGTACACTAAGATAATTAAGAGTACATGGGGCTATAAGATCTCCATTTCTGTAGTCTGTCCTATTCTTTCCGATTATAATTATCATTCTCTTCTTAGTATGAAAGCTTTATAAGTATTCTCACCTTCTTTATATATGCCGTATTAATGCCCTTTGTTGATAAAGTTTTATTACATACTTAAATGAAAAAAAAAAAGCAAAAAACAACACAGGAAAATTTGTATCTGGTCTGTAAACAACATTAAGGGAATGATTTATGTCTGTCTTCACTGATAGAAAAATCCTAAATTTTCGTAATTTTTTTTATTTTAAAACAAATTTGAGACCATCTCCTAATGCATGTAGCTGCTTGTGTAAAATTATTACTTTACTGCTGTTCTTTTTACTATTTCTACACTTCTACAGTACTGGTGTAATCTAAATGTAATTTTTTAAAATTTTTTTTTAACAGAGCGTTCAATTCTGTTGTGTCTCTTTTACTATGAAAAAGACACTTTGGTGATCTGTTGTTTGGTTCGGTTTTGGGGTTTTTTTATTGTTGTTGAAACTGAAATTTTGGGGTATTGTTTTTTTGGTTTTGGGGGGGCTTTTTTTTTTTAATGTGTGAAAATAGAGTTTTATCTTTTGAACACACATGTCTTTTCAGGAGTCTACAAACCTGGATAGTTATGTACTACAAATTAAGTTGATTGTTTCCAAATATTCTGAAGATGTTTAGAAAAATATCTAGATTTAAAACTGCACTCTTTATAAGATCTGTTTAGCTGCCCTATGTTAATATTGGCATTAAGAATGGCATTTCTATCATAATCATATGTAACAGTGTTTTTTGAGAAAAAGACTAGTGTTAGGAGCTTTCTACTCCCACTTCAAACTTATGACTGCAGTATAGCAATATAAAATTAATATACTAAGGTTTCATCATGCAAAAAATTCTTGCATCTGTTCTGAACGGAGTCACATCTTTGTTTTAAATACTGTGTTGTTCACTGAAACGCTGGTCACCTGTTAAAATGAAAAAAAAATTAAAAACTTAAAAAAAATATTAATTCCTGCATTCAGAACTTTATTTATACAAATTCAGATCTCTGTTCCACATAGTATAACCATTTTTTAGGCAATATATTTATCTTACTGAAGTAGTAAATGTCAAAATTATAAACACTCTTGTAACTTGACAAAAAACCCGGTGAAATACTGCAGTTATTTTTACACATCAATATCATCTATACAGAGTATTTTGGATTTAAACAGAACAGTCAGAGTAGGCTGGACATGTATTCATTCTTATTAAGAGAGCATATAGGAAGAGGCTGACATCTTTAGTAGAAGAAGAGCTTTGATATGCTGATGGACTGTAGAGAAAATAGACTTTATCTCTGCGTTTTGAGATAAGCTAACTTAGGAACTATTTGCCTTTCCTTTTCTTTCTTCAGTGCAGCATTGATAAACTTTAAGGTAATCAAAACTGGTTGGTTGGTTTGTTTTTCTAGTTCATCAAGGCAGGATTTCTTCTGCAGTGGTTTCAATGGAGAGACAGCGTATGCTTTATTGGAGCACCAGTGCAAAACCCCTTCCTCTTTCAGTGCCAAGTAATATCTTACATTTGTGTTGCTGAAAATCTCAGCAGAAAACACCACTTTCATTGCATTATGAGCAAAACTTTTTTTTTTTTTTTTTTTTTTTTTTTACCAGAGTGATTTTTATTTTTTTTTTCCCAATATTTACTACCCTTTGACCTGCAAAAGAACATGGTGTTGTAACAAGAACATGTGATGGCCATTTCACGGGTGGCTTTCCCTCCCCATTCCCAGATTCTGTTCTTCACCACGTACTCCCTGCTTCTATATTTTGTTGGTTCTGGTAATCATGACCCTGTTTCATCCAGCTGAAAATGAAACCCAAAGGTTGGGGGCAATATGTTGACTCAGGTTATGGTCAAGTTGGTTTAAACCAATAGTGATACTGCAAGATGATATTTGAAAAGGAAAGATGGTGACATTTATGTGTAACTATTAGTTGATATTGATGAGATCTTTAAGGTAATGAGATTACAGGTGTGTATTTTGTTGACTTAATCTGTGTTAGAAGTACTAAATTTTAACTATTCCTTTTCATTCGAGTTTCACATATAAGTATTTTAGTACTTCTCTTTCCTACTCTTTTTCTTGTCTCTCCTCACATTACTTTGACATAACAATAAAGGTACTAGTTAAGCAGGGGAAGTGGAAAATTGCTATAATTATTGAACAATTCAGGTAAGTCCTACAAGTGAATAGAATTAGATACAATATCAGGGATCATTTTAATGGTAATTTTATGTCTTTCTTGAACAGTGGAAATGGTGGCTCATCTGCAGCAGTGAAAGATCCACTTGGAATCCTAGAAGGCATCATTTCTGCAGTGCATGCAAGTGTTGAGAAAGGGTAAGAATTTCCTGTATGGATTCTTTGTTATGAAAGCATTGAAGGTACAGTATATAGATGATTTTTCTTCGTGGATATATAGAATAGAATCATTTAGGTTGGAAGAGACCTTTTAAGATCAGGTCCAACCATTAACTAAGCACAGCCACTAAACCGTGTCCCTCTCTACACATCTTTTAAATACCTCTAGAGCTGGTGACTCAGCAACTCCTCTGGGCAGTCTTTTCCAGTGCTTGACAATCCTTTTGGTGAAGAAATTTTTCCTAGCGTCCAATTTAAACCTCCGCTGGCACAACTTGAGGCTATTTCTTCTTGTCCTATTGGTTGTTACTTGGAAAAAGACACTGACTCCCACCTCACTCCAACCTCCTTTCAGATAGTTGTAGACAGTGATAAGGGTTTGCACTTAATTTTTTAGGACTTTATTCTGGAACAGGCTATCATTTATCAGGTTCAAACTCAGAGCCCTGACAGGAGCCATAACTTGATAATTTGGAAAAAAAGCATATCACTGAACCTAAAATTTAGATAACTGTGTATTCTGGTGATTTGAGAAAATGTTTTTTCTGCTGTGACTACTGCAGGTTGTATATGTACCAGGAATACCTCACTGCTTTTGTTTCAGTTCAGCAGTTAAATGACAAATAATGGCTCACTTTCAGATTTCTGAATTTAGATGTCTAAATTTGTCCATCTTGGTCAGATATAGTGCAGAAACAATTTCACAAATGCTATATGATGCTTCATCATATTTTCTCTTCTTTTGGGGATGCCCTTACTTCGGGTCACATAATGATCTATATGTCTCAGTGACATTTTCCATCACATTTGCAGTAAAGACAAGGAAGAAAAATAAAAATTGATTTTCTTTTCAGACATAAAAACTAAGAACTCATCTATGATAGTCAGAATAATAAAACCCTATATTCTCTGGTAGCTACACAAACAATTTCACTATTGTGTGGAGGCTTCTCCATTGGCATTAAATTAGTTAAATGTTGGATCCTGAATTAGACTGAATTGATGTAGAAATCTGCAATGAATCTCATTTGCAATATTCCAAGGCAGAATAGCAGAGTTAGTACTATTTTATTCGGAGGTGAACTTTCTGGAGTCTTGTTTGTATACTTCATCAAAAATTAACTGCTGAAATGATAAGCTGGAGTGAAAGTCATTGTGATTACAAGAAGGTTGTCTACATTCATTTAAATATTTGTTTATATTTATCACCTTAAACCTCAGCTATTCCATTTACAAAATTTAAATCTTTACCTCAGGAAAACATATATAAACATCAAGTGTGAGCTCTATAAAACTCCTGAAATATTCCAACAGGTTTTCTTAATTCCCAAATTTGTAATTTACAGTTTGAATACCACCTGTTCAGCAGAGGCATGCCTAATTTAGCTGAAGTTCTGAGCTAAGAGCATCATTCATACAATATAAAGCCTAAGTAATATTGAAGTCCTTGTAATATGAAAACCTAAGCTGTCAGTGTTTATTATTTCAGAGCTGCAAGACAAGTTAAATTGGTGTTTTGTCTGCTATTACTTTCCTGTCTCTTTTGTTAAGACAAATAAGGGAATGTTAGTTATAAATCACACTAAACCTGGAACCTCTTTCTTGTTTCTTGTGTTTTGTTCT
This sequence comes from Actenoides hombroni, assembly GCA_024336885.1. Lineage (NCBI taxonomy): Eukaryota > Metazoa > Chordata > Aves > Coraciiformes > Alcedinidae > Actenoides > Actenoides hombroni. The sequence goes on from WUAM01000107.1 coordinate 13,080,918, forward strand.
TTGTTTTGTTTGTTTTTTCCTTAAAAAAACCCCCAAAACTAAAACGAAACAAATTTAAAAAGTAGTACTGAAAGATCTCAGAATAGCATTTCCTGATTTGTTACATTCTAGTTTATAGCGTCTAAGGGACATAACCGATTATTCTGTCTGTAACTGCTAGCTGCTTGTTAAATTCATAGTAATATGTGTACTGTAAATACTTCACACAGTTAGAATGTATTCAATATAATACATTTTTTGAATCAAATGATTTAATGGGTCCTACAATAAAGTGGGGGATGATCTGTTTACAAAGGCATGTAGCAGTAGGACAAGGGGCAATGTTTTTAAATAAGAACAGGGTAGATTTAGATTGGACATTAGGAAGAAGCTCTTTACTATGAGGGCAGTGGAACACTGGAACAGGTTGCCCAGGGAGGTAGTGGTGGCCCCGTGGAGACATTCAAGGTCAGGCTTGATGGTGGTCTGAGTAAACTGGTCTAGTTGAAGATGTTGGGACCCTTTAAATGTCCCTTCCAACCCAAACCATTATATGAGTCTGTGACTCCTAAGAGTTTTTCTAATTAGCCAATCCAGGAAAACCCACAAACTTAACATCTTTTTTTCTTTTTAAGGACTATGGGCATTCTGCAGTCTTTGTCATATAAGAACATACAATAACCAAGCTGTCTAGGGATGGTACAGAATAAAAAAAAAAAAGAAATGGCTAGAGCTGCAATCAGGAGAAAGTAATTTGTGCATGTGGAGCATAAAGAAAGGACTTGTAAAGAAAGAAAGACAATATAGGGCGATATGAATAAGCATCAAATAAATAAACGTCATACTTAAAATACAAGCAGTCAACCTGGTTTGCCATGAAGTCAGGTGGTGGGAAAGTACAGGCATCAGTCAGGGCAAGACACCATAAAAAGTCTTGGATTTTCATGTGCTGAAATGCAGCACTGCTGCGGTACAATTGGCAGTCAAGGTATATGTGAGGGAATATGTAACTGTATAGCTGGATTTCTGTGCTATTACGTGGTGATTTGAAGCTCAGGAAAAGCTCTTACACCCCCTAGCTTTAGGCACCTGATTTAAAAGGGGTAGTTTCTCTGCAGTCTCACAGATGTGAGCCCTTCCATTTCCAGTGTTATATAATCATTATGTGTTGAATTTACTTGTTAACAGCTTTAAAAAATACATGTACTACTTTCATTAGGATTACCAAAGATTGTTTAACACAGTATTGTATAATTACAGGGAGAAAGTAGTTTCTTCAGATGACCTTCTGGAGTGGTTGAGACCTTTCTGCGGTGATGACTCTTTAGCAGTGAAGCCTCGCATCAGAGTATTACAAATTCTTGAGCAAGCCTTCCATCTCAGTGATGAGGATAGCAAGCTACTTGTGTACTTCAGGACACAAGCTGTTCTCAGAGCTTGCTGGCCTGAAACAAAGGTACTAATATTGTTTGCTATAAATTATAGCATAAGACTGGTTTTATGTAAGGATTATATGATGAAATGCTGGTTAGCAATATATGGTTGTGATGGAATCTGTTGATATGGAAACTAATCCTACCTTTGTTTTGAATTAGGTTTCTAATACGCTATGATTCTTTGAAAAAGAAAGTTATATACAGGTAGTGGACTTCTCAGTTTTTGTTTGGTATCAGAAGTACATAATACCAAACTTGATTAAACACTAGTGATTTTCCTCCATGTCAAGCATTGACTTTTAAGTTTTTGTACAGTTTTTTCTTTTCGGATTAATTTTTTTGTCTGTTCTTTCTTTAACTTCCACTTGGTGTGACCTTACAGTCAGAATTAGAGTGAGACTTACTGGCCACTGTCTTTTTTTCTGGGATTTTTAAGTATTATTCTATGAATATGTAGTAGGAACATTAAAGACATTCTCAGATGGAAAGACTTGATAGAGAATGCATTCAGTCACAGTTAGACTACTACAGTCTCTTCAGAGACAGCACCAAGTGACAACTGCCCAAGTAATAGTTTAAAGTCTCTTTCAGTGTGAAGTCAGGAAAAAAATAAGGTAAGATCATCGGTGAAAGAAGTTACTCTTAGCTATTTATTTGTTTTCAACTAAGAGAGACACAGCACTTCTAGTCCAAATTTTGAAGTGTAAAACAGATTCACATCCCTTCTGAATTACAGGGTGACAAAATGCCTTGCATTTTTCAAGTATATGTAGAAGTTGATCTTAGACTAATAAGTATCACCTAGAGAATGTTCTCAGGATTGAAAACGGTCAAGTTTAAGTAAAATATGAAACATTCCATATATGCAAAAAGGCTGTCTTTTGGTTATTCATTCATATTTTAGTTGCTTTATTTCATGACTCATTTTGCTGAAGTGCTTAATATAAATGTATACATTTTGAGAGGCTCTACATTTCTAAGTACAATGAAAATGTGCTAAAGGCTTAATAGGAAGAAACAGATTTCTCTTTGAAGCTTGTGCCATTTTGAAATCAAAAAGCATCACTTGCTGCATGTAGAATTGTTCAGAAGCAAAGTTACTTTTTGTCCACTTTCTGAATGCTTCCCCCTATGCTGAGATGACGTGGAACTACAATAGAGTATTTCTAATAGTTCCTCAAAAAAAATCTATGCACAGTAACATTTTATATTCATATGAAACAAAAGCAATATCTCAGTTTTAACTTATTGTGCTAAGACCATCCAAAGGAATAATACTAATAAAAAAAATCTAAAAAGAAGGAAAACGCTTATCTCTTGCTTTCTTTAGAAATTACTTTTTTCTCTTGCATTCACAGTAATACCAGCACTTAACTCCTCAACGACTCTTCAGGTGTCTGTCTATGATTGGATTCTTCACCTTCAGTTCAGTCCTTTGTCAATATTTGTATTGCTTGTGACCCATTTTCCAATCCAAAAACATTTTGTCTAGAAGATTCAACTAGAGTGTGTTTTAAGAAAAAAGTTACAGGTAGATAATAGCTTTCAGCCATGTCTGTAGAAGACAGAAAAATAACCTGTATTTGACAGAAACTTTGTGAGGCTGATTACGTGTGTTTCAGAAATGTGTAATATAAGATCACTTTCATAATCTGGTAAGTCAAAATGTGTAGAACTTTACAACAGGAAATTCATATCCATTTGCTTTTGTCTCGTGATGTTTTAGGGATTAATTGAATGCATTGCGTATGCTGCTGGCTTGCGTGTAGCCCACTGCCCCTAGGACCCCCAAGGCTCTCTCAGCAGAGCTGCACCCAGCCTGGCTCTCCCCAGCCTGTCCCTGCAGCTGTCCCAGGTGCAGCACAGCGGTTAAACCTCCCACGATTCTTGATGGCCAAGTCTTCCAGACTGTTTAGGTCTCTCCATACAATCGGTTAATAATTTCTGGTTCCTGAAGTGGTAGATACTTAGAACACTCCTAGTTTCAGGCAGGAAAACATACCTGTTTTCTTGTGAGGGGAAAAGTTTGTACTGACTATAAGCAGCAGTCCAATCCATTTGCTCAGAACAGGGTTGCTGATCACTTCAGTGCTCTACTCCTTTGCTGATCAGTAAGGAAGTAATGCGAGAAGCTATGTTGTAAAAAGCTTGATGTGCTAGATAAGTTGAAACCTTTCAGAGCTTATTGTATAAAAATGTTTATAAAATACTGTAGAAATAAAATTCCCTGAATATAGTATTTATTATTTAGCGAAGTTCAGAAATAGTTATCATGCTTAGCAACAGTGAAAGCTCTGCTTATATGTACATAGATAAAAATCCTTGTTTTTTTCACCCCAACTCTTACTATAGAGTGCAATTACAGTCCTGTTGAAACATTTTAAAATTATTCTGATTTTTCTATCAGTTCAAGCTAAATGTGATAGTTAAGAACCCTTTGTTTTTGTTGAATAGTTAGTGCTGGTTAACTAATGTGTGAATTAGACAGAAGAGTCACGTTAGTTTATCCATTAGGTACCAGTCATTGAAATTCAGAGTTCCTCACAAACGTCCAAGGAAATAAATGAGTGATCCACTATTTGGACTGTTATTTATTTTTTTCTTTTTTTGTTATCTTCTAGTCAGCTGATGTCAAATGCTAGTCTACAAACTGATACTAGTAAAAAACAAGTGATGACCTTGTTTGATGCTTAAATTCACTTTATGAAATAGCAAACCAGGAGAGTAACATACTTTTTATTCTATAATAAAATAGCATTTTATATTATACATATATATATAAAATAAAAATAGCATTATGCTATATTGAAAACTGTGTACATTTCGCTATCATTCACAATATGTTATTGAAACAAAAACACTGCAGAATTCAGTAGTTGCATGACTGCTGAAAAGCGAAGAGAGAGATTTGTATATGAGCTTTTGGCAAAGTATTAATTAAGCAAGTTTCTTGTACAAGTTAATGCTTCAGGTGCAAAAGACCTTCAAAAGCAACCCCATTCTACAGAAGGGGATATTGAAGCACAATTTAAAAGTTTGATCAGGTTGCTGCATAATCCTGGATGAAGCAGGGTCAAAAAAAAGACATGAGGAATTACATCTTTCAAACGTGCTCAAATTGCTATGTCAGTCTGTCTGCAGGCATCAATTTTTCTAGTTTCACTACACCTTTTTTAATGGGCATCCTTTATAAATCAGCAAATTAGTAAAAAAAAATTACATTTCAAAAAATCAGGGTAGGATGTTGATTAATATCTTTAGATTCTGGAGGACTGCATATAAAGGTTGTTTGGTTTTTTGTTTTGTTTTTTTTAAATTAAATTGCAAATATTTCAAAAATAGGTTCATTATGTTATTTCTAGATTGTTTTCTCCTTACTTGCTTGACATTTCTTACATGCTTTTAGGGGATCCTTCTTCCTTTACAATTCCTTGGTACTAAAAAGGATAGCAGATAGTGTAAAGGATGAATGTGAATTTCTATTGAGTAAAGATAAGTTTAATGATATTGCAGTGTTCAATTACCAGAAAATATGTGAAAGCCACCATCAGTATGTCTGCTAATCCTCTTAGTCAGACTTTGCATACATCAAGGAGGGACTTAATATTTAATTATGCTCTAGGTGCTGTTAAGTAGTGGTCCCACAAACCAGTGTGCTGCTGGGAAACTGGCCAGCTCTTACAAAATTAAAAATGTACTTTATGGAAGCAGCTACCTATCAAACAGTCAGAAGCACAGCAATTTCCAGTTCTCTAATGATTAGTTAACAAAATTAAAAATTCAGGGGTCCTCATTTTTCAAAGGCTTGAGAGCCTTTAATTCACATTCTAGTAGCATCCCACGCTACTGAAGGGAGGAGGTCTGCGTTGTTTTAATCCCTTTGATGAATTTTATCTGAGCTCTTCAGGTTCTGTAATTTTCTAGTTAACTGGTGCATGAGAAATACGGGTCAAAATACTGACTTTCTTATATATAAAAAAAAATGGGGGTGGGGGAGACGGGAGTAGAAAAACATGGTTTAGAATGTTTATATCAAATTTTACCTTTATCCGTCTAAGACAGGAAATCCATTTGTTTTCATATAATATGTATAAAACATAGTCTGTAATGACTCACAGTGCTGTCTCTGATATACGTAAGATATCAACTAACAGGTTATCACAGAATCATAGAATGGCTTGAGTTGGAAGGGATGTTAAAGATAATCTACTTCCAATCCCCCTGTCATGGGCAGGGACACCTCCCACTAGATCAGGTTGCTCAGAGCTTCATCCAGCCTGGTCTTACACACTTCCAGGGATGAGGCATCCACAACTTCTCTGGACGACCTGTTCCAGTGTTTCACCACCCTCATAATAAAGAACTTCTTCCTAAGGTCTAATCTAAATCTACCCTGCTCTAGTTTAAAACCGTCACCCCTTGTCCTATCACCAGATGCCCTTATAAAAAGTACCTCTCCATCTTCCCTGTCAGTCCCCTTCAGGTACTGGAAGGCATCTATAAGGTCTCCCCAGAGCCTTCTCTTCTCCAGGCTGAACAGACTGAGCTCCCTCAGTCTGTCCTCATGGGAGAGGTGCTCCAGCCCTCTGATCATCTTTTTGACCTTCCTCTTGACCCTATCCAACAGATCTATGTCCTTCTTGTGTTGGGGGCTCCAGAGGTGGATGCAGTACTCCAGGTGGGTCTCACAAGAGCAGAGTAGAGGGGCAGAATCACCTCCCTTGACCTGCTGGCCATGCATTTTCAATCCAGCATGTGTACACAGTCCTTCAGTTCAGTGACCAGCTGCAAGGTATAAGTTGCAGTTAACATAAAAGTTCGGGTTTGGCCATAGGAAGTTACAGCAGCACTAACAAAGCTTCTGTAGGTAAACTGAGGGTTAGTTTAGGATAAGAAGTTAGTAATTGTGAAGCATCAATAAGACACACCTTGTCTTAAAAGTATTGTTTATTATGCAAATACAAAATGTAATTACTATTTACACACTGCTTAAATGCAAATAGCTTTGTCATTTAGAGAAGGTAATCACATGTAGCCTTTCCCCTCATATTTTGTTGTGGTTTTTTTCCCGATTTCAGATTATACAGAGCTGCTGAAGGCTGTGCATTTTTGAAAATTGGAAGGGATATCTAATATCAATTTAACATTGTGTGATCTGTGAGACTGTAACTTCAGGCACCTTTTTATTTTGTTTGTTCTTTTTTTTCCATCTGAAGTTTAGCTTTGAAAAGTTGCCAGATTAATTTTTTGTGTGTGTTGTGTACATCCCATACAAATTTGTTCTTCCTTCATATAGGCAATTTATGTATGCTGTCTACAGGTTTTGTGTCTCAGAAATCTTAATATTGTCTGTGTTAACATAATGACTTCTTGAGAACTTGCGTGTGGCTGCCAAGCCTCCCTTGCTGTTTTGTTCCTCATCTCCCAGTATGTATGAAAACTGTGTATCTGCTTAAGTGATGTTTCTTCATACGACTTGTCCAGTGAATTTCAACTTTTTTCCCATCGTCTCTACTTGTGTCAGAGACATTTGAATATAAGCATTTGGAAAGCACAGTGAGATTTAAGAATTCCCAAGACATTTTTCTGAAGTCATTTATCACATAACAATGACCTGTGTTTAACTTCATTGGGCAAAATGCGAGTGAAGAAGCTTTGTCTGTTTAATCCTCAGCTATCTTTTATTTGTGAAAAATGCTTAATCAAAAGAAAGATTTATGGTCCTATCAACTTTAAGTAAATTTGTTATGATGTTGTTTATAATTCTAGAGACATTGTTTCCATAGTGTTAATGCAGAAAAATTAAATGTAAGAAATTTAATTTAAGTTTTAATTAATATTTTAAAACAGTAATTTCCATTCCTTCAAGATGTAATTTATCCATATGAGAATATGGGAAAAGTATTTTTCCTGAGAACATAAATTGTAGTCTGTATGATTAATTAAATACTTTAAGATGCAAATGAAATATTTTCCATTAACCACGCAAGTAAAATGGATAAGACAGAGTGGAGCGAAAAGCTGTATAGCTTGAGTGAGCATGACAGTTTTGAATGGGATCCCTGGGTACTGTGGTATTCTGTAGCTAGCAGCAGTTGCTTCAGAGGAAGATAACAGTGCTCTGGAGTGGATTCTTCAGGCATAATTCACTTTCTGTAATAAGTCTTTTGTAATGAAGGTGTTAAGTGGAGAATGGTTTAAACATTGAATATTCTGCTTTTATCTTAGTTTCAGAAAAATTAAGAGCTCATTATGATGTACTCAGAGTTTTTTTGTTATGTTGCAAAGTAACTGGTGGATGAACTGTGATTCGACCTTGGGTGTCTCTTGCTAAGTTCTTGGCATTGGTACACCATACAGCATCCAGTGCAAAACATGATGAAACTTTGTAGAGGGATTTTTTTTTTTTTTAACCTCTTTATGTGGTTTGTTTTGTGGTGGTGTTCTAGGTTTTATAGGATAGTAAAATCCAGAAAATCAAAGTCCCTGCTCTGTTTTATCTAATTCATCACTTTTTTCCTTATTCTGTTGTTTACTCCATCTAAGTGAACAATTCTGGTCATGTTACCGCATCCACAGTGTTTTCTAGTTCTGTAAGATTTTCCCCTCTATCTCAGAGGCCACTGTGATATGCAGTATACCTCCTGAAAGGAAGCAACTGGAGAAGTGAATGTGATGTCCCTGTGGAAATTAATAGTCCATGCTTATGCATCCCAACACCTTGATTGCTCTCTTGACTTCAGCTGTACATTAACCAGAGGTCTCTGATTTTCGTTCAGTGAGGCTCAGGTTCCTCTTTTGACTTGATGAGGCTAATTTAGCATATTTTAAAATGTGATGGCTTTACCATGGTTACATTTTATTTGCCATCATATGGTCATTTACTTACCCTAGGGGTTTTTTTGGTTTTTTTTTTAAAGTCAATTGGAGGTTTCTTTCTACACTGTCCGTGATGAACATAAAATAGCTCATTTGTGTGCACTGTTTCTTCAATGCTTGCAGTCGTCAAAAAGCATCATTTAATTTATATAAGCAAAGAAGCAGTCATAAAATCATGAGAAATTCCACTTTTTTCCTTTACCATTTGAACTGTGGTATTCTTTGTTTGTTTGTTTTTCTGGTTTATTCCTGTTAGCAGATCAAGTTCTTCAGTGGATTCTAATCAGGGATGTCATTAAAAGCCTTTTAAAAATATAAGTGAATTGTAAAACTCTTTTTCTTCAGGCATTAAATGAGTGGTTTGTATTAATAACTGTGACATTCATCAAACAGTCTTATCTTATTCCATCAACCATTTTGCTATCTAACAACTTTTATGTAGAGGTCTATAAACTCTGTATCATCTGAGGAACCCCTCTCAGTTATTCTTAATAGTTCTTACTTGATAATTTCTGATAGTTCATGTTAGTTAAAGAGGGGAGGAGTTCCATGTGGTTGTTGCTGCTACGTAGGGATTCATCTCTGATGACTGTGACTGCTAGCACTTCCACTAGATCAAATCATAAAAAAAACCACCAGTTGCAGGGCTTGTGTAATGCCATTTAGTCTGATAGTTGCATGATACTGCCTTACCTTCTGTTTATTTTTATGGCTGCAGGAGAGCTACTCATTAATTTCAATTTTTATAGCTTAAATAATTTTGTGGTTCCCATCCTGTTTGTATCTTAAGTGCTGCTGGTCTAGGTCATAACCATGGCTATTACTAAAATATTACTTACTGTAATGAGTCAACATCAACAACCAGTTTTTCCTAAATGAGGCTATCTTAGTTTATTGCGGGTTGTTTTTTGAAAAATGAATCTTTTACTTTGTCAGTTCAGCCGATCTGCAGTATGTCTTTTGGAAAGATAAATTTTGGCAAGTTTTCATTTACATGAAAACAGCTTTTAAAATAAGTTTTCCTTTATTAGCAAGAATTGCAGACTTTGATCATGAAGACACCAGTTGTACATACAGCTAAATACTGGAAGCTTGTGTGCATGCACTGTTTCTTGATAGTAGCAGTGCTCAGAAAAGGTAAATTGAAGAGCCACCTGCACAAGGTATGGAGGGAAAATGGCTGATGCCAATTTAACAGTTCAAAGTAATGTTTAAGGATTGAGATCTTGTAATTTCCAGGCTGCATCTTCTACCACCTTTTTCTGTTCTAAATGTAGATACTATCTCTATTACACATAGTTTATGAAATATGAAACAGTGTTAGTAGCTGGCATATACAAGTAAAATGACTTTGGTTTTTTTAAGTCCCTTGTGCTACCCAGGTGTTAGTTTTAGCCACGATTTGTATAGATCCAAATTTTTACCTATGAACTGATACCTAGTCAATATACATTTTAAATTACATGTATGTTAATCCTGTCTCTTCAGTTTTAACTAGCTGACTATGTAAGTCTTTCAAATGTATAATGTTTTCTTTATTTGCCCTTATCTCTCTATCAATATCTATGTACAGCCTTCAGAGGTTTTCTCTCTGCTGCAATGTATTTGCAGATTAGGACATAGCCTCCTGCAGAATACAAATGAATGGATTTTATTTTCTGCACGAGTTCTGCATTTTTATGCATTAGGCAACACATTTGTGTTCACTGAATCTATATGCGTTTCTTAGTGTTAGCGAGCTGCATATCAAGCAGATAAGGAATTAAACGATAAATAAATCAGTTCAGAAAAAAAGTTCTTGGGTATGTCTCTAAGACAGGCAACTCAGCATGTGGCTGAAGCTCTGTTTAATTCATCACCAGTAGGCTTCTGGTTGATTTGTTTTTAAACTTGAATCCTGTAACTTGCTTATCCTGTTCACTGGCTTCAGTTTCAGCAGGATTTTTCCGGTGAGTTTACAGGCATCCCTTTAGTATCTGTATGCTACATGCTTTCATATGTGGTCAGCACTCTTATTTATAATAATTTTTAATACATGAAGTCTGGGTTTGGGGAAAGTGCAGGAAAGCCTCCTTTGGGGTAGAAGGTAACAGGTTATGAACACTGAGTTTGTCATGCAAAACTCTTGACTGCCATTTTAATTTTGTATTCATTGCTTGAAGATTGTTGTTTTGGTAGGAGACTCTTCCTTCTGGTCTGTCAGGTAATGGCTGTTTTTCCAAAGTCTAGGTCATAGTAGCCCATGTTCTGTTTGTGAGTTCAGGACTTGGAATGTACTCCACCATCAGCTCCTCTCTCCTCATTTGTCTTAAACTCAAATGGAGGAGAAATGTGAGGTAGGTCCCTTCATCACTGTTTCAGGTTATATTCCTCCTAGTAATGGAAATCAACTGTTATTTGAATGTGTGTGGGTTTGGGTTGGGTTGTTTTTTTTTTTTATTATTATTGGTTCTTGTTCATTGGTTCTTGTTTATTTTTTAAGTGGATGTTTCTTAATAAAGCAGTTGCTTCTTATTGACTGGGATAACTCCATAAGCATAGCTTCAAAACTGCTTCTTTCAAAGAAGGCAATTTAATTTGTAGCACTGGTCCAGGCTACAAACCAGATTATGCTTTTCCTACAGTGTTTTTTTCATAAAATAGAACTGAATTCCATCATTGTGTGGGAGCATTTGCAAACCCAGTAGAACAGTGTTTTAAAAGTTACCATCTCTCAGCTGTGATTTACTTTCACTTACCAAGATCTGAAAGGGATTGAAAGTAGGATTATCTACATGTGAACTTGGGCAGATAAATAAGACGTTTTCTTCTGACTTTCTTTAATACCTACAGCTTCCTCTACCATGAGGGGAATATATTTGGAAAACATTTTTGAGAAGGCAGAATTCATCAGTCTTAACGGAAAAATGGGCTTTTCAAATGACAAATGTGGACATACAATTTTTTTGGTTTCTTTTAATGGAACTTAGTGCACATGATATCTTTAAATTTGCCAAGCTTACACTTTAGTTTTATGTATGTGCTCTTCTTATCCAACAGTGGTGTGAGTAAACTTAACACTTTTATAATCTAAACCATAGCTTTCCATGAGTTTTCAAAAAGTAAAAGTTCTTATCAGCTTTACAAAAAATGCTTTCCAAAAATAGGAGGTGCAGTACTAAAACTGAATGCTCAGTAAGGAAGCAGAGTATTTCTGTCGCAATTATTTGACAGTATTCTTTTTTCTAGAAAATCTTCTTAATAGAATTTTAACACATTGAACATTTCAAGTATATAAAACCTAGCGCTGAATAAATATGTTCTTTAAACTATATTTCTTAATTGCCTTTAACCCTGTACATGGTAGTACAGTGCTGGGAAGTGTATGAAATGTACTAGAACACATTCGTTGTTTAAAATAAAAATTTTGATAAATACTGGGAAATAACTTCAAGGAGATACTACGTTTGAGGTGAAATCTGTAAAATATGTCTTTGAGAAGCAACTTTCACTTAATCTTATTGACTGCTCTTCAACTACCTTGTGAGAGTACACGTTTCACATACAGAAAACAACAAGCTTACTGGAGTCTATGTGCTTCCTGAGTTCCACTTGGAAATTCCATATAAAAAAAACCCAACACATTGTGGGCCCAGTGTGTTTTTTCTAGTGTAAATTTTAGTTAGTGTGTGAGTATACAAAAATGCCAATGCTGGTTCACATTAAGGTCTGAGCCAGCCCAGTATTCTGTGTCCAACAGTGGCTAAAAAAAAGAGCTGTGGAAGGAAGAATAGGAACATGAAAACTATATATGAAATTTACTCCATTATTGCCCTCACCTCAGGGTAGTCAGAGCGGTTTAATTAGGAATAGGAACTGGCAACAACTCCGTGTGTGCAACCTGTAAATTCCTTACCATTGCAAGATCTTCTAAGTGCAGTCTTGATGAAGTCAAATTAGGAAGAATTACCTTTGGAGTGGTAAGTGGGACTAATTTACTAGAAATATATTAAACTTTTTTACTTGTTTACACCATAAATTTGTTCACTTAAATAAAAAAATCTGAGTCTTTTGAGAAGCATTCTAGCTCAAATAGAAGTTAGGAATTTAGAGCAAAATTATTGCATAAAATTGTACATAAATATATCTAGTAATGGCCCCCTCCATCACTAAAATCTGTTAAACTTTGGAGAATGAGACTATAAATTGTGAGGAAAAACAGTGAGGAGAAAAAGTAGTGGTTCCTCACTTTTCTTCCATCTAGGATTCTCTGACTTCCAGTGTATGTCTCACAAAACAGTTTAGTTCATAGTTTTTCAGTCAGTTCTCTCTGGCTGTATGTGAGGTCTCCTCCTTAATTGCCTTTAACCAGATATATCAAACTGTCCATGCCCAAGCTTGCAGCACTGCTCTCGGGTTACTCTTGACTTCCTTTGTTCATGTGTGCTCTTGCCTATACACTGACAGATGGGAAGGCTGAACATCATCTTTGTTCATTCTTCCAAGCCTGTTACTGCTCTCCCCAGCCTGACCCTACCGTGTCTTTGAGGATTCCCTCTAAATCACAACTTAAAAAATTTCTTTTTAGTGACACCCTGGTTTAGCAATAATGGAATGCTAGTAGTGTGGCAGGGAGTAGAGCACTTGTGGTTTTGCCTTTTAAAATGGCTTTACTGTTGCTTTGGAATGTGAAGGTCTTGAATAAGATGTGAAAGAAAGCAAAACTACAAGCACATATTGAAACAAGTCTATAGTGTGTCTAACATCAAGGTTGATAGGATGCCTAGCATCTTGAAACTGTTTGAAGAGAATGAAATAAATAATAGTCTTTAAAAGTTCCTAATCTTGTTTCAGGGTCAGTAGCTGTACAATTTCAGGAACAGTTGTTCACTTTTGCAGTTTGGTTTTACTGTTGGTTTTTCATGTTTATGTTCCTGTTGTGAGTAATTAACTTTTAAATACCTATTTAACTAACTGTAATTTTCTGTGTCCTTTGTAACAAGCTTTTAGCTTTGCATCCTTGTGCTGGAAATAGGTTTCAGTAATTTATGTTTGTGCAGACTTTTCGGTAGCCACACAGATAACAGCAGAATATGGAACGACAGGCCCACAAAATGGGAAGATTAATTTATTCAGTGACCAACTCTGTCTGGCCTGTTTGTGTAGGAAGGGCAGTATTTTCTTTGCTGATTTACCTAATTAGATTGTAAATTCCTTAAGGCAAGACTGCTGGGGGGTTTTTTGTGCTGTAAACAGCACACCAAGATGGAGTTTACAGATTTTCTATCAGATTGTTATCAATCCTTTGAGTCATCGTTTATAAACCATGTTGATCCATGTCTAATGAGTGGAAGCAAGTTTTAGCATCAGCATTCCCCGCGTAATCTGAGTAAAGTCTTTCATGTCAGATCTGCCTATTATTTTTAAATGCCGCGTAGATGGATTCTTTACCACTAGAGGTAAAGGGGGACAGGGAGGGGGCATAAATAAAAAAGTAGTGCATTTTACAAGGGAGTCCTGACAAATTGAAAATGTATTGTAGCAATAAGGGACTACTCAAATGCCTGCTTAGTGCTTCTATTTTCAATGCCGTATTACTTCAAATTTATGCTGCAGTGACAAACATGAAAAAATTTTGAAATATTTACATTTACAATCTGGTGGGTGTAATAAAATGAATTTTATAATCATGTAAATCAGTAGGTTTTTGGTTGCATGTCTTGGAAACCACAAATGTCTCTGCATTTAATGTAGCCAGTTGGTTTTAAGCATGAATGTAGCTTTTCTCAGTAAACAAGCAATTATAATGAAGGAAAATATTTTCCTGATTTCTAGATCTCAATTCTTTGGTTACAAACACCCTTATCAATTATTTCCTTAGAACGTTCCTAGGGAACAAAATCTGTTGATGAAAGCTATGACTCTGCTATGCTCACAGGGAGTGAAAATGTAATTTCCAGAATGGATTTCATTGGGCAGAGGGAGGTGGAGGTCTGCCTGTGTTAGTTTTCCTGCTTACTATTCTCATATGTAAATAGGCAGCATTTTGTATTTTATCTCAGGCAAAGGAAAAGATTGGATTGACTGGATCTTTTTATTGGCTTTTCCATTTTTAAAACAAAACTCTCTTTCAGTTATTAGTCAAGTTGGTCAGTGCCAGTTCTCAAATTATGTATCTTCACCGGTAAAGCATTTACAACTCTTATCTGATGTCTCTGTCCTTTAGGATCTGGAAAACAATATATAGTGGACATCTGTATATCAGGGACATGATTTGAGATACAGTAACATTCGACTATGTAAATACTGATTTTTAAGCTAACTTCAATTTCAGGAGTGAGATAATGTACTGAACTAAACAACTGATATCAAAGATTTTCTTCATCAGTCGTGTGATGTCCACAGCTTTATCTAATATCATTCTTCAAGTGTATCATCTTATAGTTTATTTTATAAAATACTCAGTTTCTAAAAGCTACAGATCTAATTTCTGAGGGCACTTTTCATCTTTGGACTCCTTCATGTGTGCCACGGGATGAGTATCCATAATGCAATAATGATCTGTGGAACAAGATGATGAGTCAAAACCTTGTGCATTGAACACAGGTTAAGCATGTTGAGCTGTTTCAATGTTTTGGACATCTATTAGGATCTAATCTGTGAGAGAAGAGAACTATATAAATATTTGAAAGATTTTTATGATCAGGCAGAACAGTTCAGGCTCTTATTTAAGCAAGGATTATAAGTGCATTAAGTTTTTATTTCAGCACTGGATATATAAAGAACATGTCTTCCAAGTTTGTTAAGGATGGCTGAAGTCAGATAAAGGATATGTTTGTGCTCAAATTATACCAGATTTCAACTGCCAGTTTCCTCTTTTTATTTATACTTAAGCAGGAAAAACACTCATGTCATATACTTCACATTTTGTATATAAAATCAAATATTTTAAAAAGCTTGTGGGAATCTTGTCTTCTGTAACTTCCTGCTATCAAAGTGGTGTCAGAACTGAGATATTTTGGTCTGAGATATAATTGATAAATAACTGGACTCCAGCAATAAATTTTTCATCAAGAGTTTTAGTTTTCCTAAGATTTGCAAGTTCACAGCTGTTCGTGTAAGAGAATGGGCCACTGAATGGATACTTTGTCAAGTCTCTGCTACTGGTAAGCAGACCATAACTATTTGAGGAAAAATAGTTTTTTGCTGTCTAAAATCGCATAATTCAGTGAAGTGTATTGTGTGGCCGTGCTCAAAGACACACAAGATAATATATCTCAGATAAGAAGGAAATCTAACTTCTGTTTTCTGGCATGCCATGGCTGCTACAGGCTGTAGCTGCAGTCTGCACTCTCATTCAGAAATGTGGTTAATTTTCTGTCTTAGTCCACCTTTCTCAAATCTTGACAGATTTTTGCCTTTATTAAGCAGAGATAATATGAGATGAGTCACAACTCCTTTATAGGCCATCCTTACCTCTGCTACCTAATAAAGGGAGAAACTGGGAAAAGATGTAAAAGCAAAGTACTCAGGAGGAGAACGTACAGTTAAGAGGAGTTTGCAATTGTTCATACAGCTAGTAGTATCTAATGCAGTTTTAAGCAACGCTCAAGTGCTGTGTTTGTAGCTTGTATTTTGCTTTGTGAATTTCATGTATATATAGCTTTTGTGGGGTTTTTTATGTTCTTTTAAGGAACATTAGTATATGCATATTCTTGATTTTAAACGTATGTAGTCCCTTGACAATGAAATTGTGTATTTTAACAGTTTAACATAAGGTTTGGTTTTACTTAATTCGTATTTCATTTTATAGCCTATCATGACTATAATTTCTAAAATTGGGCCCTCTAATTGACTTTCCCGTTGAGGTAAATTTTTGTGCAGCCTTTTATTTTAATGAAAAAAATGAAGCCATCTGTGTTCTACTGTCAAAGAGAAAGCATGAAGCTAGAGGTAATAAAGACAGAATTGAGAAAATCTGTTGTTAAAATTAAAAGCCCTTGCTTTCCTTTTCCTTGCTTTTGTTTTTTTCTTTTTCTGTATTCCTTTGGGATCTTGTGAATTTCAAGCATACCCCTTTCTGCCTGGCTCTGAGCCACATTAGAGTGTTTAGTGACAGATTCTTCTTTACGAGCACTTGTTCTATCAGGGCTCTGAGCAGTTCATGGCAGGTTATCTTTGCATAGTCTTTGAAGGATGGTTTTTTTGGATATATTTATTATTTATTAAAAAAAAAAAACATTTAAAAAAAAGCTGAGTTATATTATCTCTTTACCATGGTTTTAAAGATGATCATACTGGTAGGAATGCAGCACCTTGTTGCATTACGACATCCAGAGTCATCTGAATAGATCATCCAGAGTCACTACAAAGGGAACTTTCAATTAAAACGGGAATTTTTAATCTGTTTGATGTCTTATTGAAACAGAACAACAGGCTTGTAAGCTCTTCAGCATCACCTGAGCTAGCTTTCCCCTTTCAGGATGCAGTTCCTACTGTTTAACAAAAAATACGCTCTGTTCCTGTTCTGAGAGGTGTCTGTTTCCTCAGCATGCTCCTTCTCAGCCTCAGAAAAAGAAAACAATACAGAGGAAAACTTAGGTTCTTTGTGTGTGTGTCTAGGTACACACTCACATACACACACACATGTATAGTAAAGAAAAAAAAACACAAACAAAACAAATAACCTCATTCCAATGTGCTGCTTCAAAGTATTGCCCTCTTGTAGCAAGTAACTGTCACCTTTTATATGGTTTGATTGGTAGCTTCTATTTCTGGAGAATTATAAGAAAAGAATTAGAGATGGAGCAAGGTATCCTGTCATTCAAACTATAAAGCAGTGCAAAAACTATTTAAGGGAAGTGTCTTCATAGCAGAGAACATTTCTACTGATATTTAACTTAAGATGGAGTCTTCTGTTTTATAAGAATAACCATACCTTGAAATTAGATTTTTACATGTTTTATTGCTGTCTGTTTCTGGTTCATGGTGTTGATCTTCTGCTCACGTTAAGATTTTTCTAATGATGCTAGTGGACAAATGCATAGATTTCAGTCATTTTGATTTGTAAAGATATAATTTTAGACATGGTGCGATCTTACTGAAACCAGTGGGACTGCTTATCAAAGTGCAGTGTGAAGTGTGGACACAATCTTTGCAGAATCTTTTTTTATTTTTCTAAAAAGTTATTTTACCAGCCACAGTGTCACAGGTGTGAAGTAATGCTTCGCTTGAAACACAGATGTATGTGGACTACAGGTACCGATATATGCAGCAGAATCATAAGAGACATTGAAGAATGGAAACAATCTAGGATTTAAAAGATGGAGGGGTGGGGAGCTTATTATAGGATAAGACTAGTCTTTTTTTTTTTTTTTTTAAAGTAATCCTACTTGTCATCTATCTTTCAATGCATATATATTTTCCAGTTGTTCTCCTTCATTAACCTTCCATTTCCTCTATCCTTAATGCTGCAATTTTAGATCCCCATATGCACTCTTAAAGGTGTGCATATTTACACACTATGTTGCTACTTTCTAATCTCATTTGTTTCATAGTAAATGGAAGTGAAATGCATTTCAAATGCCACGTAAAAAGTGAATTTTCAAAATTTTTCTTAAAAACTGTAAATAATACTGTAGAAAGTTCCCTTTATTTTTACTGCTCTTAGTGGTAAATGTAGGAGACTTGAAAAACAGCCACTGTAGAAAGAAATATTGTTGCAGAAGTGCACACCATGTTTGAGAACAGAAATTAATTCTTCTGAAATACATTGATGATATTACTATGTATTTTGTTATGAGCAGTCATTTTGCGAGGATCCAGCTGTCCAAAACACAACATTATAATGTTAGATTAATTAACCTCATCCAAAAGTGTAAACCAAAGTCTATAAAGATGTATTCTTAGGCAGAATTACTGGAATTCAGTTAATGTTGAACAAGATGTCTGATCTACACTCTTACTTTCTGCTACTAGTGGCTCGATTTCCATAGCAGTTTTTCCTCAGCCATTATTATTATCTTTGCCATTTCTTACCACTTTTACAGTTATCGTTAGAGAGATCTGAATGTTTAGTCTGTGTTTTGAAGTAACAGCCTCTTTGTGCAGATATACTCAGATGTACACAATGGAACATCCAGAATGTAAATTACTGTGTTTAAATATTTAAAGAGGTAGCTGTCTGAAAAAGGAGCTTGGGGACAAATCATAGAATCATAAAATGGTTTCCATCGGAAAAAACCCTTTAAAATCATTGATTCCAACCATTAACCTAACTGCCAGTCCCATGACTGAACCACATCCCTAAGCACCTCATCTACATGTCTTTTTAAATACCTTCAGGAATGGGGACTCCACCACTTCACTGAATTCTTCACTTTCAGCGAAGAATTTTTTACTAATGTCCAATGTAAACCTCCCCTGGGTCAACTTGAGCCCATTTCCTCTTGTCTTATCAGTTGTTACCTGCGAGGAGACACCAATCCCCACCTCGCCTGAAACCTTTTTTCAGTTAGTTGTAGAGCGATAAGGTCTCCCCTGAACCTCATCATCTTTGGGCTAAACAACCCCAGTTCCTTCAGCTGCTTCTCATAAGAGTTCTTTTCTAGAACCTTCACCAGCTTTGTTTTTGGACATGCTCCAAATGAAGCAACATGAGAGCTTCTGTTGTCTAGATAGCACATAATTTGGTAAATTGCTAAATTTTTTTGATCTGTAGAAATTAGCATGTCTTATGTCCCTTCTACCATTTCCTGTTCTCCCTTCTCTTTTCAGCCTTATGATTTAAATATTGAAGATTATGCTATCTTATATTAACAAGTATAGATGGAATTTAGTGATATTACGAGTGGATAAGATATGTTTGCTTTGTGACATTTGCAGTACAGAAAAGTACTTTAAATGGACAAATCTCAGAAACATTTCACTGTCTAAAATGTTTTGTACATGATGCTTTCAGCTGTACCCTGGCAACAGAAGTGAGCAGTTTTTCAACACTTAAATATTTTAAAGTCACAAATTATGTAGGTAACTCAATAAATGCGTCGGTAATCTTTGTTTTCCAACCTCTTTTGAAAAATTTGCCCTTGATGTATCAGAGATGCTTTGAAAAGATGGGAATGCCATCTTTTATCTTTTAGAGCAGTTGTAGAACTAAGGAAAACTTTGTCCATGTTTGATGTCTTAGAACTACTGGGCTGAAATGGAAAAGCTAACAGTTAATACTGTCTATCTTCAGCAGAATTATAAGATGAAACTGAAGTGTTTCATATCCTGGAACTTTTCAATCTCTGGAAGAAAAATTTAGTGTTAGGATGTGCTAATAACACAGGGGAAGCTACCTTGTTATTGTAACAAGTTATTTTTGAACTCGAACTTTTCTATGTCAGGTAGACAGCGAATAGCTATTCCACTTGTGAAAGCCCTCCTAGTGTGATAGCCAAACTCTTAAACAGAAGCAGCTTCTTCCGTAGTAGCAAGGTGGTTCTCATTTATAGCAACCTTCCTTCAACAGTCAGACCTTTTACCTTGTACTTTTTTACCATGAAACTGCAAGCAGTAATTATCGGTAAAAGAACCTGTCATCAACTGGAGTGAATTCAAGTCTTGGCAGAAGCTGCAGGTTTTAAACTTAGATGGACACTTTTCCTGAGAGTTGTCTGATGGATGGCTGATGGGATGTGGGGTTTTGATTGTCTTAGGTTCAAACACCTATACAGGGAAATATTTAAGTACTTGTCAACAAATGTTCTTCACTGGGTGAATTAATTTAGAATCATCTTTTGGTGCTCTTTCCTGTGGGAGAAAAGATTAGGTCCCATAAATTCAGATAAAACTATTGAATTTTCATAGGTGAGTATAATATATATTAGGGAAGAACAAGACATACCCATTCTTTAAGAATGTGTGTATGTGTGTGTGTAGCTATGTCTGTAAATCAAGAAAAGGAAATTTAAGTAATTTTGATTGAAGAACACAGAGATAAGGTCCTCTGAATAAATCAATGAATGTGTTTCTGTGGGGTTACACTGTTTTAGGAACGTACGTCTTAGTCATTCCCTGTTGTTGTGTGCTCACCTGTTTTATTTGCATGTAATTAAAAATAAGAGGTAAGAAAACGAGTTTCCAGGAAAATTACTTTGACTGTGTTCTTGCATTATTTTACAACAGTGATGTCCTTCACAGATAGCTTATTGATTGCTTTTAAATCAACTATTTCTTAAAAATAGTATTCTGTTTTGGTTTGATTTTTTTTAGGTAGAGATAACAGATATTGAAAATGAAGAAAAAAGGTATGATCTCTTCTTGGGTCTTCTGGAGACTAGTCACAGTCCATCTGAATTTCAGCACTTGGTTCTACTCCTTCAAGCTTGGCCACCGATGGACATGAGGAGCAGGTTAGCATTCCTTCAATATGTAACAAAGGAGTTCTACGTCTTTTCGGTAGATCATATCTTGCAATTTTCAGTCAGTGAATTCAAACACGGTTAAGAGGAGTACGACCTTTGGAAAGGATCATACCGGGAAAAATAAATGGTTTATTTAAATCAGAATTGAATCAATCAGTTTCTTCTAAAAACTTTATATACTTTTGTAGTAATTATCCTCCTTTGAGGAGACAGAAAACTATTTTATTGCCTAAGCACTGTTGCACGGGAAGATTTTTTATCTACTTCAAATTTAAAGTGAAGTATTTTGCTCTTATTTTTGGCAGTATGTATAAAATCCATAAAAAGGGAATAGAAAGTTCTGACTTGTTTTTTTCTTTCAAAGTTATACTTGGCAGAAAAACTTTGAAAGTTAATGTTCAGATGACTGCGACAGACAATCTACAGGAGGTCTGTGAGGGTAATGGTACAAGCAGTGGTGCTTCTCTTTCCTAGATCTACTACCTATTATTTCTGTCTCTGAATAAAGTATCCAAAAGGAACAAATGCATACAAGGGCAGATATGTGCTAGCCCAACAATTTAACGCAAAGATAGTTTTTTAGAAATACCCATCAGAATGTATATTTACTCAAAGTGTTGATTTGGAACATCTTGACTACATTAGTTTTTAACAATTCTTTGGGGTTTATCTGTGACTTTCTGAACACATTTAAAGGTAAAAATTTTAGCTGTTCTCAACTGATGATCACTTCTAAGGTATAAGGATTCATATGATCTTGTGAGGCAGTAGTCACATATCTTTCAAGGAGAGCAATAACATGAATAAATTCTTGGTGAAGGGGTGCAGTGTGGCATGTGTTATCTGACAGTAAAGCTAGAAACATTAAATTATGGTTCCATTGGATTTACTGTGGGATATGGTTTTCAGCCTGTTTTAACTTAAGGAGTGCACTCCCTGAAGTGTTACGTGCATTGATTTGTCAGAGAAGTTAAGGCATATCTTTTTATGAAAAATAACTCTTTTGTGTAGTTGTAGAGAACTGGTCTATTAGAAGGTCATCTGTAAGGGTTATTCACCTTCAAGACTGCAGTTTGTTTGCAATTTCTGGATAAGCATTAACCTGAAGGTTTTAGGGCAGTTTTATGAGCCAAAAATGGTCTTAAGTGCATTAAGAAGTACAAGGACTGCTGTGCCATCTATCATAAATTCATATTCCAGTGTTCCTGTTTAGGTTCATTTTAATTGTAATTGAAAATCAGATGCCACACACTGTGTGGGAACTGTCAGACTTTTTGAGTTTAAGGTACTGTTTAGATTAGAAAAAACAATTGAGTGTTAAACTTATGGATCAAAGGATCAAGTGCAATTCTTTTTCCATGAGTTGAACAGAAAGAGCAAAGATTTTGTGAAAGGAGAACACTTCTTGTATGTAGACAATTCTTGTCTTCTGCTTTGTAACAGAGGAAATTAAAAATTGGTTAATTTTATCTCCCACTTGGTGTTCTGTTCCTTCAAGTTGACTTCCTGAAGTGAAGAAGAGAAAACAAAATAATGATTAAATGTGATTTGTAGTCACAACTAACAGTGGATTAAATTTCAGAGCTGGAATACGTCTTAGTTCCAAGTTCTCCGAAGTCTGAAAATTTGCGTAAAATACTTAGATCACTTGTATCGTAACTCATACAGGGGATGAAGTAGTTACTATAGTTCCTAGGTCACAATTAGTCATAATTATGACATAAAAGAAAACAATTATGACATAAAGAAATCAATTTGGCTAACATAAGGGGCAAGAGAACAGGGTAAACTCATTCACAGTGTTATTTGTGATTCTGTGATTTTTCATGTACTTATCAGTAGCTGAGGACAGAAGGGATCTTTGCAGATATCTACTCCCACTCCCATGCTCAAAGCAGGGTCACCTAGAGCAGACTGCTCAAGGGCCATGGAGCTGTTGAAGTCTGAGTATCTCCAAGATTGGAGACTCCACAGCTATAACAAAAAAATTTCTCTTACATTTTAGTAAAGTGTTTCTATTTGTGCCTATGGCCTTTTGTGGTATCATTGGGCATCACTGAGAAAAGTCAGGCTCCCTTTTCTTTGCTTTCCCCATCAGGTACTTATACAATTGATAGAATTCTCCCAAGCCTTGGTTTTTTTTCATCCTGAACAGCTCCAACTTTCTCATCATTTTCAGCCTCTGCTTGTTGGGCAAATACTCCAAATCCTTTCATCATGTTTGAGGCACCTTCCTAGACTTGCTTCAGTACATCTGTGTCACATTTGTATTGGGGAATCCAGAACTGGATTTCTCTTCAGTGCTGAGGAGAGGGGAATTATCACCTCCATTGACCTGATTGCAACACTCTTTCTGATGCAGAGCAGGATGCTGTTGTCCTTCTTTGCTTCAAGGGTAACTGACTTACTCATGGTCATCTTGTCCAGGCTCCTTTCCAGATGGTTGGCTCTTAGTGATGGTTATTTCTTTCCAGGCAGGGGGGTGGACTTTGTATTTCTTGTTGCTGAGTTTCATGTCGTTGATCTCTGTCCATTCCTTCAGCCCCTTAAGGTACAACTAAATGGCAGGACAACCATCTGGTATGTCAGCCACTCTCTTCCAGTTTTGTATCATCTGCTAACTTCCTGTGAGCACACTCTGATGGTCATCCTGGTCCTCAATGGAGATGTTAGATTATTTGCCTCAGTATAGACCTCTGGGGTCCTCCAGTGCTCACTGAACTTTATGCCACTGATCACAACTATTTGAACTTAGCAGTTCAAGCAATTTTCAGTCTGCCTCACTGTCCACTTATCTAGTCCATACAAATTTGTCAGCGAGAAAGTTGTGGGAGACAGTGTCAAAAGCATTGCTGAATTAATTCGAGATACGTACTGTCAGCCATCATCTACCAAGCCAGTCATTTCATCATCAAAGGGTATCAGGTTAGTGAGTCATAATTTTTCTTTTTTTAGGTCCATGATGGCTATTTTCAGTCTGATCCTTTTCCTTCATTTGCTTGGGAATGCTTCCAGGAAGTTTTGCTTCGTCTTCCCAGGAACAGAAAGTGTGGCTGACCAGGCCATATCTTGAGACTTCATGCTAAAAACGAACTGTGGATTTCATACTGTGATTGGTTGATTATTTATTACTGTTATTACTAAAACTTCAGTGTCTCTTCACTGCTTTTCACTTTGCCAGGAGGCTTTAGAAAGCCTTCAGGAGAAGATTGTCTTCTTCTCTTTCACTAGTAATAGCTACCTATACTGGTTTTGTGAAGAAATTCTGAATCTTATGATTCCCAAATGTGACCTACAGTGCAGATTCTCAACTACTTTTCTGAAGTTCAGCACTAAATTCATAGCCGTTATCTCCAGGGAAATAGAGTAGTTCTGATAATCCAGATTTTATTGAGTTTTGCTGAAACTCTGGACAACTGAAGAA
This sequence comes from Actenoides hombroni, assembly GCA_024336885.1. Taxonomy (NCBI): domain Eukaryota; kingdom Metazoa; phylum Chordata; class Aves; order Coraciiformes; family Alcedinidae; genus Actenoides; species Actenoides hombroni. The sequence continues at coordinate 13,105,025 of WUAM01000107.1, forward strand.
TGAAAAGAATGAAACTAGTGGAGCAAGCAATTGTGTTTACAGTCTAGGAAACTTGTTTGGTTGGTTGTTTTCATTTGTGGCTTTGTTTGTTCTAATTTGGGTGTGTGTGTTTTTGTTCTGTTTTGTTTTTAAAGGGTGGTGGGCACAGGGCACAGTTACCACTGGTTTTTCCTGTCTTCAGTTCTCTGCTACCTTGTATGGTGAGGAAAAACAACTAGTTCCCTTCCCTGCCTTAGCAGGGTTTTAGAGAAGAGAATCGAGACTGCATCTTGAAATAAACAGCAGAGATTTAGTTCTCCTGCTGCTTTCCCCCCTTTTTTCTCATTTCTTTTTTCAGTAGCAGTGTTGCATTTCTGCTTTCTTTTAACATTTTTTTATTTATTAAGTAAACTGATGATTTTTCCCTTCCCTGTTGAGTTGTCCCAACAGAAAAAAATATATCAAAGAGGAGCATTTTTCATTCCCTTGGGTCTTTCTGTGTTTATATTCCCATTGCTTTCCTTTTATTGTTTTGTTTCTATACTAATAATGCTTGTAAGACTAATTAAGTACTTTATAAATCCTTTGTCAGCAGGAATACTTCTTATGGCTTGAACACCCTTCTTTTTAGCTTATTTCTAGAGTTTTCAGAAAACATATGTAATATTTTAACAGTAGACAGTATGATCATAGTGATGCAGTGAAAAACTCAGTAACTGAAGTTATTAAGCAGGCATTCTTTATTTTGTTGCTCCGGACGCACAGGGGATCACTCCTCCAAATGTGCGTCCCGATACAAGCTGGGTACACTGTTTATGTGCAGACTAAACATACATGTTCATTATATTTCTTAGAAAGGGCAGTCTTATACTAATGAGTTCCTAGAATTCATTTACATAGTCCGAGCATGCGTA
>WUAM01000107.1:13106017-13222155 GCA_024336885.1 Actenoides hombroni
CGCTGCCGCTTGCCAGGAGCTCCCTCCAGCCCAGGAGCCCAGCCCAGCTCAGCACCACAGCAACAGAACAAGGCATTTGAATGATCCCTCAGGTGGTGTTTGTGCTGAGACCATGAACCTCAGGGACTGGGAGAAAGTTGAAGAAACCTCTGCAGAGGTCACAGGCAGGTTCAAACTCCAAAGTTTCTTGCAGTGTTAATGGTCCCACTGAGGCCCATTTCTGAGAAAACTTTCTTGGCCTGGTTACATCAGAACCCTGGAAGCAGAGGTGAGAAGTAAACAAAGACTATCTGAAGGTGAAACATATTTTGCGTACACATGGATGGGCAACTTGAAACCAAAAGGCCAAGGTCTGACCCCCAGCCCCTAGGAAGGCAGATCCTTTTGTTCAATCCTTACTCAGGAGTCTTCCTGGAGCACTGGGAGGTGGGGATGTGCAATGCCAAGTGTAGGACTATGGTCTAACACCACCCAGGGTCTCAGCTGTAGAAGGGGAGGCCATGAGACCCTGGTGCTGGAAGGAGAAGGTGCTTCCTCACAGGCATCAGTGGCAGAGACAAGAGCCAGAGACAAGGGGACAAAGAGCTCATCTCTGATGGGGTTTTTGAGACTCATCTCTCTGTCATCTCCACCACAGCCTGTCCTACAGTGTCCCACACCTGCCCCTCTTCCTCTGCAGGCTGTAGACAACCACCATGTTACCACCCCCTGCTCTCACCTGATCATCCTCCTTCCTTCTGATGCAGTGAAAAACTCAATAACCAAAGTTATTCAGCAGGCATTCTTTATTTTGCAGCACCAGACACACAGGGATTACTCCACCAAATGTGTGTCCTGATGCCAGCTAGGTACACAGTTTATATGCAGACTGAACATACAGATTCATTCTGTTTCTTAGAAAGGGCAGTCTTATGCTAATGAGTTCCTAGAATTCATTTACACAGTCTGAGCATGCGTAATAAAATTAGGGTTAGGGTCTTTTACTCCCCTCACTGGTCTTCCATGACCTCTGGTGGACATTTACTTCGTCTTCTCTTCTTCATCACTGTGTTGTTTTAATGACCTAAAGCATAAAATCCTTGATTTTGCTGTTTCTTGTCTGCTCAGCGTGCTCAGGCACCTCAAGACGTCTTGTTGTCCTGTTCCTGGAGATAATCACTATCCACAAGGTTATGAGTTTCACAGTGTGTCCCAACTCTACAACTACCCATCTATTGTTGTTACTTATTCAAAGATTAGTAAGACACTACCAGACATCCCATCTCGTCCTTTCATAGTTATGAGTCCTTTTTTGTAAATTATCTTTTCCTCCACTTAGTTGTTTTCACTCAGTCAATTATGTTTTGGAGTTCTGGGTTTTTCTGGGAGTGCTTTGGATTTTTTGTTCTGCTCTTTAACAAGCCTAAGAGACAAATATTAAGTACTTGCTATGAGGACTTTTGAATTTAAATCGTAATCTTTTTCTCTACAAAAAGAATATATTTGGTGTACAGAAATGTTCTCAAACTGAATTTTTGGCTTTTATAATCTGTATGCTGCCATTAAAATGAATTTGAGTGAACTTCAAACATCTGTCTTAACAGCTAATAGCCCTCCTGAAATGAAGTTCTGTCCTCGTTCCACCCTCAATTCCACCACCTCAAGTATGATTAGTTTGAAAAAGTCAGGTACAGCTCTCTTTAGTATTCCCTGGTATGAGACAGGATTAATTTAATAAACTCTTGTCAAGTAGATAATTAGATTTTTTTTCAACTACCTCTTGCCATACTTTGCTGTTAATAATTTACATTTCTTTTTTATTATTTTGAAATTTATTAATTTGAATTATTTTGCTTTGTAAATCCTGGAACTATTAATTCCAGCCAGGAAGCGGAGGCTGTGCTCTAAGTAGGAGGTCCAGCAACAATAAAAAAAAAAAAGTGATACTTTCTGACTTAATTCTCTGAACCTTCTCTCTTTTTTTCTCCCTTTTGTCATTGACAGTCACTATCATACGCCCACCTCTGCATCTTTGGGAAAGCTGCCGCAAGCGTTCTCTGCTCTGGCATCTTCTCCTTTTCTTGCATTGCTCGTATTTCCCTCTTCTGCCTCTGTTACATACTTGCATGTTAGCAACATTCAGTTATGCTAACCAGCCTAATTTTTTTTTAATATATATGTTCCTGAAATTGTATTTCTGAAAACCAACCTTGTTGGCTGGGTAGGAGTAAGTTTTCATGAATCTCATTTTAAAGCAAGTTGTACTAAGAAACTCTTGAGCAAAGAGGAGCACGGTGAGCAGTTAAGCCAATTGTTTAGCCATATATATTAAGTTTTTTGTTTAATCTTTACTTAATTTTTCCTCCTCTGCTTCAGAAAAGGGTCGTTGTTGCTAACTGGTTGTTCACAGCCAATGTAATGATATGTGCAGGAAGTGGGGAATTTAAGTCTGAGTCACTTGAATACTTAGAATTTTGATTTTCAGCCTAACAGTAAATGTCCAATACTTCTAATTTAATATAAAGCTAGAAAATGAAATTTACATTCTATGAAGTCTTGAAAGGAAGGAAAAGTAAAACAAATAAACTTTGAGGGTTTTTTTCAGTAGCCTTTTATATTTTATAAAGAACGTTTGTGACCTCTCTGTTAAGGACAAGTCTGTGCCTTTTAATGTGTTTTTGTTCAGTTCTTGTATTTTAAAACACTTCAGCTAGAATAATGTTCATTATTCACCTGTGAATAGGATTCTTTTCACATCATAATATTCCATGTTGACTGTGAGGAAACAGAGGTAGTGTGGTTGTTTCAATCAGCACTCAAAACCATCTACTTTTTAAATTTTTATTTTCACACCCTTGTTATGCATGCATGCTTCTCTGTCTAGGTGTCTTATATTCAGATGTCATTTTAAGCATTTCATAAAGATGTTTTTTAAAAAAAAATTATCGACAGTACCTGAAAGTCTGCAGTCCTTTGGAACTTGCTGCCTACATTCAAAAGGCATTTTTAAATATTGATACCATGTTTTGGAACTCAAAAAACCCCAGTTTTTTACGACTCGATAACCTTAGTTCACTTTTCTTCTTTTAACTTAATCTAAAAGATCCTCTTTTGGCTCTAGAGAAAAAACAAAAACAAAAACCACATTCATGCTGAGTTTTTGAAATAATAACTTTTTTAATGTTGAGAAATAACTTTTTTTTTTTTTAAAACAACAGTTGAGCTAAAAGTGATATCCCGTTGAGAAGAAAACTGAATTAACCTGTTGGTGTCAGATTTTTGGTACCTGAATCTCATATTTTGTTGAAAGATGGCAGATAACAGATATTTGTTAATAGATCACACAACTATTTGAAATAATTAGAGGAACTGTGTTGAGAAAAGCTTTTTATATATAAACTATATATCTGTTAGTTTTCTGAAATAAACCAACCTGCACATAGCAAGCCTTGATGGTCTTGTACCTTGCTGGCTATTTCTAACTTATCATAGAATGGTTTGTGCCAGAAGGAACCTCTAAAGGTTACGTAGTCCGACCCACCTGCAGTAAGCAGGGACATCCTCAACTAGAGCAGGTTACTTAGATCCTCGTCGAGCCTCACCTTGAATATTTCCAGGGATGAGGCCTCAACTACCTCCCTGGGCAAGCTGTTTCACCACTCTCATGGTAAAGAATTTCTCTAACATCCAATCTTCTATGTTTTGTAGTGTGTTTTTTGGTTTTAATGGGAAATTCTTGCAGGTTTTCTTACTGTACTCTGGGAGCAGCAACTATAAAAATGGAAATTCATTACGACTCTGTGCCAAGAGAACGATCACATAGCAGAAGCTTTCACTTTAACCACTGACAAAGGTGGAGGTGCAGGTTTTTGGTTTGTTTTTTTTTCATCGCCTAACCTTACTGGGGGTTCACAGATTAAGTGCTTCACATTGTGCTTGTTGCATAAGCTGGCATCTTTGGGTTTGACCCATCAGTTTGGGAGCGGAGAGGGGAGGAGCTCTGCATTCCCAGACAGACTTGTGGCAGCTCTGTGCTCAGTGACTGTGAGTGATGGAAAGGCTCCATTAAGTTGTCAGAAGGAATAAAGATAATGACTTATCTTTAGTTTGCATTCAAAGGTACCCACTCCTAGCATCTCTCTCTGTGGTTTTCAGTTAGAATATAATGTCAGCTTCACGTGGAGCTGGCATTACTTGTTTACAGTGTGTACTTCTGAAAGCAGGGGAGAGATTTTATATATGAAATAGGAGATGATGGTTGTCCTCTCTAGAGCTGTCAGACTTGGTATACGTCAATCCAACAGACTCTATTAATAGACTCCATGTACAGTGATATTAATATATTACTTTACACATTTGCTGCTAGATAAATGAAAAGCAGCACTTTGACTTTACTGCTCCTTCCCACATGTGCTGGATGAGTATTCTAACTTGCACTAAATTGTAAGACCAACCTGCCAGATTTGTCTTGCTGTGATTGTTTTTCTTTTTTTTCCTTCAAGCTAAAATGAAAAGTTTCCCTTATCTGGGATGCTGATTAATAGCCAAAGAGATTGATGGGGTGATTTTTTTAAGCCACCTTTTGTGCTATCTTAAGTTTATGCACAGATGAACATAGTGGTTGTGTTATTGTAGCTTAATATAAGCTGTCATTGTGCTTGATTTTGGCACTTTGTAGATGGGAATTGACATACATTAGCTTAATTCACATTAGTAAAATAGCAGTGAAGATGTGTTGCAGTGTTATACCAGATACTTCATGCTGTCATTTAAAAGCTCTGATCTGCTAACCCTTTCTATCAGTACATTCAGTGCTAGCAACAACACCTATCCCTAACAAAAATAGCCAAGCATCTCCATGATCTTGTAAATAAGCAGCAATAGGCCAAGAAATGTTCCAGCAACAAAACTTTATAGTAAACATTGCCTTTGCCATTATGTTCGATAAAATTTACTTGTATCTACTGTCTGTTGTCTGACTGTGTAATGCTGACATGGCACGGATTTCTGTCTGGAATGAAAACAGTATTTTAAAGATGTAAACCAAATCTATCTGCATCCATATCTACTAACAGAGAAGTACAAATGCATGCACTTTCACTCTCCTGCCTTGTTTGGGTGTATTTGTTTGTATTTGTTGGATCTGAAAATTAAAATATGAGTCTTGGAAATATTTTCTGCACTCAGAAGCAAAAGCTTGATACTTGAGAAACAGATGCTGTTAGAATGTGATCAAAGCAAACAAAATAAGGATTGTTGGATTCCTGTCACCCTTCCCTCGATACCATTCTGCTTGGGAAATCAGCTGGTATAAAGCCAGGAAAAGCTGTTCATGTGCTATTCCAATTTGATCAGTCTTTATCTGATGTGTGATTCCTCGGGAATTGTAACAGCATGTCATAAATAAAAATACTTTAAGCTGCTTTGTTTCATTGAAGAAATGATGTCATCAGGATAGTAACTTGTCTCAAAACTGTTTCCTCTCTCAGGAGATTGTACTTTAATTCTCACACACACACACACACACACACACACACACACACAAAAGAAGGAAGAAAAACACCTACGGAAAATGTTGGGAGTGTGTATGTGTACTTATATTCTATATATGTCTCTTTTCTTTTCTGGGCAGATTGTGCACAGAAGATAATCCCTGGGTGAAACTGGGGACTGTCATGCTACAGAGATGCCCACCTGAGGAAAAAGAGAGCATGGGAAACGAAATTTTGAAAATCTGCCGTTCTTTGTATGAGACAAAGCACATGCTCCCTATTGAGGTACGTGTTAGCCTTGGGTATCAGGGGTATGAGTCCTCTTTCAGGTTCCAAACTACAAGAAAAATATTGCCATACTGGATCAAGTCTGACGGAGAGCTAACAAGATGATTAGGAAGCTCGAGCACAATAAATGCAGGGAGGCTGAGAAATCTGAGTTCAGTCTGTCTTTAAGAGATGGCTGTCTCTATGATGACATAGAAATGAGATATTGCTGTCTTTAAATATGAGGATGATTAACATGTAAAGGAGATGGAGCCAGCCTCTTCTCGAACATGCTCAGTGATAAGGTTGGACTTGATGATCTTGAAGGTCTCTTCCAGCTGAAACTATTCTATGATTCTAAGATTCTAAGACAAGAGGCACTAGAGACAAGTTGCCCAATCAAAAGCTCATTACATAAAAGGAAAACATTTTTCACCATTAAAGTGATGAAACATTAGAATAGATGCATGCCTAGAAGAGACATGGAGTCTACATCCTTGCAGGTATTCAGAACTTGCCTGGATCAAGTCATGAGAAGTTTGATCTTGTTGTACTTGCTTTGAGTGGAGGCTAGTTGAATTAGCTCAACTTTAGAGGTCTGTTCCAGTATAAATTATTCTTTGATGTATTTGTAGAAAGGCTTTAATGGTGTACTGTCATCGAAATCAGTGTGGCAAAAGCTGTTACTTAAATAATCAGTAATTTTCTCGCTAATGAATGCATAGAGATTTAGTGACGTTCTTGAACAATGTGTTGGTGGTTGAAAAAAACTGATATATAAGTAATTTCTCTGTAGTAAACATGATGTTCTGTCTTCCTTAACTATGTATGCATACTTCAATAGAAACATCTCTTAAATATAAAATTATTGAAGCAGTATTAATGAAGACAGATTGGAGAAATGCTTAATAAACTTCACAAAACTTCAGAGTAGTCGTGTGCATATTTTTAGTAGGCTGATTAATCCCTTATAATTTTCACACAATCACAGTCTGTTATAGAGAGCAGTTGATATTAAGACTAGAAGCAGAATAGAAACAGACAGATGTGGATTTTTTTTTCAATAGTCCAACAGACTGATTTGAGTCAAGTTCAAAATCTTTGTAAATCATGATTCCAGAAGTTGTCAGTAAGGCGAAATGATAAATTTATTAATTGATTCATGTTACCACCATTTTTTGATGGAAGCAGATCTCCATATCCCTGGGACTGGTGTAGTTATATGTAGTATTTCTTTATAAGGTATTGAATGCTGCACCATAGCTCATAAACTCTTATTTGTGCATAGGAGTAGTCAAACCTTTTCACAGTAGAATTTTCTACTTTACCTCAGTGATCCAGGAAGATAGATCCCACCAAAGGTTACTGTCACACAGCAGTTGGTTCACCAAGAGTTCTGCTCAAGGGTGGATCATGATTTGGTCAGCTCTCTTAATTGAGTAAACTTTTTCTTGAACTCTGTTAAGAAGTCCCCATTTACAGACACTTTATGTACTACTTGGCAGCTTTGGTTTGAGATGTCTTCCTTTTTAATGGTACAGGATGTTGGAAGAGCCCTCCATGTAGGTGTGAATATGCAGGTACTATATGAAGATATTCTGATCTTTAAGCATAAAATAGCTTTACTGATGTAAAATACCTTTTTTGTATGACTAGGATGCTGTGCAGCAACAGGAGTTGCACTAAGATGTGAGATTGTGCAGTTATCTATAAACACAGACTGTATTGCTTTAAGTCTCTACTTGGGAATAGGGGGAATGATATGAATAAACTTAAGTAACTTACTTGTATGCACAGCTAGGGTACTTAAGTGCACAAATTAGAGAGCTGAGATTGCGTGACTGTATAAGATGAAAATCTGATTACCGACAATTAGCCTGTTTAGATGACTTCACATTGCAGTAAATACACTGATTAAGAAGACAGATCTAGAATGATGGAAGTCTAACTGAGAGATCAATTTAGCACCATGAATAACATTTTCCATTCTGAAGTCCACAGACTGTGATGAAAAAAAGTATTTAACTTCAAGTTGTAATAGTCTAGAAGTCAGAAAAACTGTTTCTTCACATGTAATGAGGTTTCTCTCTTCCTTTATCCCACCTCCTACTGGTCTTTCAATTTTTTTTACAGCCAAGTTGGTTTTTAATGTGTTTTGGATAGTTGCATAGCTTTAATCTTTGTCTCTGTGTATGTATGTTTTTGTGTTTGAATATTTTGTAATTTACATTATTCAGTGGATAGATGTTCCATTCCTCTTAGTTGAAATAATTGTTTTATTTGCTTGGAATGCACATGTGCTTGGGCTGTATGACATCTGCACTGCCTGATTAATCTCTTTTTAAAGAGGCAAATCTTTCTCCCCCAGTAATTGTTAAAGTGTGACTCCTCTGAATATCTTACTGTTTTCTATCTATCTATGGGTCATATGTCATAGAATCATAGAATCATAGAATATTAGGGGTTGGAAGGGACCACGAAAGATCATCTAGTTCAACCCCCCTGCCAGAGCACGATCACCTAGATAATGTCAGTTAAGATAAACACCTAAATGGGAGAATGTATCTAGTCTCTTACCTGTAACGACCCTGAGGTCCTAGTGGCCTTAAGATGCTTATTTCCTAGAATGGTACAGCAGTCAGTTGGTCACCCTTTTTCTTGTAGCTAGTTGTTCCTGGTTTTTATATAAGGAGAGTGTCATGTGAGGCTCAGAAAGGACCTAGTTGCTTTCTAGACTCCGTAAACAAATCTAGGTGCATCTAGATCCAGTCCTAGTCCCAGCCTTGGCTGGTGGTTTATGTTCAAATGGTTATGTGTGTAGCAACCTATCAGATTCAACGTCTGCTTGTTTTAGAGCCCTGCTAAGGACTTTCACTGAGACAGATTTGCAAAGTTGCGAAGATAGGTAATTTATTAAGGGGACAGATATAACAAGTTCAGAATTGATGTTGATAAATACACTTAATGCAGAAATCAAGCTCAAGTTAGTAATTAGAGTTAGTAACACCAGACAAAGTCAGAGGTGCAGATCTTACCAAAGAGGTGTCCCTGCTTGAGGAGGAGAGAGGTCCAAGCCTGTCAACCCATCCAGATAGTTGGAATTCTTTTCCTCAAAGATAAAGGATTCTAAAGACTAATTTTATACCTAGTGATGAGGTGAGACTGGGCCATATCTTGTGTGCTGATTGGCTCTTAGCAGACTAATGATGCTATTAATTAAGAGGCTGGGGGAACACAGAAGGAAAGCCAACGCTCACTACATATATAGAATTTTCCTCCAGTTCTGTTGGTACAGCCTCTGACAATAAAGCCTTGTCTCCATCTTTGTTGATACAACCTCTGCCTGTAAGACCTTCACCTCATCCCAGCAGTCACAGTAATTAGGCTGAGTCATAAAACTTCCAAATTGCCAGGTCGTAAAGCTTCCAACATCTGTCCTACATCTTGGCTGGATAAGCAAAATGCTCATCCTTCTGCCCGTGCTCCTTGTCAGGTAAACAGTAAGCACAGTACGTTATCCTGCATTCCTATCCAAGGCTGGTACAAGATAAGCACACTAATTGGCCTGCTTTCATGCTACTTGGCAAGCTGGGTGATGATCAGAGGGCTGGAGCACCTCTTCTATGAGGGCAGGCTGAGAGAGTTTGGACTGTTCAGTCTGGAAAAGAGAAAGCTTCAGGGAGACCTGATAGCAGCTTTCCAGTACCTAAAGGGGGCCTACAGGAAAGATGGGAAGGGACTTTGACAAGGGCATGTAGAGGTAGGACAAGGAATAAGTGAAAGAGGGCAGGTTTAGATTAGAAGTAAGGAAGAAGTTCTTCACCATGAGGATGCTGAAGCACTGGAACATACTGCCCAGAGAAGTAGTAGATGCCTCCTCCCTGGAAGTGTTCATGGGGCTTTGAGCAACCTGGTCTCATGGAAAGTGTCTGCCCATGGCAGGTGGATTTGGAATAGATTATCTTTAAGAATCCTTTTAACCCTAACCATTCTGTGATATGATTTTGCGAGTTTACATTGTATGTTTTTCTTCATTCATAGTTGTCTCTGATAATTTTTTTTCAGACAGTTTTGAATTTTATTGCTGTCCTTCAGTCTGCTTTCAGCCGTTTCAGACTCAATACTGTTTGTACTCATTTTCTAGCCCTTCAAGCCATTCAGAAAATTCAATATTGAAAATATTGGATCCAAACAAGACTCCTATGAAATCTGGTTTATATGCCTTACTGGTGTCACACTGAGCCATTGATAGCTGCATAACTAGATAGAAGACGAAAATCACAGAAAAGTTTCAGCTAATGGTAATCCAGATTTTTAGTTAGGGCTTCCCTTGTCCCTGTTGCAGGTATTATCATAACCCCTCTAAGCATGGCTTCTCACTGCAGGCAAGTAGGCACTCAAATACCCATGAATGCTTATTGCAGAAAAGAAAGCCACTTGGGTTACTCAGAGAAGCACTACAGGTAATGTCTTGCTGCTTAGGTTTGGATTTCTAATTCCTTCCCAGAGCAGCAATGCAGTCATTTGTGGCAGAGATACAAGGAGGTATTTGTATTTGGACAGGCATCAGTGCTTAGCAAATTGTCCAGTCCCTTCCTGTAGAAAAAGGGATGGAGGCCACTCCAAGGGTTTGCAAAGTGGACCACACTATCCTACACCCTATTTCTCTGGTGCAGAGGATAGTGGGTGTTTCATGGGACATTTTCAAAGTCTTGTTAAAGTCAAAATGTGCCATAGTGGTGGATTTATTCCTATCTACAGAACCTGTTGCAGGGCCCTGTAAGAACGTATTTCTGTACATTTTTTTGTGTGTGTGTTTGGTTTTTTTCCATTTTATGTTTTGATGGTTTTCATGAACTGAGAGTGTCTGATAGGTCTACATAGTATGTTTTCCCCTTGCGTACCTGCTTTCTTCCATGTCCTAAACACAGACTGTATTTCTCTTTTCCTGTCTTTTGTAAGCTGTTATGTTCTCAAGGGTGATGTCTCTTAACTTGATTTATTATTTCTTTAAGTGTTTGAGGGTGAATTTTTCATCCCTAGAGACATCTTTTATTATAAACTGAATTTTCAATGCTCAACTCTCACCCGTTATTATTTTCAACTGTTAGCTGTTCGTGTGACTAAGCTAATAGAAGTCTCTCTTGATTTACAAAGCAAGACATAATGAGAACCAATTGAGTTTAATTTATACTATTTCAAATTTTAGCCTAAGGCATGATATTTAGACAGTAAGTAAAATTAATTGTTGGAGTCTATATTTCTCCTTCAAGAGAGATGATGGATTCTCTGTACAAACGATTTTTTCTAGGTAAGTCTGAAAATGTCTGCTAGATATGTTATCATCAGGCACAAAGTTACTCAAGTCATCTGACTGGTACCTACCTGAAATCTGACCTTTGGCTTCAAAAATCTGTGACTGTAAGATAAGCAGAATTTAATTGGGTAGCTAAGCACATGTTTTCTTCCGTGGAGACCTTTATGGCTCTGTGATGAACATGTTAGAACATGTCCTGCTAGAATGTGTAACCAGTACTTGAGTATAATGTAAAGCATCTTAAGAAGAAAACAAAATGCTGACATGTCATCTGAGATAAAACTTAGTGCTTTTAAAAAAATAGTACATTATATTATGTCTGTATTATTGTGTTGACTTGCTAAGAGATGTAATTTCTCTTTCTTTTAAAGCAGCTCACTGAGACAGTAAAGTGCGATGCAACATCTGCATCTTTTGTCTTCCTGCCTTGTTGCTTTAAAAATATACAGTACCTAGTTACATTTTACAGTTTGCTTAGTTTCACTTTCTTCTTCCCACAATCCCAAAATACAATTCGGCGTTCTTCTAGAGAGCCTTTTTATAGCTAAGGGTTATTTCTTATGGCACTACTTTTCCAGTTAGTTTTGAGAGGCTTTCAGACAGGGAAAAAAGTTGCCAGGCATAGTAAAATGGCTGTTTTGTTCTGGTTATGTACCTTATGACTCTCAAAATTTATTTTTCTGAACATAAGTTGCATTTATTGCTGTGAAGACAGATTTATGAGAAAAGGAGGCACATAGAGTGAATCTATATCTTTGCATTCAGTAGGTTTGCTGGAACGGTTAGGTATACTGTTAAAAAAAATACAGGTAGACTGTTAAAAAAAATACAATATAATACGAAATTATCAGAAGTTTAATAAGCATATGACTGACAGACAAAGCTTAATGTATTTATTTAATCTTTTTATTCCTTGATCATATATAATACCCTTCACTGAAAACATCAACAATCAGTAGAAGTATAGAACACAAGTTTAAAGGAACAAGTCTGGGTGAGAGAACAAGCCTTGCCGCAGTGACAAAGAGCTCAGTGTGATAGATTATCCTTCTACACAGTGTTTCTTGAAGGTATAAATTTAGAGCAGCATGCAGACAGAGAGTAGCCTGGGCCAAGCACAGCCAGGTGTCTCTGCAGTACGTTGCAGTTGGAGCATTTATCATCTCTTCATCTTCAAATAATTTTTAGGCTTTCAGGTTCACAGCTACTAAAACCGTGATGCTAAAAGTATGATTGCATCTTGGTCATCAATTGTTACACTTGTCATTAAACTGCAAAAAATTTAAAAAATACTTACTTGCGTTAGCTTAGCTTATTATTTAGCTGGTGAGCTCCTTTGACAATTGCTCTCTAAATGTTGGAGTGAAACAGAGAGCATCTCTAAGGGTTGGATACCGTTTTCAATGTGACTATCGTACAGTATCCGGAGCACTTCAGTGTAAGTTATTCTGGAATATGGGACATCTCTAATGGGCCTTGTTGGGAAGTGTTTATGACAAATGACCAAAATTCTTGGAAATTACAAAAAAGGGAAAGGGAAGTTATAATTTGATTTATAATATAATTTGTTAGTTTTAATATATTTTGAGGTATAAATTAAAAAATCACTGCAATGCTGAAGGAAAAAAAACCAACCCACAAGTTACAGATGGGATATTTTGTTTGTTTTAACTAAATACCGAAGTAAAGATTTATGAAGCTAAATTTGTGCTATACTATAAAATATGATAAATTAGATGAATGAGGGAAAGTTAATTTACTGAACTTCAGTCTTGTATTAGAAAAATGTATAAAATTTTGAAGCAATTTGCAACAGAAATTCATGATATTGAACTCTGATATGTACTGGTATTTCATATTTATTTTGTTCCACTTTTCTGTAACTCAGTTATGTAATCATAAAAGTCAGAGGTGTCTGTTAAGTTCTTCCTGTGCTTTGCAGTATTTCAGTTAATACAAATATATTAGTCCCACAGAGAGCTGTGATTGCTCTGTTGTTCTTTCAGTAAAACTCCAGGTTGTAATGGTGATTCAGTATCTGCCTTGTCTTAGTATAACAGATGTTGCACTTATAACCTTGTATTCCACATTTTTGAAGAATTTGTCCTTTCAAGTTTCTGAAGAGTTATTTCCAACAGGGAGTTCATTTATTGTGGAAGTTTGGTTTTCATTTTGCGTTTGACATAGAATTTTCATAAATTCTAGTGTGAATGATGATGTTAGTATCTCTAGAGATCTCATCAAATGAGTTTACTTTTATTTTCAGTGTATAAAAGAATTATGTTTGCTGCTGCTAAACCAGTCTCTTCTGCTACCATCCCTGAAACTGCTGTTGGAAAGCAAAGATCAAGATCTTCACACTGTGGCACTGGAGCAGATCACAGCTGTTGCTAAGGTATGAGCAGTTGAATTAACCATCTCTCAGAGTTTGAGGTAATAAATTAGCCCTTTTATCTTCATATAGTAAGCAGAGACTGTTGATACCCTTATCATTATTAAGATTTTCCACAGTGAGCAGTAACTACAGAGGGCTAGTAAGATCTTTTATGTATACTCGAGGTTATTAAAACTCGTAGCGCTTTCTCTAAATTATCTAGTATGTTATTTTAAGTCAGTGTAGTGGAACAGAAACTATCCTGTTATATAAAGTGGGTTGTTATCTCTGTGGTCCTGTTCTAGCACTTTAGGGTTTTTTTAAGTAGTAATATAGTACGTCAGGTGAGTTACCTTGTTTCTGACATACTTGGCAATCTGTTTATACACACATGGAGAGCTGTTACGTCACTGGTTTTGTTGTAGAAAAGTTAAAATGTAAGATGGTATATTTGGGAACTCTCATGCAATTCTAAACAGGCTTTATTAGATCCAGCATCAAAGTTTCTGGAGAAAAAAACCCTAAATGCTGTCTTTTTTTCTTTGAACAAAACCTGAAAGACACTACTGTTATATAAATTGTTATATAGTTATATATACTCTTTTTTTTTTTCCTGTGTATTCACTTTTCAGATAAGAAGGAACACCTAAAAAGTTGAAAGCTAGTCTCCTAGACAAAAGCATTATTTTATCTTTCATCTTTTTCTAATGAAAACTGAGCTAGATTTAAAAGTTCTTGACACTCTTAATTGAACTTGTGCATGTACAACCTGACTTTCTTGGATTTTATGTTAGCTATGATCTATAATCTAGCACTCTACCAATGAGAAAGGGCAGGTATTGTCTCAGACCTTTGTATGAAAGATGAATGGCTTTCCTGTCTGGCTGAATAAATGCATTGAATGTCTCCAGAATAATAATATTTAGGAAGGAAAACTTTATCTCTGATATTTCCAAATGCTGCACCATATCTTAGAGAGCTCTTGATTGTGTATTACAATACAAAATAATAGTTGATGGTAAATTTTCTATATGCTACTTCAAAATGTAACTGCCCACATGGAAATAGAAATGGAACAGTGCATATCTTTTTAAAAATAAGCATCCCAAAACACAAAAACTTTAAAAATGTGATTTGTAGGAATACAGATTGAAATTATAACTCTTTCTGAGACACACAAAGTAGGCAAACATTCCTTTTTTTCTGCAGGAGCCTTGTAGGGCAGGCCCTCTGCTCTAGTTATATTACTTGCCACAAATTTTTCAGATTCCTTGGTTTCAATGAACAGTGCAATCCTATCCTCTACTTTCACGCCATCCTCTGTTCCCCAGGAAAGATACTTAGCATTCTGCTCTTTCCAGGATTCTCCCTTAATCACAGAATCATAGAATGTTAAGGGTTGGAAGGGACCTTGAAAGATCATCTAGTCCACCCCCCCTGCCAGAGCAGGACCACCTAGAGCAGGTCACATAGGAACGCATCCAGGCAGGCTTTAAATGTCTTCAGAGAAGGAGACTCCACAACCCCTCTGGGCAGCCTGTTCCAGTGCTCCATCACCCTCACAGTGAAAAAGTTTTTGCTTATGTTTCTGCTGAACCTCTTACGCTCAAGCTTACACCCGTTGCCCCTTGTCCTATCTCTCCTCCTCACTTATTTCTGCTTATGTGCTGTGTCTTTCCTTCTTATACTGCACATTGTTTTCCAGAAGCTTTCTCTTTTTTTATCCATTGTATAGGCTGAGAAAAGATTTATCTCCTTTCCAGAATACAGCAGTGAAGGCCAGTCAAAGAAGCAATAGAACTGGAATCATAGGCTCCATTTCAGATGTTACTAATTTTCCTTCAAGAGGACTTAACCAAAATGTAGGAAGCACCAGCTTTTTTAACTTGTTCTCTCTGAATATTCAAAATAGTAGCATGGAAGGTGGCAGGGTGTATTATATGTAGTACACATCTTCTTATATCAAAATTCCAATACCTTAATTAGCATCCAGTATGAGTTTGGAGTATCACAGAGTGTTAGGGGTTGGAAGGGACCTTGAAAGATCATCTAGTCCAGCCCCCTGCCAGAGCAGGATCACTTAGTCTAAGTCACACAGGAACACATCCAGGTAGGTTTTGAATGTCTCCAGAGAAGGAGACTCTACAACCTCCCTGAGCATCCTGTTCCAGTGCTCTGTCACCGTCACTGTGAAGAAGTTTCTCCTTACATTCACATGGAACCTCCTATGTTCCAGCTTGCACCTGTTGCCCCTTGTCCTATCATTGGATGTCACTGAGAAGAGAGTATTTAATGTGGCCCTAAAGTCTGCCATCCAAGTGGATGTAGGGGGCGTCTAGAAATCATGGAAGCATCTGGGAATGGTAAGGTATGAATGAGGCCTTCTTGCCCCAGAAAGGGTGACAGGATCAGTAGCCCAAATGAAATGAATCTATACCAATGCACGCAGCATGGGCAACGAACACAAGGAGATGGAATCCATGGTACAGCAGGAAGACTCTGAAACAGTTGCTGTCACAGAAACATGATGGGATGATTCACACAACCGGAGTGCTGCATTGGAGGGCTATAAACTCTTCAGAAAGGATAGGCCAGGAAGGAGGTGGTGGAGCAGCCCCATATGTTAGGAGGTGCTTTGATTGTCTAGAGCTTAAAGATGGTGATGATAGAGTTGAGTGTCTATGGATAAGAATCAGGGCAAGCCAATAAGGTAGATACCATGGGTGGAGACTGTTATAGACCGCCCAAGCAGGATCAAGAAGCAGGTCAAATATTCTATGAGCAGGTGGGATAAGTCTCACAGTCACTCCCACTTGTTCTCATGGGGAACTTCAACTTACCAGATGTCTGCTGGAAATACAATACAGCAGAAAGGGAACAGTCTAGGAGGTTCTTGGAGTTTATGAAAGAGAATTTCCTGACACTTCTGTTGAGAGAGCCAACTACGGGAGGTGCCCTGCTGGGCCTGTTGTTTGTGAGCAGAGCAAGACTTGTGGGTGATGTGAAGATTGGAGGCCATCTTGGGTTAATGGGCCAAGGCCAGGTATGAGGTTCAACAAGGCCAAGTGCCAGATCCTGCATTTGGGTCACAACAATCCCAGGCGACACTACAGGCTTGGGGAAGAGTGGTGGGAAAGCTGCCTGGCAGAAAAGGACTTGGGGTGTTGGTCAACACCAGCTGGATAGGAGCCAGCAGTGTGCCTAGGTGGCTGAGAAGGTCAAGAACGTTCTGGCTTGTATCAGAAAAAGTGTGGCCAGTAGGACTAGGGGAGTGATTGTCCCCCTGTACTCAGCACTGGTGAGGCTGCACCTCATATACTGTGTTCAGTTTTGACCCCCGAACTCCAAGAAAGACATTAGGTGCTGGAGCATGTCCAAAGAAGGGCAACAAAGCTGGTGGTCTAGAGCATGAGGAACAGCTGGGGGAACTGGGTTTGTTTAACCTCAAGAAAAGGAGGCTCATGGGAGACCTTCTTGCTCTCTACAACTACCTGCAATGAGGTTGTACAGAGGTGGGGGTCTGTCATAGCAAATGATAGGACAAAAGGAAGTGGCCTCAGGTTGTGCTAGGGGAGGTTTAGGTTGGATATTAGAAAAATTTCTTCACAGAAAGTGTTGTCAAGCACTGGAATGAGATGCCCAGGGAAGTGGTGGAGTCACCATGCCTGGAAGTATTTAGAAGACATGTAGATGATTAGGGGGACGTGGTTTAGTGGTGACCTGTCAGTGCTGGATTAATATTTGGACCTGATGATATTGAAGGTTTCTTCCAACCAGAACAGTTCTATGATTCTGTTTCCCAGCTGAGATTGACATTCTACCAAGGAACCACAAGGTTTTATGAAGTTGTTATTATTCCCTTTTCTTTATACAAATAAAGTACACATTTCCTGAATTTTCTACAAAGCATAATTTTATGAATATTAACCACCAAAACAATAGTAGATTATCTTTAGTATATTGATCTATATACAATACTGATATATTGCAGTTTACTTTTTCTGTTTCTAATTGTAGATTTTATATCTGCAAAGCAAGGCTTTTTCGTAACTGTTTTTAAACAAGATCTCATTGAAAAGCAAGAGGGGATCTGATATATGCGTGCACTTTCTCATCTATATGTTCTTGTTAACCTTTTAAAATTGACTTTTTTGTTAACAGATGAAAGCTGCTGTGTAAGTGACTGGCTCTGAAGCTTGCCAGCAGGAATTTGTGTCCGAGTACATTTTATTTAACTATTTTTAAAGCATAATGCTCTGCAGTAGCACTTTCTAAATGGTTACTAATTGTATTGCTCTCTTAACTGGCCTTTTCTTTCTAGTGTGCTACAGATTTCAATTTTCTACGTTCTAGGCTGATTACATTATATTGAGTCTTAGGGCCAGGAACCATATTATCTTTTTACTAATATATAAAGCACTTTGTACACCTGTGCATGCCTAAAATAATAAATACTCTTTTTGGCCTTCTTATGCAGGAGGCAGCTTGAAACGCTGTTTCCGAGTTTTTCTTCTAAATTCAGTACTAATTTGGGTACATAGTTCTTTAAGAATGCTGGGTAACTTAGAATTTTCAAAGCATTTAGCTTTGGTCTACTGTTTTGTCTTAAGTTAATGAAAATTTGACTATTGATTTCATTACATCAGGCATAGAGCTTAGCCAGTGCCTCAAATGTGACATTCCACTGTCACTAGAAAAACAACTAGTAGAGAAGAATGCCATGCTAAATTTAAAAGCTGTTCTTATATTGCTCAGAAAAGTATTTCGTATTCCTTGTTTTGCGTGCATCTCTTACGATTACATTAGTTGGTGTTGTACTAAAAGTGCATATATTGCTTAGCTATGTCAGTGTTGTTTGTTCAGTAGTATTCTGTATGTGTACTTTTTGCCTTTTAAAAACAGTATTCAGGCTGTTAATGCTTTTTGTAGAATTTGTAATAGAATTTTTCAGAGGAAGCCCATTTTTGCCTACATTAAACAGGAAAAGGACAACTAACATCTGGCAAACGGAAATCATAGCTATTGATTCCCTGACATAGTGCTAACGCAGCTCACAAACATGGCTGTGAAAAAAGCACAGCACTTGCTTGCTGATACGATGTATTAGTTAGCCATTTGTTGTATGTTGCTGACAGCTTTATGGATGTTTACAGTTAAGGATGATGCTGAAGTGCTGATACTGGGAATTGTATAGTTTTTCCCTGTAATAAAACAAGCAAGATTTTGTGCAAGCTTTTTTAAAAACTGCAGACCTCTCTTTTTATTGTGTGTGTTTTTATAAGTTGCCACGTGTCTTCTTTGGATAAGAGAAACAAGTAATCTTCCTCTGTGTTGTATGGTGTGTGAATATTTTCAAAAATTAATTTACTTAAATAAGCTTATTACTGCCAATAGGGCTCATAGTTTGCCCATAAAAGTCAAATTATTTTTGAGAAGAATTTCAGCATTGGCTGTTCACTTGGTTGTGTTTCAAAGATTAAGGCTGATTTTTACACTTCTCACAGAACAAGCAAATATTCTATTACCTCTTGGTAATTTATACTGTTAAAACAGCTAACAAAGGGAAGTTAATATAAGCAGTGCAAATACTTCTTCAATCAAGACTTTAATAGAAACTAGAAAATGTTTTTAGTTAGTCTCAAATAATACCTTAGATCCATTTGCATATTATACTTTCAATGTTGAAGTATTTAGTCTACCTTTGCAACATGATTTATTGAAAAATGTCATATGAGAAATCATAAAGAATCTGTGAATGATGGAATTTTCAGTGTTCTCCAGTGTCCTATTCCATTTATGGCTACTGACTTGATGTGGCTTACCTTTTAAAAGAAATCTTGTTAAATTATGTGTATGTAAGCTAATGGTGATGACAGTAAAATATCTTTCTTTTTTTCTAGTGTTTTTTTAAATATATCTCTGTTTTTTTCTTTCCTTATTTATTTGTCATGTAGTTATAGACTCCAATGAAGAGTAAAATGAAAAGCATTTTTACCTCCAGTAGTAGTGGAAAGCTAATGCTCTGGGAAATAGCAGGTTCAGTTCTTTTCTGCTGTTAAGTTATCAGCAGTTCTTATATTTCCATTAGCATCCATATTTCAGAACGTATGGATTTTGTAATGCATAAGTTGTTAGCAATAGGCAATATTTCATCCATACTAGAACCTCTGGAGACACGCACAAACAGTGCTGACAGGGAATTCCCCAGAACTTGCCTTTCCACTTAGTTAGGTGAAAAATACCACCTGACCTGCTCTTGCTTAGTTGAAATTCTCACTACAGGTTTTTTTGTTTGTGGTTTGGGTTTTTTTTCAGGTATGCTGCATCATCGCAAGTACAGCTACAGTGTCCATGTAGACTGTGTTAGCAATCTTAAAAAATAATGGATACTGATATAAGATGTGGCCTTTGTCTTGGAGAGTGGATCTGCAAAATTCTTGCACTCATGGTCACATGATTTTTTGGAGGCTTCGGTGATTTTATCTGTAAAGCCTTTTAGATGTCTCAGGTTCCTCTTTGTAGAAGAGGTGCCACCTGTGGCAAACGTGATCTTCACCCACCTATTTCACATATAAACTAGCTTAAAACTTGCAGCCTCCCTGTCTCTGCTTGCCTGGGAAGACCTGCTGCCTCGGTAGAGCTGAGTGCCTCAAGCCTGAGCCCATTTGCAGTTGGTAACATTAGTGTGCTGTCGGCAAGGCCCGAGGCAGGCTTGATTAACCCTTACTAATTATGCACTGGCAGCACTGAGTTCAGTGTAAGGCACAAACTGCTGTTCTGATTCAGAAATACAGCAGTTAGCATAGGGGCAAAAATGCAGGTTGTGTGTTCTACTTCATGTTCGGGTCATTTGCCAAGGGCATGAGGGACGCAGCTTGAATCTCTCACTCTAAGAGCAGCACTTAGTCTGGCTAAGGCTCCTGTCCATCCTGCTGAAGATGTGCAGAAAGAGTTCAGGACTCATGGAGACAGACTATAAGTGGGTACTCGCTTCTGTACTTGTTGAGGGGAACCTAGCTGAGATGTGATTTTTCTGTTAGTAGATGTAAATCTATTTATAAATTCTGCATGAAAGAGAGATTTGATAAAATGCACAAGCCCTGTTTGAAGCAGAGTTTGAAGCACTGCTGCAGTGGAATTGTGTCTGTTGCAGTTCTGGTCTCACTTTCTAGATGTGTATGCGTATCTCTAGAAGGGAAGGGTATGAATCATCACAATCTAATGGAGTGAGGTAGTCATCAGAGATACTACTTGTATGTCTAGATTTTGCAAGTAGATTTCAGCTAATACCTAAATAGGTATGTAAGTCACGTTAAAAAAAATTCAGGAGTTTTAGTGTAATTATCCCCATTAGTTCTTTTACTCGTACATGTGTGCATAGGGTGTGGGCATCACCCTAAATCTGCACTGTCAAATCCTACTGAAGCAGAGATGGATATGAAACAGTAAAACTGCTCCCATTTAACCCTTCCAGAAGTAACAGATTTTACACTAATGAAAATTTTAGCACCCTTAGCATGGAAGTCTAGATAGGCATAATGATTTTTCTCCATCATATATACTCTGAGTTTGTCATTATTATGATTTATAGTATGTTCACATATTCACACAATATGGAAAATGACTGTGTGAGAATTTGTGCAGAAGACCCCTGCACCTCTGAAACTTGCTTAAACTGCAGTCAGCTGCATCCCATATCACTGTAACAGCGTGTCTGGGATCAGCGATAAACTTTTCTGGAAACAGTGTTTTGAGGCTTAGTTAGGATCTTGGGGTAGCAAGGGCTCTGCATATGCAGACAGATCAGAAATAATGCATTAGTAAGATCCTACACCTGCTGCCTGCCCAGAAGCAGCAGCTCTGTAACAGTGGGATGATAAGGTTCCTTTCTAGTAGTGGTCTAAATTAAGTTTTACTCTCTTGTTTACAAGTCAGTCAGAAGAGTGCTTTGAAAAAAGAAATGTAGTGCTTTTAGAGAGTCTGTGCCTACTGTAGGCTAATATTGGGCATGTATGCCAGAAGTATATACTCGAAAGGCAGTCTGTGTTAATTTAAACATTTCAAAGATGATTGAAATCGTTGGCAAACAAAAATAACCCTGAAGGTTGTTTTGAATTAATATTTTTTAAAAGGTAAAATTTTGAGGATCAGAAATCCATCTGAAATAACATCCTGGCTCTGACGGACGGAAGAAATACAAATCTAGTGAAGGGTAAGAATAGGGCAAATATATAGGCTCTTTTTCTGAGACACTACTCTTCCAAATTTCAGTTATTTTCAGCTGTAGGTATTTGCTAAGTAACTGCCAGTGGTTTTCTTTCTCAGGTTTGTCCAGTTTCTCCTTAAACTTGGATGAGCTTTTGCATTATGCAGTATCATTTGCCAAAGAGTCCAAGAGTGTAAAAAAAATTGGTTTTTTATTTACTCTATCTGAACCACTAGATTCATTTGATGCTTCATAATTTTATTTTTTTTTTAAATGAGAGAATGTATTTAGTCAATCCCTGTATACTTTAATGATGTTGCTATCTACTCTGTACCTCCTAATCTGCCTGTCTTCCAGGTTGGGGAGTCCTAGTTTTGCTGAGTCATTTCTTGCACAGACACTACATTATACTCTCTATGGTGTATTTCAACTTTGAAATATATGCTCTGTGTGTTTACATTTTATATTGTTTTAGTAATTTTTTGCTTTAATGCTTGTTCTAATTTAAAATTAATTTTAAATACACGTAGTCTTAAGATACACTTAAATGGATTTAATTAAAAAATAATCTTACAGTTTTAAACATTGCTGTTCAGTATATAAACTGTCTTAATTAAGGTTTTTAAATAGACATTAATTCATTGACAATCTGTATAGGTGTTGGTAAGAAATTTAGATGCGTGCATTTGTTTTTATTTAAACTAATGACTGTAACTGTCTCTTCATTTGCAACTGACACCCAAAATTTTGTCGTGATCTGGAGTTGCAAAACTGTAAAATAGTTAATCTAGCTTTCTCAGCTGCCTATTTTTATACAGATTTCTCATTAACCTTGATGACTCTGAGTACCTCCCACACTTGTCAGATTCCTCTTAGACTGATCATAGAGGTGCAGAATAGACAGTGGCCTTAGCTGCTTGAAATCCGTTCACAGCGTCTGGTTGCGATCTTTTGTGTCCATCCAGCTTCCTAGAGACAGAGGTGTCTTCTTTCTGACCAAGTCTTCAGACAGCATGGAAGTCAGAAAATGGGCAACATCAATCAGTTGAAACTTACTGGACTATTTGAGCTTAAGGATGAGCTGTCAGACACCACCAAGAGCCTTTTGTATGCACTTCCATGATGTCTAAAGACACAGTGATCTCACTTATGCACGAGTACAGACAGGTTGCATATAAGCATCTTCATCCCCGTAGTATAGCTCAGATGTTGAATGGTTTTATGCTAGAAAAGGTCTTTTACTTTCAGACTTACCTCTTTCCAATTTGTAGGTTTTTGGCATATGAAATCCCACTAATCTGTAGGATTTTTCATTAGCTGAAGAACAGCCTAAAGAAACTAATTTAAATCAAACTTCCCATCTAATGATCTCATCACTATAATTCCTGCTTGCGTTTTCTGTTCATAAAGTTCAAATACTGAAGCCTTGTGTAAAGTTGCATCCTACTTAAAGGTCAAGAATAGAACACAGAGCTCAAAAGTGGAGCAGAATATCCCTCCAGCCTCCCATTTCAGAAAAGATGAGATCTGTTTGGTTAATGGCTTAGTATGCTGTGTGCTATGCTACAAGATAGCAGTACTAGGTATTTAATTATCAACCCGTCTTCAACAGAAAGTCATGTCAGTAATTAACATATGACAATTTAGAGGAATTATTAAATAATTACAGATTTAAAGATTGGACAGCCTAAAGACTGGACATCCCTGTTGTTCTTAGAACTATTTTGTGAACTTGAACTTCTATGTACTATTTTGTTAGATTTGTTATCCATAAGTGTGAAAATGTTGATAACTTGGAGGAAATTCCATTTATTTTTAAGATTTCAGTGGAAAGAAAACAGGAATACCTGAATTAAGTAATAGAAAAAGTAGCATGAGAGTAAAACAGCAAACTCGCTTCCTGGCTAACATGATAAAGACATTCTGTTTTTCTGGAAAGCTTCTGAAATTCCAAAGGAAGTAAAAACAGTAAATTGAAAATAACGATCATGTGTTATTAATGGAACATTGAAGGTGTTAAAAAGAGATATAACAGCTTGTCATGCTACAATATTTTATGTTTTGTATTTGTAATTATATTTTGTGTTGTGTAGAGTGAATCTTTTCTGAAATAGAGCAACAAATTACTCTGTGTCTTGCCACATACATGTTTTTGGTCATCATGCTGACTTTTTAAATCTTTCGCAGAGGCAAAACTTACATTCTTGAAACTATTTAGATACAATAATTTTTTTTTTTCTTAAAAAAATTGTTACTTCAAAGGAAGTTCTTTCTCCTGAAGGTAGTTGCAGATTTCTCATCCATGTTAATGAATGGCACTACATGGTAGCTCCTCATGAACTCTGTGTTCCTCTACTAGCAAATGTAATATTGATTCCTCCAAATAACATGCCAAAACTTGGGAGTCTTGAATTCCATGCATTCAAGAAAAAGTTATGTACTTGTTCTGATTTATGCTTTGAGGATCCTCTTTCTAGTTCAAGTACCTGTATAGGGGAACTGGAGAGCTCCCACAGTAGATGGTGCATGTTAAATTGTGTGCATCACCTCTCATAGTGTATGTGTCTGAGTAGGCAAGATTTATTTTACCAGTACGTTTGATGTTATGGACTAACTGGTCATACTTCCTGTTCAGTCTTTCTGGAAAAAAGAAAGAAACAACGACAAAACAAAACCAAAAAACCAAACCAAGCAAAAAAACCCAAAAGCAATCAAACAAAACCAACCAAATAAACAAAACCAAAACACAACTGCAGATTGGCATTGTTACATGTTACTAAGAAATGAATGTGCAAACTTAAATGGTCAGAGAAGTGGGTTATAAGCAAGAAGTGCCTGTTGCAGTGTGCTCATGGTGACAATAGTGGTGCAGCGCGTGAATGCCCCCCATGCACGTGAACGTGAGGAGGCAAGGCTCTGCACTGTTCTAGCTTGAACTAAAACAGAGAGACAAGGAAACTTTAAATACAGTCCTGAAATGAATCAAGGTTAAAAGTGTAGTGATGCTAATTAGATAAAAAACTGCTTAATTTCAGCTGTCAAGTGTCAGTGCCATATCTCTTGGTATACAGTATTCACATCATGTATAGCAGTTGAATTGACCTTCAAGGGTATCAAACCACTGGATCACAGGGTCTTTATTACTTGCTGGTTCCCTGGTACCAACTATGTAAGATAGACATTATTTTTACAAAAAATGAAACAGAGGCTAACCAGACAGAATTAAAAAAAAAACAACCAAAAAACAAGACAAAAAAACCCAAACCCACCCAAATAAAACACAACAGACTGAGAGGCTGTTTTGTGAATGTAGCATAATTTGATCATGTATTTGTGACTTGGTAGAATGCAGTCATTGAAAACTGACTAACGTTTACTTCTCCTTCAGCCCTTTTTTTTTTGTTTTTGTTTTTTTGTGTTAAGTCACTTAAGCTGATAAAAACAACAGTCCATTTCAAGGAACCCAGGAAAGACATGTCAAAATAACTGAAATAGTATTCTGTAGTGTTATTTGTAAAAATGTAGATGAAATTTTAAAAGAGAATATCTGCTCTCCTGTATCAAGTAACCACACTTTTCTGAGGCATCCATGATGTCTCACAGAGGTAGGAGCTTTGTGCTCCAAATCTTTTAAAATACATGTTGTATTCTTCAGAAAATCTCATCCTTGCTGTGAGTGCTGAAACTCTAGAAATTCTGGTTGAGTCTGTGAATGTTGCCTGTCATATTAATACATGGACTGTAACCTATTATATTAATATAAAGTGACTAAAATTTAATATACTCTTCTCTGACCTTCCTCAGGGTGTCAGTCTTGATATGGAGGTAAATGTTGTGGTCTCTTCTGCACTGCTACTGAGAACCTGTGAAAAGTCTATAAGGTTGTTAATCTAATTCTAGCCAGGTTGTTAAGCATTATTATTCCTTAACTTCATGGAGGTCAAATATTTATATTAATGTGACAGAGACTGTTAAGGACATACCTTTACCTATTCTGACACATGCAAAGTGTGTATCCCTGTTGTCAATCCATATAGAATGCTCATCTTGTTTTCAAGGTCATGCTGTGCAGTTAAAACAGTCATGATGTGTTCTGGTTGATGGATGTACTTGGTAATTAATTTTTAATTGCTTTGGATTTTTCTTTCTTCGTAGGTTGATGATTCCAATTGTGATGCTGAAATACTTTCCTTGCTCCTCAATGCCAAGTTAGTGGTGAAGTGCACGTCAACTGCCTTCTATCCTCGCCTTATTGACCACTTACTGACTAACCAGGGAGAAGGAGGCTGGGATGTAGAGGAAATAGCAAAACAACTTAAAGAAGCAGGGTTCAACTCAGAGGCCGGGTCCCTCTTAATGTCTCATCGAGGGACTCATCCTGCACTCAGGACTTTTACTACTGCCCTCCAGGCTATTCAGCATTGGATCTAAAAATGCTGGATTTGTGCATTTGTCTGCCTTTTTGCTGGAGATCTTACACAAAAGGGAGAAATTGTTGTTCTAGCGAAGTAACAAAGTTAGTTGTTATCTACATTTTGTAGACAATATGAACAACACACTTATGTGAATTCCCATATACTTCTAATCATTTAAAAAAATGACCAGACTCTATAATTCTCTTACATGACTAGCAGAGCATTGAATCTGATAATCCTTTTCAGGTCGAAGTGTTAAATGGTTACAGTCTGTGACATATAAATGAAACAGTAAGCTGGCAAGTTATATACAATTTGTTTTAATTTCTGTAAGTAATTTACTCTTGTCATAATGTAAAACTAATGTAAAGATATAATTATAAAGATATATGGAGCAGAAAAAAAAAATCACAATGAAGAGTAGTTTCTGATAATTTGAAAACCTTAAAATTTGGTATTGTGCAATGTTGTTGCCACAGCTTTTGTTTGCAATAAATAAAATATTTTGCATTTATTGTAATCTCTTTCCTCCTTTTAGACAGATAAGCATTTTCTTTCTTCAGCCCCTTTTTCTGAAATTCCTCTCTCTCCTTAGCGATGTTTGTTCATAATGACAAGCTGAACTTTTCTGTGCTTGCAAACAGTTCTAGTCTTGGAGATATTTTTCTCCACAATTTGGGAGGCCTCATCTCAAATCCCAAACATTTGTTGATTCCTTTTGTGAATACACTTTCAAAGTATTTTACTTGTATTTTTCCTGAGTTATGAAAAATTACAGAGGTGTGTCTATTTCCAAATGTCTTTCTGTCTTGATAAGGCAAAATGTTTCTGATTGTTTTCAGAGTTTTTTTTAACAAGGGGACTGTCTGTTTATTATACTGCATTACCAGAAGGGTTGGATGTCTCTGTGTGTTTATAGGAATTTGCTCTTAAAATTTATCTGTAAATCTTTTGCCTAATCTTCTGTTCAAATGTAATACTGATGTAATAATGTACAGAAACATTACACATGATATCAATAGGATAATACAGGATGGAAGCAATCTCTAGAGGTTATTTAGTCTAGCCTCTTCCTCCAGGCAGAGTTCCTTTATTGTTGGAGTGGGTTACTCATGACTATTCAGTGGGATCTTGAAAACCTTTAAGGATGAAATGTCCCATCTCCATGTTGAAAAGCTTTTTATGTACATCCTGTTTGAACCCATCTTATTTCAGCTTCTGCCAGTAGGCTCTCATGCACCCACCGTGCAGGCTATGAAGAGTCTGTCTCCATCATCTTGATAACCATCATGCAGATACTGGGTACCCCATAGCCTTTTGTCCTCCAAACAAACAAAGCCCAAAAGAACACAAAAACAATTCTAGTACAGTGATTGCAGTTCATAGGTAATTTGGCTGGCTATATCATGCCTACAGTACAGACACCAGTGATGGAGTCCATTAACACTGGTAATATTCAGCCAAAATTTGACAACAGAGGGATCCAGTTCAGGTAAGGTTGCTCCGTGCTTCAGTAATAACGCTCTTATCTGAGCTTTCTGCTACTTGGGGTAGCCAGCTCCTTCATAATGCAATATGGTAACAAGTTGACTATTACACTAGTTTCTGAACTCCTCCTTTTTCCTAAATGTCAGCCTAAATCATAGAAAAGAAGGAAGAATGGATTAAAAGCTTGAAGTAGCTATTTCATTACAAATATATATTGCTGAGTTCTTTCCTAGGCCTCAGGGTTTCAAAATGGGTGATAAGATTTGTGGAACCAAAACTGACTCTTGTTAGCATCATCTTTAACTTGGGGTCTGCTTTGTTTATCAACATTTACTGACTGAAAATTGCTCAGATGGTAGCCTTACTTCCCACTTTATGTAGCACTCTTAACAAATTTTTTAACAATGCTTTAATTCTTCAGATTGTGAACTTAGTTTTTGTACTTGCTGGTCTCCGCTATTGTCTAGTGTTTCACAGAATGTCCTCTCGTCCATGTATCTGACATATGTATAAAATGCAAACATGTATAATTCACCTATATTACCTTAATTCTGTTCTCTTATGTTAGTGATCCCAAAATCCCCCATAAGTAAAAGAAAGTGTCTTGAAATTGTAGAGAAAGGAAAGGAAAAACTTTAAAAAGGCAATGTAACTGGAAATCAGTAGATGCGGGCAAACCACAAGGCATACTTCCAACAAAAAACTTTGGATTATTCTGTAGAAGATATTTCTATACTTTAAAATGGAACATTTTCGTCTGTGTGTTTTGTTCTCAGATTAGTAAATTTGGTGCTAGATTTTCTGGCTATTGTTATTCAGGATCATGAAAAGTTTGTGTTAGTGTCACTTTAGAGCTGAGCTGTAGATAAAGTTCTAATGAGTGTTATTGATCTTTTCTCCATTTTCCAGCTTTCTGGCATTAGGAATCTGTGATAAATGTTTTCCTTGCAGCCAGGGCTACTCCTGATGGATTCTGTATTCAGAAATTCCATGTGTAAGAAACAGCTTTAGTATATAAAACCAAAATGATCGTCCTATATTACCTTAAATTCCAAATAAAACTTAAGGGGAGGGAGGGAGGGAAGTGAAAAAATGGGCATATACAAGGATATATGTATCCCCATGCCATCCTTTTAGTATCTTATGTATGGTAGAATAACATTTGAGACTCTGGGAGTCTGCAAGATCTGCTAGCAAACACTATTGGGTTTGGATTTGGGGGTGAGGGAGAGGGAGGAGGCGTGGCTTTTTTATTATTAAAGGTTAAGAAACTCACCTTGGTATTATTAATAGCACTTAATATGACACTGAACAGTTCAGTTTTGTCAGTTTGTTTGATGTGCAGTTTGGATCTTTTCAGAATACAGCATGAGCTGATTTTTTTATTTTTTTTTAACCCAGTATAAGTCCATGCTCTGAAGATGCTGGTGGTTCCAGAAGCAGGGAGATAATGAGTTAAGTTGTGTCTCCAGGAGCAATGTTTCCTAGGGTAATTAATCCTCGTTTGCTTAAAAAACACTGATAGTGTTTGCATCTTTGAGGACCCTTTTGCTGCCTGGTTAATGCAAGAAAGCAGCAAAATATATCACCTTTCTTTTCGATAAGTAGAACCAGAGATTAGGGAAGAAAGATCATAACTCACAATTTCTTTCTCTGCTTTAAATTGTGAGTGGAGACAGTACATCATTGCAACAGATGCAGAATAGACACTTAGGTATTTATAAACAAAACAGTGCAATTCAATGACTGGGGCGGCTATGATTTGGATATTTTCCTTGTATGACTCTTTCTGTGATTTATTCTTTTTGATATTCTGCACCATGAAAATA
The DNA here is from genome assembly GCA_024336885.1 of Actenoides hombroni. Classification (NCBI taxonomy): domain Eukaryota; kingdom Metazoa; phylum Chordata; class Aves; order Coraciiformes; family Alcedinidae; genus Actenoides; species Actenoides hombroni. The sequence goes on from WUAM01000107.1 coordinate 13,135,385, forward strand.
CACTTTGAGGGGAGGGCCATAGAATGTGGATACCTTCATCACAGGAGTAGGAATTCCTACACTTACAAAAACACAGTGATTTTCTGAGTTTGTTTTCTTTACATGTACTTTCCCTTTGAAATTCAGGAAACTGGTCATGTATTCTGTGCAAGGTTACTTTTCATGAAACTGTGCAGACAGTAACTGTGTCTCACAAAGCAGGGGATACTAGGTGAAACACTGGGCCATTTGCTCCTGAGAACAATAGTGCATTATGACCCAAACAGCTCTTCTCCCAAAGAAGTGTTGCTTATGCAGAACCACAGGATGAGAGCAGACCATGTAGGAACTGAAAATTTCACCTGCATTCATCTGTCAGTAGGTGAGTACTGAACAAGAAGGCTCTGGCTGAAGAGCAAATCAAGGACATGACAGCATCAAAACAGCCACAGCAATTGAAGTAAGTGAAAAAGGGGACCGAGGCAAGGATTTTGCAAGGGTTATATTTCACTGCAAAACACACAGCAAGGAACGTCCAACACCTTGCTGGTTTATTGTACTGATTGATGATAGACAGAGACTCTGAAGGAAGGGAATGAAGGGAATGCATGAAGGTGTTCCACCTTCAAAAGGGCTTTGTTATTGTACTGTTGCCCACCATGGCTGCCACATTTCGTACTTCAAAATTTCCAGGTTCCTAAATTCTAGTATTTTTCAAAGAGTACAAATTTTCTATAAATCCCTGCCACGTGTCTTGTTTACAAGGTTGTGTGACTTGATCCATATGCTCAACTCATTGTAACCTTGTCTATTAGTCAAGCCACCTCCACTATTCATGTGTTTTCATCTTTTATTTGTTTCAAATGATGTCCCTACTTCTTAGAAAACAACAGCAACAAAACACCAAAACAAACAAAAACTAACCAAGAAAGATCCTAACAAAATCACTGTCCACACTCTCTGTTTTTATGGACTTCTAATATACTCAGTCTTTTCCAATCTGTTGAGCCCTGGTGTAATATTTTTAGTTGTTTCTCTATAACCTTTGGTCATCCTCATCAGTTATCTCTCAGTCTTCTCTTGTATATTTTTTGAGACGTGGAAAGGAGTAGTAGAGCCATGCCTTGTATCAAATATTGCAGACTAACGGCATAAAAATGTCATTTAATTTGATTATTTAACTGTTTCTGAACACTTGAGGTAGTGTTTGCCTAGGATTGTTTGGTTTGACCCTGAGGTCTCTTTTCACATTGGTAGCAGTCATCTGAGATTATATGTATTTTACAGTTTAAGATTATCTTAGTTATGTAGTCTGTGGATCACCCAGACAGTACATTTAATGAAGATTTTAAGCAGTTCTTCATCCAGCCAACATTCTTACTTAAAAACTTGTCTTCATCAGCACTCTTTGACACCTTTACCATTGCTCCCCTTTTGCAGACACAGAAAATAGTAAATTTGAGCTTCTTCAGTAATCACCTGTACTTAAAAACAACTAGCTCACTTTTCTGAAGTTGGGACACTTCAGAAAAGCAGAAGAGTAGATGAAGGTCCTATGGATGGTGTGTGAGACAGCACAGATGGAATGCAGGAACAACCACAAAACAATGGTCAAAATGCAAAGAGTAAATTTATTTTTGTTACGTCACCAGCTGCGGGATCCCTGAAGCAGCACCTGGACAGAGACACACAAGCTGGGACGCAGGCACTGTGGAGCTTGGTCCATATTAGGATCACCGAACCTGCTGATTTCACCTGTATATCAGGGATTCATGCAGGTGTTTACCACTGTCTTTCCCACAGCAGGGCAGGAATCTCAAGTACTGTTGATAGGGTGAGTCAAAGCTTATCACAGTCCCATGTTATCTAAATGCAGATGTTCTACTTGTCCAACATACAAGGCTAATCAACAATTATTTGATATATGTGTCTTTCAATACTTCAGCTGCTAGTCACTTGAGCATGTTTACAATCCTCCTCACCAATCTGCCATTATTTTCCCACAGATGGTCAGAAACAGGCTCGCTCTTTTAGCTTGGTTAAATCATCTGCTGACATGATTCCATTTTTCACAAGAGCTCAGTGCCTTATACTTTTGTATGTTTGCCCTCAGTGGTGCTCTTTTGCACTAGGTGGAGATGGAGTGCTGAGTTTCCAGAGTGAATGAACATCCCAGCGTAGAGCAGGAAGACTTTAGCAACACTAGGACAGAGCCTCATCTTCCCTTAGTGCTTTGGAGAGTTAGTTTTTAACTACAAATATTGTCAGTAGGTAATTATAACGGCTAAGACTTTATAGAAACAAACAAATAAAAAAAATCCCTCTCTAAACTCTGACTACCATGACATATAGAAACATGAAAATCTTACTGTGATTTCTTCTTATAGTGATAAATTTCATCTGTTTATTTTCTTTACTTGCTTTAGGATTGGCTAACAAAGAGGATGTCTTGGTGCTCATGCTAATGACTATGCTGTTTGAACAAAGCAGAGTATTTTATCATGTTGACCGAACCTTCACAGGATACACTAAGCTGTGCAAACAAAAGATAAAGTCTGAGGTCGTGTCCAACCTGACAACTTGGTCAGAATTTCTACCTAAAAATAGGAACTGTGCTTTCTAAACCTGCCTGGAAGCAGATGGCAGAGACTCCAATGGCTTCCCTGTTTCACAGCCACATCATTTCCAAACCCCAGCTTCCTGAATCACTTATCAGAGACTTGACAGTGGGTGGAAATATTTTTATATATGTGCCTGGTTGACCCTGGCTGAATGCCAGGTACCCACTAAAGCTACTCTATCACTCCCCCTCCCTCAGCTGGACAGAGGAGAGAAAACACAGCAACAGGCTTGTGGGTCGAGATAAGGAGAGGGAGAGATCATTAACCAGGTACCACCACAGGTAAAACAGACTTGCCTTTGGGGAAAGTTAATTTAATTTTTTACCAATAATAATAAATGGAACACCTCCTCTCCCCCCTTCTTCACTCACCTTGATGGCTTTTTTTTGTCACTCCTTAAATACATTGTCACAGAGGCACTACCACCATCACTGGTTAGCTTGGCCTTGGCCAGCAGTGGGTCCACTTTGGAGCCAGCTGGCACTGGATCTGTCAGACTTGAGGGAAGCTTCTAGCAGCTTCTCAGAGAAGCCATCTCTGTAGCTCTAAAACCTTGCAATGCAAAGTCGAAAAACATATAATCAATTTATATGTGGTTGTTACTGGAAAATAGCTGTAGAAGCTGAACTATCTGATTTAGTCACTGTTCAGCATGCCTAACTCTGGCAAAGCTGAGCATTACACTGAGATTCATTCTTCTGAAGATATGAAAAGCAAAAACATTTCCTGATAGCAGTTGATGCAAGTCAGCCTCTCTTCTCAAGGCACAAAGGTAATAAAATACTAGATCTGGTACCATATTTATAAGGAGAAAGAGAGAAACAATTACTGGTAATCTCTGAAGGAAATAAGACTTAATAGCAAAAGCCAGTGTATATAAAGTTTAACATAAAAAAAAAGTGATTACCATTAAAACTGAATTGCCTATTTAACGTGTATTCCTCTCCCTCTGACATCAGCATGTTCTGCCAAGCTATGCTGACACATTGTCACCAAATGTCCTCTTAGTCTACCCTCCTAGGCTTCCCTTGCTTGCAGGGCACATTAACAGGGAAATCAACTTCACATAGAGCTCTGATTTGTAGTCCAATGTCCTTTACAATTCAAGTACAGAAAACTGCATGACAGCCTTTTTCTTCAAGAATCTTTATCTACATAACGTGCATGTAAAATATTTACTCTAATAAGCAAAGTGGATGTATGCTGTTTAAAAATAAAAAGTAACACTTGAAAAAAAATAAGCGGAAGGAGTTTAGCCTAAATGGGAGAACAATACAGAAAACAAACTGTGAATGAAACCAGGGGGTGACTGTAATTAATCTGGTTGTACCAATAGTACTATCTGTGCTGGTTCTGGCTATCGAGGAAAAAAAAGACATAACAGTATCTGAATGCAATTTTCAGTACTATGTATGCGATATACATACAGGCAGTATCCTATACAATCTTGAAAAGGGAATGGTAGTGCCAATTTAAGGTCCAGTCCTGGAAGTGTTTCCTTTGTGAGCTTTTCCATTCATTTAAGTACTTAATAAATGGTTGTCATGGTGCTGATTTAAATGTGATTTCTGGTAAAGATACTGCAGAGAAAAGGAGCAAAAACTAGCTTAGGCCATTTTGGACTTTGGAGCTATAAATTCTGCAGCTGTTGTGTAACAAAAATGTTGCTAATATAACTTTCAGTCTTTGGCACTTTCATATACTGAGATGCAAAATATTTGAAGACTTAAGTTTTGAGTTGTTGTTAGCTCTATATCCAGGTATAATCCATATCTCTTCGATGACCTGATAGCTCTCCAGAGGAAGGAAACTCTTAGGTAAATATTTAAGTGGTGTAGTTAGGTTTTTTTTCTTGTTCATAATGATAGAAAAATAACTGGGATGACCACACCAAGCAGCTCAGACTAATTGTCAGGTTTTCTAAAATATTTTATTTAATACATACAGTTCAGGAGTTTGAAGGACTTGGTCTGGAGAGGAATAAAAGTAGCATATGTTGCTTACAGAGATGAGCAAAGATAAAGGAATGAAGACTACAAGATACTGTTTGTAATTAGAGTTCCATGGTTTTTAAGTAGCTGTTGAGTCCTTTGGACCATTTTGCTTTTAGAAGGTAGTATTTATTTTGGTGGTAATCCCTGGAGGGGAGTATGAGTCTTTACTCATACTGTGAAAGCCCCTGTATGTGACAGAACATTTACATTATGTTTTAAAGACTATGTATATGCTTAGGGAAAATAAGCAGCAAATACATCACAATAGCATGTTCTTTGCATAGATTCTGTGCAACAGCTGCTCGGCCTTAGACATCTTCAACCTGGTATTGTTCATGTTTGTGTCTCATTTTGTTCACCACATCGGTTTTGTTTCTTTCACTACCTTTATCTAATGATTCTCAGCCCAAACAAAAAATCTGGTCTTATGTGCTAGCTAGCAGGGAAAATACTACAGGCTAGGAAGGATGTACTGCCCTTGATTAAAAGTCAGCACTCTGTCTATGCCCTGGATCTGGGCAATCTGAATCTCTTTCTTTCAAAGAAATAGAAGGAATATCAGTGATGGCTTTAAGAGCTTCTCTATTTAGAAACAAACAGGGAATTCTTTTCCAACTTGTTTTTTCAGTGACTTTCAGGAAGGGTTATGGAAAATAGTGTAGTTCTTCAGATTTCTGTAAATATTGAGCGATATTTTAGGAGTAAAAAGAGAAAAAGACTTGGTTCTGGCTTATAAGATTAGTTTGCATAAGTCATAGTAAAGCCATCAGTCCTCTCTGAAGCCAGAAAGAGTAGTTCCTCCTTTTTCTTATCATTCCATAATCATGTTTATGTGTGTAAAATTGGCAGTGTTGAAAAAAGATAGGGTATAGGAAAAATAACTTTTGCACTTAGCACTTTACTAGCTGCAGGATCCTTTTAACACATTTACAGCTAATCTCATAAAATGCCAATAAAATACTTCTCAGTTGCCCACGAGGCCTCTAAAAATAGTTGGTAATTTTGGTAACTTCTCTGTACTGCAAGAGCCTGTTTTAAATGTGGTGAGTTATATTGACTTTAAAGGTTGTTTTTTTCCAACCTGTAAGGTGGAAAGTCAGAGAACGGAAAGAGAGCACAGGTGGTGTTTATACCAATGTCTTAGTTCTGGCTTTATTATACAGTAATGCCCCTGCAAACTGAAAGACTTACGCAAAGTACAAGTAGCTGCAGCTCAGTCTGTTAAACTTCAGTCCTGAAATGCAGGGACCACCTTCTGAAGTGTCTCCTTGTTCGCTCAGGTGTTCACTAGTCTCCATGTCCTTAAAATTATCAACAGTGGAAAAAAAAATGAGGAGCACAATCACTTCTCTATGTCAAATTCCCTGCTATTGCTATGATACTGGCAATGTTCTGCATCTTTCTTGTTTGTTTTTCATGGCATTTTGTGGCATTTGAGATTTTTAGCAAGGATTTAATGCTGTTCTGTGCCATTGGAAGAGGCTTCTGACAGCACAGAGTAAATATTCTTCCTAACTTGCTATACCAGTCCAATATATTTTCCTATGGATGTAATCTGTCTGAAGGCAAAACCAATTGCTACCAATAACTAACTTATTTGGGAAGATCTGCTTTCATTACATGTCACTTATTAGAGCTGCTAGTTTCAGCTTCTAGTTTTAATCACAATACAATAATTCAATAATAAGAGAGTGAGAACATCTCTCAGCATCCTTTTCTAGAGGACAAACAACCCCAGTTCCCTCAGCTGCTCCCCATAAAAATTGTTCTCTAGACTCTTCACCAGCCTTGTTGCCTTTCATTGGACACACTGCAGCACCTCAATGTCTTCTGGTGGTGAGAGGCCCAAAATTAAACACGGTATTCATGGTGCAGCCTCACCAGTGCCGAGTACAGGGAGATGATCACTCCCCTAGTCCTGCTGGCCACACTTTTTCTAATACAAGCCAGGATGCTGTTATAATTGTAGGAAAAATTGTGGTATAGTTCCTGGTATCCATAGGGTAAGTTTGAATAACACAATCTCCAGTGTTTAGAGAGCTGCCACTGAAGATTACTGAGAAGTGCACACAGCTGTGTGAGAGGTGGTGGTTGACAGCCAACATCTCAAAGCCCTACTTTAGTGATGAGATTGCCTTAACCCTAGGCCTGAGAGCTCTCCCCTCTATTAAAGACTGGTATTTAGCATTGCTGTGGAAAATAATGTATCGAGGGTGTTTGATGTGAAGAGTGTTGCCTTTCAGTTCTTGGAGCTGGCAGCTTTTCCAGTTCCTAGGAGCTGCAGATCAGTTTGCATTGCTTAATACATCTGTAACTTTGAGATATTGACCTTACAGGATGAAATTTCCCTTACCTGTTCTTTGTAGTTACTGGTTTGCATTGTGAATTATAAAACGTGAACTGTGGGCCAGATGAAGGAGGACTTTGTAGTTGCTTGTTCTCTTGCAGTATGCCAAGATTTTTCCTTGTTGGCTTGGAGAATTTTAACAGTGGTTACTACTTTTATAGCCCCACTGGTGTATAGTTACAGCTTCTGACATTACCAAAAAATAAACAATCTGAAGTGAGACACAGCATTTGTATCAAAACTGTAACTATAGATTTATTAAAATATTTTTGGTAGTCGTTTTCTGAAAGTTCCTCTTAGGAGTGACCTAATCTGACAGTCTAGTGAAGAAGATACGTAGTTTTAAGATTGACTGAACAAACTAAGTGTTGAATGATTGTAGTGGGTCTGGCTGAGCTGCTTTTCCCCATCCGGCCCTCATGCTGCAGTACTGGGATCTGGAGGGTGTTGATAACACACCCGTGTTATGACTGCCAGTGCTCACACGGCACCAGAGGCTGGGGGGTCAAGATGGGGGAGGGGATACAGCCGACCTGAGCTGACCAGTGGGATATTCCATACCATATGACGTCAGCTCAACTATAAGTGGAGAGGACAGGAGGAGGATGGGGGGACATTCGGCTTTGTCCTCCAAGCGGCTGCTGCGTGTTCTGGAGCCCTGCTTCCTGGACATCGCCTGCAGACAGGAAGTAGAGAAAAACATCTTATCTGTCATAACCCATGGCTCTTTGTGTCTTATTCTCTCCCTGCGTGCCGTGCTGACGGGGGTTGTGGGGAGTGATAGAAGGGCTTTGTGGGCACCTGGTGCCCAGCCAGGGTCAACCCACCACAATGATATTCTCTCTTTTTTTGTGACTCTATAGGACACTTTCTCAATGCCATTTTTACTAAAACTACACTTCTGTACTCAGCTTTCTGTTTGTAGAGTTTATGACTGGAAAGAAGGCAGCTGTCCAGAGGTGTCAAATACTTTGCTGCTTGGCCAGCCTGCTCCTCTCTTTCAGAGCAGCCAGTAGGAAATGTACACCCAGTCAGATCATGGATGCTCCCTCCAGAGATAAAGGAAGGAAAAGGCCCTGTGGCTCATCTTTGTATCTCTTTTATTAAGAAATCAGAGCACAAAGTGGATGGATGGCAGAGAAGTAAATTATTTTTGTGTAAACATTACCTTTAATTTTTGACTGACTGAGTGTCTACTTAATTTATGGGTGCCTATCCCAGTTCTTCTTCTTTGCCATTTACACAAAACATCAGTGTAAAGCATCTGAGGGGTTCAAACATGATGGGTCTGAAAGAATGGAAGAAGATTGCTCTTTTTTAGAGCTATTTCAGATGTTTGAATGGAAAATTAAATGATTGGATGTACCCTGGCTTTCCCATTTGAGTTACTTGCAGATAAGCTTAGATTTTTACTGGTTTTATTTATTTCAAATATTTCAGTGGCTATTTGTACACATGAGTTTTATTTTCCAGATTGCTTACTAAAATCTGTTACTTTTATGAGCTTCTAGTATTTTTAATTAATTTGTTTATTTTGCTAAGAGGATTTGAAAGCCCAATATCTGCTATTGTTTTGCTCCTGGGTTATTTGATTACTTAGACAAAGCTTTCTTAATTTTTTGGAAGAGGAAGACAAGATAGTGATAGAAATGCATCAGAATCTGTGATAAGTAATTTCCATAGATATCCTTGTGTACAGCAGGAAAAATCTTTACAGATATTTAGAACAAAATGAAAAGAGCTTCAGACCCCAGTGTTATGAATTCATGGCTTCTATCCTAAAGTATGTGTGTGAATTCTTTACGACTTGGCCTGGGAGGATACTGTGAAATAATCTATCTGCCAATAATTAGATGATGTTACACAGATATATTAGCTCTCTGCTTTGATTTCATAGAATCATAGAATAATAGAATGGTAGGGGTTGGAAGGGACCTCCAGAGTCCAACCCCCCTGCCAGAGCAGGAATACCCCAGGAAGGACACACAGGGACAGATCCAGACAGGCCTTGAAAGTCTCTAGAGAAAGAGACTCCACAACCTCTCTGGGCAGCCTGTTTCAGTACTCTGTTACTTTCTCAGGAAAGAAGTTTTTCCTCATGTTGAGGTGGAACTTCCTGTGTTTCACCTTGCTACCATACCTCTTGTCCTACCACAGGACACCACTTAAAAGAGACTGGCCCCTTCTACTTGACACCCACCCTTCAGAGATTTGTAAATATTAATAAGATCCCCTCTCAGTCTTCTCTTTTCCAGGATAAACAGTCCCAGGGCTCTCAGACTTTCCTCATAAGAGAGATCTTCCAGTCCCTTCCTCATTTTTGTATCTCTCTGTTGGACTCTCTTTAGTATTTCCCTGTCTGTCTTGAACTGGGGAGACCAGAAGTGAACACAATACTCCAGATGTGGTCTCACTAGTGCAAAGTAGATTTGGCAATGATTTCTGTCTGTCCTGGAACTAACTCCATGTGGTGGAGTTCAGCCAGGCCCTTGAGTATGCTGGTGTTTTCAAGAGTAGGGTTACGAGAGAGACTGCATCTGGAGCTACTGCTATAGTGGGGCTTCAGGGGGCTGTCAAAGGAACACGTTGACTACCATAAGGTTTCTCCCCTGACATTTTTTACCTGGGCCAGTGTTGAGGGTCTGTGGACAGAGGATCAGCCCATGCCTGAGGTTTAGATTTTTCTTTTGGGCTACTGATGTGATTTATTAGTTAATGTCCTTTCAAGCTTAGACCCACAACATTATGATTAGACAGCTTCCAATCCAGTTGGTTTCCCAAAATGCAGGCAGAAAGGACATCCAGTGTCAGCTTGTACCTCATTATAAAATATTATAAAGTTCTGTACACTATGGAAGTCAAAATAATCATGCCAGATTTGTTGGGGCATTTTTGGTTGGTTGGTTGGTTGGTTGGGCGTTTTTTTACCAATTCGCTTTTTGTAGGTACCTAATATAAAGCTTTATCCCTAACATGGAGCAAATTTGCATGGGAGAGGTTCTTAGAAAACCTTAATATTGAACATACAAATCCACGTTGTCCTGTCACATTTCTGCAATGCAGAATGTTAAGTCCCTTGTCCTGTGAGCAGGGAGTTCCCTGGGGTTTTGCTCTGCTTCGAATGTGTGCATTTCCATTTCTGTAATCCTATGAGCTGTCCTACCTTTCTATCCCATATTCATCATCACCATCTTTGTAGAAACTCTGTAGCCCAATTTCCACTGCAAGGCCTTATTTATTTTTGCAAAATGTGGGAAAAGCCTTTCTGTATTTAATCCCTTTCAAAAATTCTATCTCAGTCTAATTTTTGTTGAGTATCACTTTATCCTTATACATTATGAACTCTAAGATGCATCTGTCTCTGCTAATTGAGCCTTTTCCTTGTAGCTACACCTGGACTTTCACATATTATTTTTTTGACTTGAAGTTTTCATGGATATTTTGGTATCTTACTTGACATAACAATGCAAAATGCTTAGTTGAGGTCACAGTCTGCTATCTAGAATGCAAAACCTTGGAGAAACAATGCCCTTTTTAACTTTGGAGGAAGTGACACACTGTATCTGGTACCAATCACTGCTGTGCTGTTTTCAGAGTTAACATGGGAAGTGCTCAAAGTCTGGAGCATTTAGCAAATAACCAATTCTTCCCCTTCAAGTTCGTTATTTTAAAAATATCTCACAACCTTTTCTAAATAAGCAATTGCAAATACGTAGCACAAATAAATTCCCTGCAGAGTTCAATCCTTTTTCATCCCAGTCATTACCCAATGAGAAACTAGGTCAAACATCTTCAATGCAGAGAAAGTGTTGAAGACAGAACCCAGGCTCTACATTACTGGATATTTACCCTGCCACTCTGTTTCAAGCAGTGATTTGACCATAATAGAGGCTAAATAAGAAGTTGTGTTCAATACTCTCCATGAATAATTAGTCCTAGTACTTAACTGTCATCCTGTTGAAAAGCTTTGTTTTGTTTAATTTTCCTAAAAGTGTAACTGAGAAATATCCTTTTCCCAAATAAACTGTTAGCATCTTGAAGAATACCTCAATGTTGCCACCTTCAATATTGTTAATTTTTACATTTTGGAAGATAAGAAAAAAATCTTCTCTAGTTTAAAGAAATATATATTTCTTTTCCATCTTCCCCCCCCCCCCCTTAGTTTTTAGAACACGTCATTTGGTTTACCCTTAATTTGTAAAATTTAAATTGAAATATTGGATGATAGTTATGGTCTTGTCAATACTTTGCAGAATGGAATAGCTAATCGTCATCGCATTAATCCAGTGCTCCTCTGACTGTAGCCCAGAATTACTTTTGCTCTCTACTCATGTTTTTAACTCATTTGTGATTTACTGTAACCACAGCTATGTTTCTGTAGTGGAGTTGTGTAAGCAGTCATTCTCATTTTTTATATTTACACCTTTAATTTTTCTTTCTCAGATGTATCATCTTTTTGGTTAGATTTCATGGCATTTTTTTGATAAGAGACTTTAAACATGTCCTTGAGAGTCTTTAAGACATTTGCAGGATCCAAAAATTGTTTCTGCTTTATCAACCATATCACCATTGGAAATTGAGTATAATTCAAAACCTATGACAGCTCTTCCATTTCATCTCCCACCTTTCCAGGATAACACTATTAATAACTATTCTATGAACATGATTTTTTCTCGTATTTTTCAATTTTTTGTGCAGACATTTAATATTAACTTCACCTAAATCATACATCCTTAATTTTCCTATGTGAATGTCAAATACCAGTAGTTTTACTAAAAGCAAGATGCATATGTTAAACTTCTTCCCACTAGTCTGATAGCCCTATCAGGGAAGTAATTTTTTTTAGTGTGACACCATGTATTTGAAACAATCCATTTTTATATTTCTTGTCATGTTTATATAATCTACTAGCTTACAAAATAATTGTTTCATATTTTTTCCACTTTCAGATATCACAGTTTAATTGTCAGTTCCCTAGTGACTGATCTATTTTTACTTCCTTTTGTTTAAAGGTAGGGTACTTTTTTACTCTGGAATGTCTCTTACCTTCCCTGATCTCTTGAAGATAATAATTAAATATTTGAAGGTTGGTTTGGCTTGTTTCTTAAATACATAGTGTAAATTGTCATGAGACTCATCTGCCTTGACTGTATCTCACTTGTCTTTAAGGAAATTTTTCAGTGTTTTGGTTTGTTTTACTATTGCCAGTTACAAATGCTAATTGTGTTGAGTATCTAGTCACACGATTTTTCTTAGGAAAATTGAGCAAAACTACACTGAGTATTTCAGTTTTTATCATCTGTTATTTACTTTGCCAATGAATGCGATATTTATTGGGTTTTGTTTTTTTTTTTCTTATAAAATTAGTTCTTTATTGTGTCTTTTACTTGGTTTTGCTCTTTCATCTTTGCTACCACACCAATCTTCTTTTTGCCTTTGTCACACACAGAATCCCACAGCTCTGCATATGGGTTATCTCTGATTTTCTTTCTTCTTGTTTTTGGGTCACCTTTATTGAAGCAAATTACCATTTCTTTTGTTCCCTAAAGGAATCTTCTTCCTGATTAGTAATATCTAATTCACAGTCCATCACTATGAATGGATACATTGATTCATATTTATGAGAACTCAGTTTTATTTGCCATTTTATCACCAGTTGTTCAGTATTACAAGGTTCTCCTGCAGCTTTTGACATTCAGAATTTTAGTAATCTGAAAATTCTGCCATGTTATGATGATCTGCAAAGATTAACCCCTGTACTAAGATAACTGAATACTTACATGTGCCCTTTGTTTTGTTTTGTTGTTGTTTGGGTTTTTTTTATTTCCCTCCCCTTTTGTTAAATAATTGATGAGACAGTTAGCTTTCTTATAACTCTTTTTTTTCTTTTCTTTTTTTTTTTTTTTTTCCTGGGAATTGATTACTTCAACCATATTTCTATGTCCATATACTTTTTGACTCTTGAAAAGAACTCATAGCTGATTTGTGAGGCATGACCTCTCTTCATGGTGTATTTGTAGCATGCAACATTAGGCATCCACTGCATAGATGTATATCTATGTGTGAAGAAATTATCCTGTATTTCCACTGAGAAAAATGAGCAATCTTGGAATGTAACTCAATTTAAGAACATAAGTAAAACTCTAGCATTTGTTCAGATACTGTAACATTTCCCAGTAATTCCAGTACTTGATATTTATCTGCATGTCTATTAGCTACATTACTTTTAACAGTTTCAGTTGTGCAATTTGTGTGATGAAAACACTAACCTTACTCTTCTGTTCTTGCTTGAAACCACTGTCTCCTCCCTGATTTCTTTAATGATAAACAGAGTTACAAGGAACTTGTTTATCTTTTCTGCTGTGACTGTGTCTTTTCTGAGTACTTCTGTTACACCTCAGTTGTCTAGTAACCCTACAGAAACTTTTGTCAGGCTTTCTACTGGTTTTATACTTCTTTGAAAGAGTAGTTGCTATTTGTTTTTATACCTTAAGCAGTTTTTTCTTCAACTGTTTTTTGCTTACCTTAATTTTTCCTCGAGAGTTTATTCTTTTTTACTTCCTTGTTTGGACATGTCTCAAAACATCATCTTATTTCTAGCAGCTTCCCTAACCTTGTGATTCACCCCTGTCAGCCATCTAGTCTTAGTTTCTGCTTGAGGAACAGCTAGTTATCTTTTTAGCCTTTAGGGTGGTGTATTTAAGCAATCTGTTGTAGCTGCAAAAATTTTAATCTTTTGGCTTTCATTTGGAATCTGAAAATAATGACCTTTCTTATTTTTATGTGGTGTCCCTTTTGAGATGAAACACTCCATAATGGTTTGGGTGAAGAGAAGGCTGTATTTTCTTAATATGCTGATTATGTGAATGAATGTATGAAAACCAAGATGCTGGCTAGTATAGTTACGGTTTTGCATTTGGTGGTTTTGTTTTGTTTTTTTTTTGTTGTTTGGTTTTTTGTTGATTGGTTTGTTTGTTTTTAAGTTTTTTAATCTCTGTGTAGTTGTATTTCCCTACTTTACCCAGTACTCCAAATTATCAAGTGCTGTTTAAAGGGTAGTCTCTTTGTTCAAGTTTGGCCAAAATATTTTCCTGTTTGAGTTCTACCATTCTCTGTTCTATTCATTATTTGAAGGTACACAGGTTTTATGACTACATCTATTTTTTCAGCTTTGTATTTTTTTCACCTTCTGGTAGCTTTTCCACTAAGGGTTAAAAACAGGGCATACTGTCATGGAGTTCCTCGTCTTTAGTGCTCCATGTAGTAACTTGCACTTTGCCTCAAGAACCTCTTTCATATCATTATCTAGGTCATTGGCATGTCAGTGTACCACAACTGTTGTCCTGTCCTTGGATTTTCTCTTCAGGGATAAAACTCCCCCTTTTTTCCCTCAATCAGAAATGGCTTTCTAGTATCACAAACGTTGTCATTGGTTTTCTTGATAACTGAGTCTTCCACCTCTATAACTTACTTCTCCTTGCTCTTTCAAGATTGAAGGTAAATGTATTGCAGGACAGTATGTGGCAATTGTGTGGAGAAGCCATCACGATGTATAGGATTGCAAACATTGTGAACTTCTGAGACTTCTTCTTGTTTGTGTGAGTATTGTGAGCCTGGAATGAGATCACTCTACAACATCTCTGGACAACATTCTTCCTTTTACTCATGAATTCTGCAACTAGGAAGCCACGTAGATAAATCTAGTCTTAATAAAAATGGCACTGATAATATGTCCTATAGAGTCACGTGAGAGAGAGAAACCAATTCAAATCTTGGCTCATTCAGTCAATCTTAGAGCTACACATCTCCCTCACTTGACTGTAGAGAAAATTTAGGGTGCCAGTAGTTCTCAGACAGGCAAGGTGAGCATGAGGTACCTCAGTTCCACTGATGAGAATGTGGATTAAGTGCTCAGCCTGTTCAGGAGCTGAGCAAATCCCACCAGCTGTAGTTTCAAAACTCTAAATACCTTTGAAAATCTGATCCAGCAGACTTAAATTGTGCTGTACATAGATGAATGAGCTCATATTCTGGGAAAGGCTGGTCCATGTGTTATATGAGTGGGAGACTTGGTGTTCAAATGATTTTTGGCATGAGACAACTAGAACTATGTTAGGCAATTCGAAAGGTCCTGATTCTCACATCAGTTTCTGAACTGTTCTTTTTCTTCTGTTGTTTCTTCTGAACTCAGTGACCTGTAATAGATTTTTATTTCTGTTTCAGTACCCTCTGGTGTTTTTATTTTTCTTTTGTTTAGTTCTGTTTTCTTCTTCCTTTCTCTGGCATACTTATACACAGATATCTTTCAGCTCAATCCCTTTGTCCCCTGCAATGTTCTTTCTGACAGATCACATTTAATAATACCATTCTGTCCTCCTCTCAAGAAGTGTTTGCAATGCTCTTAGTTTATGTTATTTATTTCACTCTGTCTTCTTTTCTTTCTTCCTTTTTTTTTTTTTTTTTAAATTTATTTATAAACTCTAAGAATCCAGAGTTTATTATTCCTTGGACCATGCACCTGCAGTGGTTTCCATGGCAACATGATTCTGTAGCCCCCAGCTGTTTCATTCCTGATTCTTATTAGCAGTTTTCTGGATGCTAGTAAAAATGCTGCAAGTTTGGAGGGGAAATCCTTGCAGCTGATATCACAAGGGTTTAATTACTTTGAAACTGCTTGTCTGATTGCAAGTTCAGTCCCTTTACCTGGGATGAGGACGTAAGTCAGCTATGACTATTTAGTAATCTCATCTCATGAACTGTGCTTTCTTTTTAGCTTCGCAATTACATGCTTAAGTTAATAGCTCATGCTCAATCTGGTTATTTCTTATGATCTAAGCATATTCAGCTTCCTCTGGCTCTTCCTCTGACTTTCAGAAAAACTGAAAAATAACTGCATTCTTTTAAATAAAATGTTTTAAAAACTTCTGGTAGAGAAGTAGAAGCTGAGCTGTCAAACCCTTTAAATACCTTCACAAAAATGTCTCCAAAATGTCCCTGGAAGTCCTTATTACTTTGAGATGGGGTCTTGGGCCAAAATATTATTGAAATAATGTAGTGATCTTTCTCTTTGAAAATCTGTCCTTGTTTTATGCCCCTCATCACAGTGGAATCTGAATGTCTGATGAAGAGAAATGATAGTGAGGATTTACTTAGATCCTACCAGTTTCTACTAGTGGATTAACACCTGTTGTATTATTGATGATAAAAGTTGTGCTACTGTAAGAAGAGTAGATTCATATTTATTTTATTATTCCCCAAAGACAAAAAGCAAAATAAATGCTGACAATATGAAAAATATAAATAACCAATTCTTGTTTATTTGTAACTAAATTTGTAATCTCATAAAATTATTTATATATAATTATACGACTAAACAAAAATACAAATACACACACAATTAGAAGTACCAGTAACATGAAAGGTGTTTTTTAGCTAAAAGACTACTTTTGTCAGTCAAACAAAAAGAAAAAAACCCAACAGCTTACACCATAAAAGTTCTGTCAGACTTTGAGGAATCAAGTTATAACAGAAAGCAACAGATAGGAACTGTCTGGGAAAATGGGAATTTTAAGACAGTCTAGTAGAAGTTTTTTGAAATCTAGATGGGCGCCAGATACAGGTAGCTAGCTGAACCACATTTTTGCCTTAGCATGAAATATTAATTCATTGCAATAAAAACTTTTCATTGAAAAGAGTTGTTTTGATAACTCTTTCAAATAATCTTTCAAGTAAGTTAATTTAAGCTTTGTTTCAAAATTACTTTACAACAAGAATTATTTCAGTTGCTTTTATATCAACATTACATTATTCAAATATGATATCATCAATGATACAACAGCTTTATTACAATTTGAGGGATTTTGTTGTTTTGTTTTCCTTAGAATTTGTCTTCTGCTCAGTTCCACAAAATAGTTTGTGATAGAGCAGAATTCCAGTCTCCTGTTTCTGGATATATTTATGAATTTGTAGATTATATTTTTTTTTATAAACTGGAAAATAGACTGATGTAATTTGTACTTTACATGAAGAAATAATATTCTGTGGACTCCAAAAAAAAAAAAAAAAAAAAAAAGAGGGATATTGCAGGATCAATTTCCTTCATTCTTAATATGAAGGTAGAATTTAATACAGTTGTTGGTATTTTCCAGTTTGCTTTTCTTCACATGTTGGAATGACGATACAATTTTGAATTAAGGATTTTTCCCTTCCAGATTTTAGTGAGATTCTTACTGGTTTTTAACAGAGTAAAGTGGGGTTTTTAGGTCAGATAATTTAAAATTGTTCTCTAATATTGCCCATGCATTTAATTTTATATTCATCATGCTTTGGGCTTTCTGTTGAAAAACCCCTTTGCTTTCATTGACTTCTGCAGAGATAATCTGTGGTGTTTCTGCACATTCAATGTGTTATTAGTTGGTATTTATAGTAATGAATATTTCTGTATTCCTACAAACATTGAGACAAAAGGCTGGAACTGTCTGAAAGGTAGGTGATGTTAACAGCTTCAGCATCACTCAATTTTTACACATGCTGTAGAGGTGTGCAAGGGCAAATGTCTCTCCAGTTTCCAACTCAGAAATTTTCACTAAGGAAATAGAAAATATGGTACTACTCTGCTCTAACCCACAAAGCAAGCTGGGATCTGCGAGCCAAACTTGATTCTCCTCTCATGTTGCCTGTAAAAAGATTCAGCATCTCAAACGCAGAATAACTCTGTTTTTTTATGAGTTTGTGTATATGTTTCCCATGCCAAAGACATTTTGTAGTTACAGCTTCTTCAAGTGATTCTTTGCATATATCTGTGTAACCCAACAGAAAAAAAAATATTTTGAGCAAGTCTTACTAAAGATATCCTATGAACATTTTTGTGGAGAGGAGTTTAAAAAAGAAAACCTGAAAAAGGTCTACAAAATATGGCCAATATAGAAGTTTTCTAGTTCTTGGGTTTGCAACTGAGGCACTTGATTAAATTGAAATCTTTATTCTGTGTTTTGTATATGTACATATATGCACACTTACAACAGGATCAGTGGTCCACAAGCACAAGTCATAGTTTTCCTGAAGTACAATGTCTTCCATATGCGTGCCAATGATCTTAGATGGCAGTTGTCAGCTGCTCAGGTGAGTGTCTCGGTAGGTTTAGTGTGGATTTTTTCCTGAAGACTGAACACATCAGTCATCTTGGGTGGCTGTAGCCATGGCTGAGGATGTGAGCACAGTGTGGCTCAGAAAGTGTACAGAGATCTGCAGCTAATGATGGGTGGCTGTTGCCCAAGGCAGTGATCACAGGCTGGAGGAGAGAAAGAGTGATTTTTAAGGAACAGATACTCCTTGCTGGATCTGTGCTTCCCAGGATTGTCTCACTAATCCTGTGAGCTCCATTATGAGCAAAAAGCCAGAGCTGTGTAATCTTCTGACTGGATGGATCTGTCTAGCTTTTTGAGTTACTATTTATTCACTGAAATTAGTTTTGTTTTCAGAAAGATGTGTGATTTGCTTCATGTTTAGCAATAGGGCTAAACAGTGTCATCTTGCATCCATCAGAACTTTGTACGCTTCAACATCTTTTATCTTTAAGGATTGTCCACTAGAGTGGACACAAGGCCTGGACAAGTAATCAATTAATTATTCTAAAATTATTTCCAATTTTTGTTTTACAAAGGAGAAACTCTGCAAGATTTAGTGTATTGCATCTATTTTGGCCACAGTACAGAACAATACATCTGAAATGTACTGAAAACCATTTAGTTAATGGTAGTAAACCTTTTTGAGTCCAAACTGAACTCCTTATAACTTGTGGACAGTAGTGATTTATATATATATATATTCCTATGTGGAGTACAATTGTTTATCTATCTGAGCAATGCCACGCATTATGGTAAATACAGGATTCAAAAGTTAAGCACTTGCAAGAAAAAAAGGATACGTGTATTGAATATCCCCTTTTGCATCCTCAAAACGTCTAAATACTAGATTAGCAGATATTGCAGGGGTGGTGTGCCATTCATTGTTTCGGTTTGTTTGGGGTTTTTTTCAGTCTCCCATCAGATTAGAAAGAGTGACAGAAAACAGAGATGTGTGTGGATCAACCACCCATAAATACCACCTTCTCCCCTGTGGCACTCTGCAGTGTTATGCTGCTGGTTTTGGTGAATAAATTACCTCTTCCAGGGAGGAATAATTAGAATGTATGGTAAAGAAATTGCAGTTCAGCATCTGGCTTCTTACTGGTGAATTTTTATTGTTAAATAAAAGTGAATCCTATTGATGGTGTTTGCAGAATTCAGGCCTTCTGCTGGAAATGAGAGAAACAATAGTTATAAGCTTACAAAATAGGACGTGAAATAGTCACACTACTGCTTTATATGAACAGACTTCTACAGATTTTATTTTTTTTTTAAAGTATGTATGAGTGGAAGCATAGAAAAATGTAGCAGCAAAGTTTTTGTTTCTGACATTGTTAGTGATGAAAGTATCTAAAAAAGGGCACTGGCATCTTCCAGGATCTTTGCAGGTATCTTATGCAACTGTGTCTGTGCCTGAACTCTGAACTTAAGCTGTACTACTGATTTTTCTGTGGCTAATTTTTTCTTCTTGTTGTTTATTATACTGCTGTAAGTGCCATCTCCTGTATGTACAGAGACTTACATCAGACTTACCTGCCAGGGGGAGAATGATGTTCCGTATGCAATGCACATTCTTCACACAATATGGAGACATCATGTGGCCAACATGCTGATGGGTCTCATCATGAGCAGAGTGTGACAGAAACAGCAAACCAAACTATAGATAACACAAACAAAACCCCAGGGACTCACTAAGCATTGTGGAATAGTTGTAGAACCATATGTATGATGTGAGAAGAACAAAAGCAGTTACAAGTTAATTGGCTTAATTGGTTTGGTGAAATAGGAAGGAAACGTTGAGTAGCATGCTGAGAGGCTGCGGGCGATGTGTGCACAGCTAGGGATAAGGAGGCAGTGACTTCTGGCCATAACTATCTGTCACCTTCAACTGACACTCTTCAGCTTTTCTCTCTGGTCTGCCTGACACATATGCGCAACTGAGAGTTTGTCTTCATGCCTGTTTTGTGGTAAGCACTTTCAAAAACTTTCACCAAGTGTGCAAATATTAATGAAGAGGATAGCTATGTAGTGAATGTCCACACTCACGGACAAGTTCTGTCAGAGACAAGAGATTTCTGTGACTTAGCTATGGACACACAGAAAGCACTCTCTTAAACCTCTCTCCAGTCTTGGTTATAACACAAGTTTGTTCACATTCTCAAAACCTCTTCAGACTTCCTGAGAGAACTCATCTGTCCCAATAGATAGGAATGCTGCATTAAGCAGCAGATAACTTATCTTGATTTCAGACTTGGATGAGGATTAGATTTATAAACGTATGTGCTGTCTTGACAGCAGTGCTTTTAAAACCAGAGCTTTTAATATCTCAAATTAGAGTCTGCCTGTCCCCAAGCACAGGGCTATGCAGGGGAATAACCTGTCTTGGCTCTTCTGAATACAGAGCTTGCAAACACATTTCTCATCAGATTGCTGTGTCTTTGATTTACATGAATTTGGACAGGTTGCTAGGGAAGTCGAGAATGGTTGTGAGGAACGTGTTTAGTTTACCAAACTAGTTAGAAGTGCTGATGCTTTTGGAAAGGACGTTCCTTTTTATTGTCTGTTGAACACAGTGATATTCAGGGTAACAGCTACCCTGTGAAAGAGAAGATGAAATAAAAGATTATTTTATTACCTGAGAAACAGCCTTACTTCAGTCTTACCTTTCCATGCTGGCATATAAACCTGTATGTCTTGGCATCAGAAACATATAACAATGCATAGATGTTGTTGTGGTTTTTAGAGATACCATCTGTGCAGTGAAAAGTAGATTTGCAGGAATGCTTACATTGTGGAAAATGGAGCTTGGGAACTGGGGATGAACTTTACAAACAGTTCGGTTTAACCTACATATAGCAATTACTTTTTCTGTCTGCAGTTTAAATTTACCAGTTCAGAAAGGCTGAAGAGAATCAGATTTCTTCATTTAAAATCAAGTATAAACTACACGTAAATGAGGCTATGGTGCCCAAAAACTCCCCTTGAGTTCTGCCACATAAGACAGCTTTGCAGGGACTTAATCACCTTACTGTGGGTGTGGTGGGAGGTCTCAGCAGAGCCTGAAGGTACATTATACTGGCTTTATACACAAATGTAATCTATTGTGTCTGTGCCAAAAGGAAATAATTCAAGGTAGGCAGGATAGACAGAGAAGGGAAGTCAATTGCAAGGATTCTTTTGCAGGAGAAAAAAACAACATTCAGAGGTGTGCACTGCATGTGTACAATTTATTCCTTATTTGTATTTTCTAGCAATAACACCCAGTGCTTGGCTCATAAATGAAGTTAGAAGAAACGGGGTGAGACAACACCTTCAACACACTCAGAATGGGAATGGGTCCATTTAAAGTGTCATAAAATCTAGTGATTTAATCTGGGCCTCAAAACCTAAGCCGGGTTTAATTGCCACTAAACAAATTGCTCTTCAATAAAAGGTAAGCATTATGTAACGACAAATGGTATACGAGAGAGCAAATTTTGCACTGCTCATATTTTGAATGCATAATACATGCATAATAATAAAAAACCCAAACCTCTGACACGATTACAAACTACTACTGAGTCTTCCTGAAAAAACATCCTTCATATTTTTTGAAGGTGGAGCAGACACAGACTTATTTAAATAAAGATTCTCTTGGAAGAGCAAGAAGAGGGAGTCTATTCCCTATAAAGAGAACCCAGTGGAAAAGTATACAGGAAGAATCTGATTTACTATTGTATTGCACATTTCTCTTAAGTGTAGTGCAAATGAAATTGTGCAAGGGACCTTTGTAAGCTCAAGTTGGCATCTGTAGCAAGAAAAAAAAAAATCATATGCTGGAACTAATTACATGACTTTGGGGATCTTGCAAAAGGAATATCCAGGGGATCTTCTCGGTGATCCATTCTTTCTCACAAATCAAAGAAGGTGAAGAAAAGAAAATCCTGGAACCAAGCCACCTGTTATGTAAGTGATTTAAAACTCAAAGTCATGTTTCTGAAAAAAAAAATAAAAATACAGTGCCCTGTTCTAGTGCTTCAGCCAAAATGGATGTAAACCTGGAATTGTTCATCTTCCCCTGGGGGCACTAATTCTGTCAGCCAGGAACTATCTGGGACAGCCACAAGTGTCTTAAAATAGCAGCACAGAAGAAGACAGAGTAAGTGTTAGACAAACTCAGTCTTCCATAAGTAAGTTGCACAAAGTATCATTTGGCTGGAAGTTCCTATTTCTGTGGCTAAGGAGTTGATTACATGAAATAATGCCAATCAAGGTGGCAGTGTTTTCTTCTACATAGTTAGAATATTTTCTGTCAATATAACCAACCTGAAATATATTTAGAAGTCCTCAATTTTTCAAGTTTCTAATAATATATTTTGTCACATAAAATGTCCAATTTTTCCCTAAATGAAATGTTTCCAGTTTTCCTCAGGCACTTCTAGGAGCAACAATTGAAAGAAAGGATTTGAGTCACAAAATGTAGCTTCTCCCCAACCTTCATCCAGCAGTGCAGTGGTGACAATACTCTGGCTGGCACAGTCACCTGGTGGAATCAGTGCCTTCCTCTTTCTAGGCTATGAAAAATGTTTTACCACAGAAAAATAATGTCTTTAAAATAATTTTTCAGTAAAAGTCATTTCCATCACCAGTTGGTTGGGTGTTTTAGAGGGATTTTTCAGATAAATCCAGTGCTGCATTTCTTTTTCCAGACAAAAACATTTGAAAATGTCTCAAATTCTTGTCTGACATTTCTTTTGAGGCTCCTACTTATGTGTCTCAGTAAATGTGATACTTGCTGAATCAACTTTCTAGTGCTGTTGTGCACATCTGTGAGCTGGAGTCCAAATGTAGTATATCTTAATCTTGAACTGAATCATGATTCTAGCTTGCATATATAAATCTCTCAGTGGAGAGCAACTTTTGAGTGTCATAACTTGGAGCTAAATCCCACCTATAAGGTCATACTTATAAAGTAGGTCATTAGTACATTGTCAGGACCTTGCAGCACAGTGTACTGTGGTGGAAAAAGGCTAACTTTGGGTGCTGGATAAGGGTAGTAGGGAGTAGGATAAGAAGGTAGTTTTCATCTAGCATTGCTGCGTCAGTGGATTTGTAAAGTCTTCACAAATAGAATAAAAATTTGTGAGAACACAGAACTGATTCATAACTATAAAAAATAGTTGTGGTGAGAGGCTTAAGTAGCTGAAGGCTCTTTAAAAGAAGACTATGAGGTGATTTGATCATTGGGGATAAGAATCTTCTAAGTAGAGAACAGAGAGTGCTGGAGAGGTTTTATTTTTGCAGAGAGCAGAAATAGATCTGAGTCACACAGATTTTATTTTTAACAGTAGATATAATTAACTACTTGAACAAATACTTAGAAAAAAAGTGATTTCTTCAGCCATTTAATGTTTTTATTGGCCTTCTCTCTGTCAGACGTCAAACTTTTAGTAAAACCCAGATCCAAGCTTCTGGAGTAAATGCAAGGTGCAACCAGTAACAACTTGTCAGATGAGCTGATTTCCAAAATTTTTTTGTCTAGATCCTAAATTTATTTTATTATCTTAACTCCGTGCCTTTCTGTGCATAGATGTAGATCTAGGCATGCAGTTGTCACTACCAGGTTGTGTACAGTACCAGGTGCTTTTACTCACATGTGAAGTTAGGTACACGGTGTTCATTGTTCAAGCACAATATCTCTCCTATCTTAATTTATATGGAGAATTTTCAGCTACTTTTTGAATTATTTTGTCTATTTTATCACCTAAAATAAAAAGTATCAGGGTATATTACCTATTCTTATGTGGTTTATTTACAGATTTGTTTCCATTTAGAGATTTCAATGCTCACTAAAATCAGACTTTGTTATTGCAGTTGTATGACTGAGAGAGGTCCAGAATATAAGATTTATTTGGGATATAAGCTAAGACACAGAAAAAGACTATTACCACTGTAACTTCAAGAAATGCAGTTGTTAATATTGAAGTAGAAATAGACCTTTTCTTTGATGCTGCAGCAATCCTGTAGTGTCAAACTCATGCCATTATGTGTGGCTGTGAAGATCCCCTATATTGGAGGGCTATTTAAAAAAGGCTTTTCTCTCCCTTGAGACTGAATTCTATTTTGTTCTTCACATCTGTGACTCTGCAGTCACACAGTAAGACTGGGTCCTGGAGTAAAAACTCTGACCGTAACCGGAGAGCAGAGTTGTAAGCATCCTAAGTCATCCTTTGGAAAGTGATTGGGAAGGGATGACAAAAGCCCTGGCTCCTTCTCTTTTATATTCTTAAGGTTCAGACACATTGCATAATGGGTCTTGTAAGTCACAAAAAGCAATCATTGATCCAGAGGTTAAACAGATAAGAGAAAGGAGAAGAAAGATGTATTTGCAAGGAGAGAGTAATTGATTCATCTGGTCTGAAACCTGACAGAGGAAGAGTGCTTCCTTTTCACTGCTTCTGAGACCTCTGCAGGGACAGGGGCATGGGGGTTAGAAGTACTATACTGCCATCTGTATTAGAGTAAAAAGATACAACCAGTTTGATTTGCATGTCTGGTTTATAATATTTGGGTGTATTTCTGTTAAAACTGTGGTATAAACATGAGAGAGCCATAAAAGTTACAAACATGTTGGGAAAAGTGTTTAAAACCCAGCCAGTTTGTGTAAATGTGTCTGTCTAGCAAGGCAGGTGCCTTGGAGGGAAGAGGACACAGGCAAGAAAAACGAAGATTGTTTCAAAAAAAAAAGCGAGTCTGTCTAGAAAGCTGTTTATTTGTTTGTTTGTTTGTTTGTTTGTGGGTTTTCTGTTTTGTTTTTGTTTGGTTTTGTTTTTCTTTTTTTTTTTTGTTTGGATTTTTGTTGTTGTTGTTGTGGCATTCAGTCTGTGAATCTTGTAGGCAATTTCATGGTTTCCAAAAGATTTAAAACTGTTCCTGGGCTTCTGTTTGAGGAAGCACAGCAGGCTGAAGCTGAGGTGGTTGCGGAGCAAGCTGGCTGACAGAACACAGCAGCAGACCCATCTTCACCAGACTCTGAAAGCCTTGCACACTTCTGGTTCAGTCTTCTTGCCAAGCATCAGCATTATGATTATTTAGGCTGGGGTAGATTTCATAGGGACATTTTCTTTATGATAACTGAGTTGGGGAAATCCATATTGTTATGGCAGTAAACGTTACCAGGAATAAAAAGATGGACTTGGTCTGAAGTGATCTATTTTATGTGATTAATTATGTCTGACATTTGAATTATTTTGGATTGCCAGTTTGCTGTTGTATTGTGTTGTGATTTTCTCTCTGCCTTTCCTAAGTATTCAAATACCTGTTTGCAGATTTCAGAAGACAGACAATCACCTCCTTTTCTGTTTAACGAGGAACTCCTAGAAATGAGAACTGAGAAATGTTGTCACTCACTGTATGCCAGCATGGAGGCTGACCACCTGGAAAGCAACTTAGCAGAAAAGGCCCTGGAGTCCTGGTCGACACCAGGTTGAACATGAGCCAGCAGTGTCCTAGAAAAGAAGGCAAATGGTGTCCTGGGCTGCATTAGGAGGGATGTTGCCAGTAGGCTGAGGGAGGTGACCCTTCTCCTCTGCTCAGCATTGGTGAGTCTACACTGTGTCCAGTTTAAGTCCTTCCCAGTACAACAGAGATAAGGATGTACTGGAGAGAGTTCAACAAATGGTGACAAAGAGGAGGCTTAGAGTCATATTTTCCATGTGTATAAATACCCAGAGTAAGAGTGCAAAGAAGATGGAGCCAGACAGTTTTTCATGGTGCCCAGTGACACAATGAAATCCAAAGGGCACAATACAGGAGATGCCATCTGAACACCAGGAAAGACTTTTTCACTGTAAGGGTGACTGAGCACTGGCACAGGTTTCCCAGGGAGGTGGTGGGTCGCCATCCTTGGATATATTCAGAAGCCATCTGGACATAGTTCTAGGCAACTAGCTTTAGGTGGTCCTACGTGAGCAAGGGGATTAGACAGACAACCTCCAGAGGTCCCTCCCAGCCTCAACCATTCTGCAATTCAATGATGAGACCTAGGTGTCTTGCTAACATCTTTCCTCTATTGTATAGATAACAGTGGCAATACCATCACAGTCATATCTGCAGGCACACGCACTCTCACCCAGGTGCAGATAGGCATTGAATTGGCCAGCTCATACTCCAGTCTGTCCAGACTCCCTTGAAGATTGGGTGTGCAAGCATTTTGATTGTTTCTGCATGGTGCATTTCCTTTGGTAATATATCTGACTCTTAGCAAGGCATTTTGACCTGATCATGGTGTTGTGCCTTGCTACCTGAAGCAGATATAGGAAATAGTTGGAGTTGAGGCAGAGGAAGGATATAGACCTACCAGAATAGATAATTGTTCTTATTGGTCTGTGTTTTAACCTCTAATGTTAACTAGTTGTGTGATGGATCTTTGTTACTTGCATCTGCAACTCATTCATTTCTGAAGTGAGAAACATCTTCATTTCACCTTCAAAACTAGTTTTATGCTTTCAAAAGTCTTAGAAGCATTAAAGGAAAATATGAAAGGAAAACATGAGGATTCTACTTTTGTAAGCTTATTTTCTGTCTGTAAGGAAATTATATTATCTATTGCATATGTGCTTAAACAAATCTGTAGGAGCCTTCTGAAAAGAAAGTAAAATGTTCTTTTCTGTATGAAAAGCACTTCAGTAAAGCCAGTTACTGTGACTATTGTGATTTTATTTGGATTCAAGCAAAGTCTTTTCATGCTAAAGAAATGATTTTTGACAGTATTTGAAAAATGATAAAGGCACTGGTGTTTAAAATGCAGCATCAGGGGAGATGAGATTTTAGAAGGAAAAGCCTCCTCCCCTTGACTTGTCTAGCACTGTTGTGTTTCAGAGAATTAATAACAATAAAACTGACTCCCTGGTAAAATGACAATATTCAGTTTTGTGGATCAATAATAAACATTGTAGTATATATCAAATGTGTGATGGCATATCTGTGTAGACATTATTTAGACTTAAGCAAATTAAACTCAAGGTCCTGGTTCTAATAAATTGCTTGGTAAATCAAAGTTGTTAAAAAGCATCTTTTCAAATACTCTAAGAGCTGTGGATGAGAAGTACTGTAAGACCTAAGGATTTTTATTGTAATATTTACATTTCATCTTTAAACTTTTGCTTAGGATAGGCTTGAAAACTACTTATTAAATACTGTACCAAATTAATTACACTTTGGAGTTAATTTTAATTTGTTTGCAAATGTGCATTCTGTTACTAATTCTTAATATTCAAACATCTGAAAAAATCCCTGTTTTTAATGTGTCCCGGTTTCAGTTGGGATA
Organism: Actenoides hombroni; assembly: GCA_024336885.1. Taxonomy (NCBI): domain Eukaryota; kingdom Metazoa; phylum Chordata; class Aves; order Coraciiformes; family Alcedinidae; genus Actenoides; species Actenoides hombroni. The sequence continues at coordinate 13,162,759 of WUAM01000107.1, forward strand.
GAGTTAATTTTCTTCCTAGTAGCTGGTACAGTGTAGTGGTTCGGCTTTAGGATAAGAATAACGTTGATAATGCACTGATGTTTTAGTTGTTGCCAAGTAGTACTTAGCTTACTCAAGGACTTTTCGGTTTCCCATATTCTGCCAGTGAGTAGATGCAGAAGAAGCTAGGAATGACCATAGCCAGGAACTGAATTATCTAAAGCAATGTTCCATACCATAGGATGTCATGCTCAGTAAACTAGAGGGTGTTGGCTGGGAGTCCAGATTGCTGCTCGGGGATTGGATGGGCAGCGGTCAGCAGGTGGTGAGTGGTTGCATTGTGCATCACTCATATTCCTAGGGTTTTATCTCTCTTTTTTTGTTATCTTCCTTTTCATTACTATTATTAATGTTATTGTGTTTATTTCAGTTATTAAACTGTTCTTACCTCAACCTATGATTTTCCCTTTTTTTCCAATTCTCTTCCTCATCCCAGTGGGGCGGGGAGGAGTGAGCGAGCATCTGTGTGGTACTTAGTTGCTGGCTGGGGTGAAACCATTACAAAAGGTGTCTGCAGGCAGTGATGAGATTTTTTTTTTGTTCTTAATATGACAAATATTTTGAATCTTACAATTTTATTTTCTCTTTTTATATATATATATATATTTTTTTTAAGCAAAATTGTTTTGTCAAAAGTTTTCTTCCTAGAAACTTACCCTTACTACAGGCATTAGCTAGGTTAACATATCAAATCAATACTAATGATACAGGCTTATAAAATAATTAAGGCAGTTAAAAAAAAGTCTTTTTAACTGGAGCCAGTATTCAAAGAGAGTATTATAATTGCAGTTTCCCTTTACAAGGTTACCAAAACTGAAATTTTGATCTGTTAAGCAGTCTTAGTGCTGCTGTGTTTTTTTATTTTCAGAGCATGCTCCACTGGAAAGTCCTGGAGAGGTTTTGTACTCTTTTAGAATGAATGAGTTCTACTTCATCTGTGAAATACAGCAGAGTTGGATTCTCATAACTGAATCAACTGATGAAGAAAAGGTATAAATCTCAAACCTCTACTATTGTTATAAATTACTAAAATAAAGGAAAATTTCCATCAAAACTAGAGAATGTTAACAAGTATTTTCCCAAAATATTAACTAGCCAGGTATCTAAAACATTTCAGAAGTAAACAATTTATACTGCAAATAATGACATCATTCTATGACAGCAGGACATGTACAAATTGATACCTGTGTTGTACTAGGTAATCTTGCATTAAAATAGTACTTTATTATAGCTTATACACACGTATCATTAAGGATTTAATTCCAAAAGAGTCAGGATGATGGCAGAACAGTGGTTATCTAATTTTCTTATGTATCCCTATCTTGTTTTGGTTCTGTTGTTGTTGTAGCAAGATTAATACCAAACAATCAAACTCAACTTGCTGATAATGGGTGATATGTTAAAGAACCCTGGACAGTTGAAGCTATACCCTAGGATTACCTGTTTCAGAGGTAAACTTGGTAGATTTATCTAAAATGGGACAGATGATTACTTCAGGAGAAGTCTGCAAGTACTGTAAAAGTACACTCCAGGGAAACATTATTGAACTTGCCCAGATGCCTGAATCTGTTCTCCCTCTGTCAATACATCACCCTTTGCTCTTGCACTGGAAGTTTTGGTATATGTCTTCTTTAAGGGAGAAGATGTGAATTCCAGAGGGCCTTTATAATTTAGCAGGCTTCTAATAATGTCTGGCTGTTGGGGAATGCTATACACCTTGCATTTCTTGATAATAACGGTAGGCAGGCAACATAATTTTCAATCTATCATATTCTGTATTACTTCTGAGATTTTTATTTCTTCTATGACAAGCTAGGAAAATTCTCATGGCTATCATCTTCCTATAGTAATTATTTAGTAGCTGTGGTCATTGTTTTTCATTTTATTAAAAAAAATCATTTTACTGTCTTTGCTTCTATGTGGTTGGCAAAGTTTTGGGCTTCAGGAACAATCTATTTCCTTTGTCAATTAATTGTGTGCACACACATGTAGGATACTCTTCCTTGCTATTGCTTTGACCAAAAGATGATATTTGATGAAAAAGAAAAAAAAAAAAAAGATAATCTGCTGAAGGTAACTTTGAAATGCTATAGAACAGTTACGGTTTATCTTTTCTTTGTTCGCAGACTTCCAGATGCCTTTTGCCCCAAAATGTGATATTCTAGTTACAAACACTACTTCAAAGGTGGTCATGAAGCCATTGGTTATTCCACCATAAAGTATGGGTTTCAGTATGAACTCTGGTAGAAAGAGATGAATATTTCCAGAATCTGTGAGTTTTTGCATTTAGTCACCTTTTTTTCTGTGAACCTCAGCTTGGCTGCTTCTCCATTCCAGCAGTGTCAGGGTGAAATGAACCAATCCAGTAAAGGTGACTCAGCTCACTGGAAGAGGCATGGTTTGAATAAGTGATGCCTGATTATGACCATTCAGGGTCACTGCCATTTCTTAATCCTCTTCAAACTCTTAATTTCACATCATATATCTTTTTGGTTTGGGAAATCTGTTTTATTATGTACCACCTACACCAGGCTGATGAAAGGGAATAGCTATCTTGTTTACAACTTACAATGTTTATAAATATCTGAAGGGTGGGTGTCAAGTAGAAGGGGCCAGTCTCTTTTCAGGTGTGCCCTGTGGTAGAACAAGAGATAATGGTAGCAAGGTGAAACACAGGAAGTTCCACCTCAACATGAGGAAAAACTTCTTCACTGTGGGAATGACAGAGCACTGGAACCGGCTGCCCAGAGAGGTTGTGGAGTTTCCTTCTCTAGAGACTTTCAAGACCCATCTGGATCTGTCCCTCTGTGGCCTTCCTGAGGTATTCCTGCTCTGGCAGGGACATTGGACTCGATGATCTCTGGAGGTCCCTTCCAGCTCTGACCATTCTATGATTCAGTGATTCTTCCTGGGTTGGAAGCACAGCCTTACCCAGTTCCTGATGCAGCCAGATGTCTCAATAGCTGCTTCATAAGGGTAGTAAGAGCTTCCTCAAAAAACAGTTTAAAGGGTTACTTTGCAGATTGCTGCACCCACCCTCAAATCATAACTCTGTCCTCTCACGTTTGCACTGTAGAGTTTGTCTTCCATGGGTAAAGGACAGAGAAGCTCTGTCAAGGCATTTGAAATAATTTTCTCTCTTGTGTATCTTTCAATAGGTTATGTTGGCTAAGTTTGTTTAGTCTATAAACTCTTATGCACAATCTGTTTTGTTTTTTCTGAATGCACATCAGAATTCCATTTTCATCTTACACTAACAAGCCTCATGTTCCCTCTTGTTCTTCAGAAGCTTTAAGAGATGCTAATACAACACGGAATATGTCAAATTCTGAAAAAAAAAAGGAAATTAAAAACTTGAAATTTAGGAGCATCTTCCATTTAAAGTTTAGCAATCAACAATAGGCTGCATTAGTTTTCCACCTTTTAAAGACACTTTTGCTAGAAAATATTAAGGCAAATTGATCTGAGTAAAAGAACAAGAAAATGAATGTACCTTTCCTGAAAATATCCAGGAGTAAATTCAGACAACAGAAAAGGAAAGGAATGGTTTTCAAAACCAAAACATGCCCCCTGACAGTGGAACAATGTTCTGTTTAGTATTGCTTGCTTTTTCTTTACAAATTCAATAAAGAATTTTTTCATGAAACTAGGGAATCTGTGTTGAATTTCCTTTTTATATTTGTGATGTTGTTTGAATGGAAATAGAACAAAGTATCTGCTACTAAAAAACCTTCAACAGTCAAAGAATTGGATCAAGCAGAGTGCAATTTCCATTCCCATGAGAGTCTGAGGAATTAAGTCCAGTTTAATACTATTCCTCTATATGGGCTACAGTGAAATTGAAAGAAATTGAAAGTATGATATAGTCTTAATGTTGCTTCTAGAACATAATTTGCTGTTTCTAGCCAGCATCTGCTTTATTTCTATTAGTGTATGTAGATCTCCTTTTAGTCACAGATATGTTGATTGAGGTAGAACCTATTACAACAGTCACAGCAAGAACTGGGTTTAATTTTCAAGTTAGTATTTGTGAAATATGTCCTTCTTCCCATCACAGGGGATATAAATCTGTTGCATACTCTGTATGTACAGCCTGATTTGTTAGCTCTGACTACTCATGTTCTCTCTTTTCAAAGACTCTTGTGTCTGTCAAGCAGACAATCATCCCATAAACAATGTCATTTACTAGCATTTAAGAGGATCTAATATTTCTTTTCTCTGCAAGACTTTTGCTACTTGCTGAGAAATAATCCACCAGGCTAGTTTTTGTCATGAGGATTAATATTTGCCTGGAAGATCAATATTATAAACTATAAAGAAGTAATTCCTGCCCATGTCATGTACAGTGCCCTTAATTTAGCTTTTTCTATTCTGCTACTCAAGCAGTTGAAAATGAACAGACCTAATTTCAGAGGATTTACATTTAAAAACATATGTGTTGAATAACGAACAATTCTCTCAAATTGTCCATTTCTTGTTTTAAAGACTGATCTTATAAACTACTTGTTTTACTTTTTACAGTAAATTTTGAAGCTATTTTCCCCACATTTGCTTTACATGGTCTCCTAATTAAGGTAGAAAAAAATGCATTATGCATCTGAAATAAGCTATTTCTTTTCTGCAGTCTGCATTTATAAATTGAATTAGCTTACTTCAATCAACTGCACCCTCTAATTTAAAACTGTCAGCATAAACCATAGTCACAAAAAAAATCTCAATAAATTCTCATAGTCTGACTCCTGAGGTGACATTTCAAAGTTAGTAAACTTTGTTTCACTATCTATATCCTCATGGAATATTTGAATATAGGCTTCTACAAATGGAACTTTACAAGAATAAGACCAAAACTCTTTGGAAAAGAAGATACTATTCTCTTTTATAATTGACAATCACATATGCAATGTCAAGTAAGCAAATAGAAAAGTTGCTTATACCGTGCTCCATAGGTTGTCTTCAACAACACAATGCTCAAACTAATACAGCTACAGTTCACAAATCTTCAGTTATGCACAACATTGTCATCTTGATTTTTACCTGTTGTGATGCTAGGCCTTCATGAAAGTAACTGCATGTTTTGGTATGAGGTGTTCCATTTAACTTCATTTAGGCTCTTCAGAGTTTGTGTGTTCCATCTCAGACAGAAAGGCTGCCAAATCCCTCTAGTCCTCAGGAGCTAAATCCATCTGTGATAAAAGTAATCGAGACTGGCATTTCTGGTTTGCATTTACTGCTGTTCCAGGAATGAAGACACTCCATGCTCCAAAGTCTCATGTTACGTACTGTCCTGCTTCTTGGCAGATAAAGGAAAAGTAGTCCTCAATACATTTTAGAAACTGGATGCTTAGAATCTACAACTTTGTAATATTCATTCAATCTTCCTTTTCCTGTCTCCTAGCACAAGCAGATAAGAATAAAGAGATGCTGATGGTCACTTCCCTAACTATCTCTCAGGTATAAAGGAGTTATAACATACTTTAAGTTGGAGGAAGCCTTCAGAGGTCAGCTAGTGCAACCTGCTGCTCATAGCAGAGCCATTCCCAAAAGTGTCTCAGCTTGTTTGGAGCCTTCTCTAGCTGAGATGTGAATATTTCCAGAAACACCAATTCCACAGCATTTACAGGAATTATATCCTAGTGCTCAGCCACTGTTGTTATAAAAAACATTGCCTTAAATTTAAGCTGTATATTAGAGGCGTTTTAAGATATATTTTGACCACTGGTTTAGGGTTCCCCCCCTTTGTATCCCCCATAGATTTGCTCTCTGAGGAGAGAAGGTAACGGTTGTAATTATTAATAGGTTCTGAGACAAGGTTCCTGACGTACAGAGATGACAGGGACAGTAGCCTGAAGTTAGAGGGTAAGGAAGCCAAACACCTGGTATACCTTTCTGTGGAAGAGGGGCATAGACAAGGCTATTGGAAAAGGGAGTGACACAAGCCTTCAACCTCTGGAGGTGACTCCTGACTGGCATGAAGGAAAGGTATCCCTTCAAGGAAAATGTTACATGTCACCCAGACAAGTAGACCACCATGGAGAGTACCTGAGGGAATTAGTCATGCTGGAGGTGATTTATGATGACCTGGACAACAAGCAGGTATCCAAAGATCCAGATGAAGTAAAGCGCATGTGACATAGTTGGAGGAAGTTTGTATGTGCACCATTGTCATATGCCAACTCATTGGCTGTAATGTCCTGGAAAGATGGAGAGGGACAAACAGTGGATGAATTGATAACTCCAGTAATATGACAGAAGTCTCTCTTCCTCCCTGTAGGCCTGTGTCTTGGCTGTGGAGAAAGTGTCCCAGGTGTTCCAGCAATTCAAAGAGGATATGTCCTTCTCTCCACCTGTATCGACCAGTATCTCAGCTTTTAGGTGTAAGTGTTCTTCTGTTCAAGAGAGAGGATATAGTAGATGCACACCACAGGTCATCCTGTGGTTTTACCTGCATGCCCATGGAAAGAGCATGAGGAAGTGGAATGGAAAATATACCTTGACCCTAGAGGTATGGATGCATGACCTTTCAAGGAAAAACAATCACAGAAGGTGGTACTTCTAGGAAAATTGCTCTAGTTTCCAGTGGGCAGTTCCCCAGAGAGAATAGAAGGGATGATCTTACTTCCCATCTCAGTAAAAGGACTTCTGATTTATATTTGAAAGAAGTGAGTAATGAATACTATGACCAGGACTACGGGGGCCCTGCCTCCAGCCAGGTGGAGAAAGGGGACAACTGGGTCTATTGAACTGTATGGATTTGATGGACTGACACACCAGGACACCTTTGCATAGTGTACTCTAGTGCCATCAAGCTATAAAGAGGCAGAACTCTCCTGTATTTCTGGAGTGCCAGGGAGTTCCTGACAGCTGACTATATCAGAGGCCAAAGTGAGCTTAACTAGGAATAACTGACAAAAGCATCCATTGTGCATCCGTGGCATAGACTATCTCAGGAGAGGGTATTTCAAGGACTCAAAAGGGTACTGATGGGTCTTCAGTATAGCTGTCTTGAAGATAGAGGAAATTAAACATTTGTCCACCTTGCCCAGCCTCTTGGAGGACCCTTCTGTTGGGGGGGGGTTGCTGAGGGTCTAAGAAAAACAGGTACTGATTGATACCACAACAGTGCACCAGTGACAATATCACACCGAGACTTCCAATTCCCATCTATAAGCCGATTTGTTGACTGAAGAGCCCAGAAGTGATCAGCAAGACTTACTTGCTTTAACAGTCCCATATGGCCAGTGCAAAAGTCTAATGGACAGTGGGGAGTAACAGTAGACTATCATGGCCTGAATGAAGTCATACAAGCTTTGAGTGCTGCTGTGCTAGACATGCTAGAACTTCAATATGAGCTGGAGTCAAAGGCAAAACAAGTTATGTCACAACTGATACTGCTAATTCATTTTTCTCAGCCTGTTTAGCATCAGAGTGAAGGCTGCAGTGTGCTTTCACTTGGAGGAGTGTCCACTACACCTGGAATCAACTGTCCCAGGGATGGAAACACAGCCCCACCATTTGCCATGGACTGATCCAGACTGCACTGGAACAGGGAGAAGCTCCAGAAGACCTGCAATGCATTGATGACATCATCCTATGGGACAACACAGTAAAAGAGGTTTCTGAGAAAGGGAAGAAAACAATCCAAATCCTTCTGAAAGCTGTCTTGACATGAAGTGAGGTCAAGGGACCTGCACAGGATATCCAATTTTCAGGAATAAAATGGTAAGATGGGTGTCACCAGATCTCAATGGATGTGATCAACAAAATAAAAACTATGTCTCCAACAATTAGCAATAAGGGAACACAGGCTTTCTTAGGACTTGTGGGTTTTTGGAGAATGCATATTCCGAATTACAGTCTGATTGTGAGCCTTCTCTGTCAAGGCACCTTGAAGAAGAACAATTTCAAATGTGTCTCTGAGCAATGACAAGGATTTGAACAAATTAAACAGGAGATAGTTCACATAGAAGCCCGTTGGCCAATCTGGGCAGGACAAGATGTAAAAAAAATAGTGCTCTACGCTGCAGCCGGGGAGAATGGCCCTACCCAGAGCCTCTGGCAGAGGGCACCCAGGGACACCTGAGGCCAGCCCCTGGGGCTTTGGAGTCGAGGATACGGAGGATCCAAGGTCTGCTATACTCCAGCTGAAAAAGAGATATTAGCATATGAAGGGGTTTGGACTGCTTTAGAAGTGGTTGGTACTGAAGCACAGCTCCTCTTGGCATCCCAATCACTGCTGCTGGGCTGGATGTTCAGAAGGAGGGTCCCCTCTACACACCACAGAGTTGATGCCATGTAGAGTAAATGGGTTGCACTGATAGTACAATAGACTTGAACAGGGAGTCCCAGATGCCCAGGAATCTTGGAACTGATCGCAACCTGGCCAAAGGGCAAAGATTTTGGGATGTCGCCAGAGGAAGTGACACATGGTGAAGAGGCCTCACTGTATAATAAACTACCAGAAAACAAGAAACAACGTCCTTTTCACTGGTGGGTCCTGTTGTATTGTAGGAAAGCACCAGAGGTAGAAGGCTGCAGTTTGGAGACCTATACAACAAGTCACAGAGACTGCTGAAGAAGGCAGCAAATTGAGCCAAGTTGCAGAAGTGAAGACAATCCAGTTGTCTTTAGACACTGCTGACCAAGTGGCCAGTGCTCTGTCTCTATACTGACTCATGGATGGTAGCAAATGCCCTGTGGGGCATTTAAAGCAATAGAAGCAGAGCAGCTGGTAGCACCCATTTGGACTGCTCTATTGTGGCAAGATATTTCTGCCCGGGTAGAAAACCTGGTTGTAAAAGTATGTCATGTAGATTCTTACTTATCTGAGAGTCCAGTCACTGAAGAACACCAAAGCAACCAGTGGGTGGATCAGGCTGCTAAGATTGAAGTGGTTCAGGTGGATCTGGACTGGCAAAATAAGGGTGAATTTTTTTCTGGCATGGTGGGCCCATGATACTTCAGGCCATCAAGGAAGAGATGCAACATATAGATGGGCTTGTGATCAAGGGGTGTTCTTGATCATGGACGCTATTAAACAGGTTGTCCATGAATGTGAAGCATGCTGCAGTCAAGAAAGCAAAGCAGTTAAAGCCTCTGTGGTATGGAGGATGATGGCTGAAATAAAAATATGGGGAGACCTGGCAGATAGATTACGTCACACTTGTCCAAGTCAAGTGCCACGTGCTTACAATGGTGGAAGCAATCACCAGGTGGCTGGAAACATATCCCATGCCACCACCCAGAACATCATACTGACCCTTGTAAAGCAAGTCTTATGATGATGCAACAACCCAGAAAGAACTAAGTCAGACAACAGAAGTAATTTCTGAAACAACCTCATAGACATTGGGGCCAAAGAGCATGACATTGAAGGAGTGTATCACTTTGTGCGCCAGCCTGCAGGAAAATTGAACAATACAGTGAATTGTTAAAAACAATGGCGGGGGGTGGGGGAGGACTTTTCAACACATGGACTGTGGCCTGTTCTAACACAAATCTTGACTGCATTTGTTAAAAGCTATTTCTTGATTTCCAGTCTACTGATGTTTCCTGGTTCCCTTTTTGCATCTCTTTGGCTGAATTAAGTCTCCCTGCCTGCTCCTGTACCTTCTCCTCCAAAGAAAGAACAGAACAAAGAGGTGGAGACACCTTGATAAAGGAAGTGCTTAGGCTGGTATATGGGAGATCAGTTCCCAGATTTATAAACAAATGAGGAGGTAATTCGTGAAGAAATGAATGGCTAACTAGCCAGAGAGTATATGGGCTTGAAAACTGAAGTTACAAAAGCTGAAGGTGAGAGAATATGAGAAGGAGAAAGTGAACTGGGGAACAATGCCATAAAGAAGATTAAATGGAGAAATATGAATGGTTTGTTCTTGTCACATAGAATCATAAAATAGATGTATATTGAATTTCATAAGCAGGTGCTACTTTTTGTAGCATGTTCTATAACAAATTAGAAGTCCTTTAAAATATAGTCAGGTACTTTTAAAATACAAAGAGTATAGCATTGACATTCTTTAAATATGTGACTTTGAAATTGCGATTCTGCCAAATGTGAGAAATACAAATCTTCATGCAGCATGACATATTATAATCCAAATATTTTTATTAAAATGGGATGTGTGCCTCCCTCCTCCTGCTACAGTGTCAAGTAAATGTGCTGCTGAAGGCATAAGATGATACTACTTCACTTTCTGCCTGGTCAGTCCCTGTTATGATTTTCACTAGATCTGTATCATCACATGTACTTGAAGTCTGCACAGCCAAGCACCTCTGTGCAGCTCACAAGAGAAATGAAAGGCAGACTTTCCATGATAATTTGAATTTAGCTGTCAGCCAGTAATGCCAAGATAGAGAAAAAGATTAGAAACAGAGTTACAAACTGAGGTTTATGATAATCCTGTGCAAATATACAAATGACAAAACTTTCCATACTCTGACTTAAAAACCCAGTGTTTTTCGTAAACTCAATTTTGTGTTTTATCTCTCAGTTATAACAATAGAAAATGGAATATGAGTAAATTGTGAAACAAAGTGAACTAAATGTAGATTTGACTTTAAAATAGAACAATTCCAATTTTAAAGGAAACTACAGGAAAACAAAACAGTATTTGTATTGCTTTCCAGATTAAATACCACAAACTTGATTCTCTATCTATTTTTGTTTTTAACTTTATGTGGATTAGTTATTGCTTTACCACATAAAAGTTAAAACCTGACAATGTTAAAGTAACTCCTAAGCTGTTGAGAAATGATACATTTTTCAATATGAATTTGTGTTTAAATGATTTTGCTTGTTAATTCTGGCAGAAACTTAGGGAATTTTTCATTGGAGGCTTCTTAGTCAAATGTTTACTGACTGTAAGCAAGATTTAAAGAAATTTGTCTGTTTATTTTTATCATTGCTTGAGATGTTAGAAAAACTATTCATTTGTCTTTTTTGTGTAATAAAAAAACAAGTACATTAATATACAAACCAGTCCAACAGGTGCTCATCAGTTCTTCTGAAGAGGTATTTTTGTTATCTTTTTATCATTTTGGTTCTTTAATTTCACTTTTCCCAGATGAAAATCTTATTAGTAAGTAAGAAATTACAGACAGTAGGCTTTCCTTTTTGTTTCGGATGTATTTTTTTCAGTCCTGAGCAATATACCTGAAGAGGAGAGGTGATGAAGAGCCATATCTGAAATAAGAATGGTGGTAGCACATAGAAACATTTTATATTTATTGATAGTGCAGATTCCCACAGTTATTTATAGTAAAAAGCATTAAGTGTCATCTGGATACTTAGTTAGGAAATGACCTTTAAAAATTTCTGTCACTTTGAGAAAGAGGATAGAGAAGCAGCTTCAATACTGTCTGGTATATTTTAACTTATTTGCTTTGGTTTCGCCACCAGATGATTCATCAGCGAATGAAACTTAGGTAATGTTTTATTTAAACATAATGAAAATTATGCTAACTAGAACTAATGAAAAGTTGTGTTGTTGGAGCTTTGGGTTTTGGCTGTATCTTTAAGTAGCATTGGTTCCTTGGCCGCATTTTGTAAAATTTCCATCTAATAATAATTTATGTCTATTATTTACTTGAGTTTTAATAAAAGATCTTTATTTAAATCATAAATAAATTACATTATATAAATATAATTGTAAATTATATCTTTTTTGCATTCCAGCAATTTTTTTCCCAAGCATTTATATTTATAATTTTTAGCCAAATAATAGTCCAAATTTTTCTTAAGGAGAGAGCTATATATTTTGTTACTATATGTGCATTATTAAACAAATCAGACTTAACAAAAATCACCAGCACAGTCTTTGGTCTGAAGTTCAAAGAAAATTTGAGGACAGTTTTATTCTGTCATTTATTGCATCCTTCTGGCTTACTGTACATTGATTTCATTAGAGTTTCATACACTTTATCCACCCATAAAGTTTGACCTAGCCTTGCATATGGAGTCTAAAATATTTGCAAGAATATTAGAGACATTATTAGACGTTTCATTGTGCAAGTTAATAAAAGGGCCCTTCTGCAGTCCAAGACAAATTTTACCTTCAGTTTAAAGATTTGTAATTCTCATCTTCTACAACAGTGCACACACCACTATGTTTGCATATTTTCTATTTCCTTGTGGATTTCCATCATGAAACTTTGCTATCACAATTTTAACTACCTGTGTTCAGCTTCCAAGTTACTGTTGCCCAGGTTGGGCTCTACTTAAGCTTTCCTATTTTTTGTTTCTAAGGAGGACTGGGCATATAATGTCAGCTGTGTGAAGAAGTCCCTCTGCATTTCTGCACAAATGTCTTGCTTCATGAAGTCATCCTTAAAGCCCAGGGGATCTGTAAGAGGATGGCAAAGTGTGTTTCACTTTGAGCATATCAGTATTAAATATTTCAGCATTTGGAACTGGGGAAGCCTTACATCTCATGAGTACCTACAAAAGCCTCTGTAGACCGACAATCTGCTATTAGCTGGATTTGAGCTGGTGACCTTGACATTAACGCCTGTGTATCTGAAAACGGATCTCCAGACACAACTGGTTCTTGACACTTCTGCTCTTTATTGCCTGTGCTTTTCCTCTGCCGAGAAAACGCTGAGGTCATTCACATGTCAGGAAATGCTGGTCCCTTGGATACAGCTCCTACACGTTTTTGCAGAGCTCTCTCTCGCAAGCTGCAGACTTTGTCATGCCGTCTGCTCATCTGCAGGTGGCAGCAGGACAACTCCGTGTGCCCACTGCCTGCCAGGGCGCGGGGGATGACCCTGCCGGCCCAGGCATGGTGCACAGCTCTTACTCTCAGTGGTTCTTTCCCCTTCAAATGCCAATCCCTATCTTAATTTGCAATTGCGAACATAGTTTTAATACCTCGTTCATGGGTAGATGAGCTGTTCTTTCATTTAATTTTTTTTATAATTATTTTTTTTTTAAGTCTTATTAGTAGTTTTACAGTATTATAGCTCTGGTAATGTCATCTTTATAGAAAACAACAAATTGCCTTTGTACTTGAGCAAGTTCAGTGTCTCAGAAGAAAGAATTCATCCTCTCCATGCCTTCTGTGGTGGTATGAACATTTGAATCTCTGGATTTGTCAGCCTTTATCTGGAAAGAAACTTTCAAGGTAGCTCTCAATGGATCTGAGATTAAATACAGTTTCATAGCTATTTCCTGAGTGCGAGGTAAACAGAAAGAAAAAGTGCTTTTGACGTAACATGAGAGATGTGACTATCTAAAAGGAAATTTTTGTGTCCTGTGGTCTAACATGTAAAGCACATGGCTTGATGGTCCTGAATCTCCCAAAGAGGCTTATCTTAGGTCTAGTTCTAGATTTGTTTACCTCCATTAAGGTCATCAAGCCTTTTCTGTGTCCCAATGAAGAAATAAGGAATCCCACTATTGATCACATTTTCTCATGTGTTTTCTTCTATAAACTAACAGCTATAGCTAGACTAATAAATGAAATGATACAGGAGCAGTTTTCTGGCCAGAAGCCAACTGGTATGACACAGATCATATCCCCTGACTGGATTCACTTACACCCCTTTTCCTCCTTTTTTACTTTATGAAAAAAAAAAGAGCAAGCTACCCTAAAACCCTCCCCTCAGAAAAAACCCAAACCCAACCTGTTACCAGCCAGTCTGCAGAAATAAAAAAAATTCTAATGTTGTTGAACAGTTTTCTTTACCAATTAGTCTCCTTCAAAGTGACTTCAGCTAAGAGGTGCATTGAAGTTTGGTGTGACTGCCAGGGAACAGGACAACTATGTATGTTTCTGAATTAGACCTTGAAAAAAGTAATAAGTTCTTTTGCCAAGCTCTCTGTGTGATTGAAAGTCAGTCCTGCAGAGGCTGATGCAAAGAAAGGGCCTGTGATTGACAAGTGTATGTGTGTCTGAACAAAGAGATGGAAATCAGTGAATGAAACACTAATTAGCTCTTATGAATGTTCCTGTTTTTAAATTACTTCTCAAGAAAAATAATATCTTTCCTTAGATTATAATTAAGCTGAAGAATAAACACATCTCATTCTGGATGTTAAGGAATTTTTAGCATTTCTGTTGATATTGCATATAGAAAAATATTCATATGATAAGAAAGTATCTATCCTATGTCTGTGCATGTGTGTATGCAAACAGATTTATTTGAGCAGTCACATTTTAAGAGTTACCAGCAAGGCAGCTGTTTATATGATATAGTGTATAGATGATGTAATTTATATTTTCTCCAGTATAACAAGCAGGATATAAATATAAAATCTAATATGCCTTTATTGATATTTTCAGCTGTAAAACATGACTAAAGAGGAAAGAAAGAAAAAATACCCCATGGTTTTAATGTTATTTTCTACATGCCTACCCATCTTTGAGCTTAAATATTAATAATGCCACTTTACATGAGTAAATTATTAAAGTCTTCAGACATAGTCAGAAGAAAGACATGTCAGAGCTAGGTTTTGATTTCAAGCTTTGTCAGTTTTGAATGTAACACTCAGGTATTGTTCCGTGTCATTAGTCAATTTATCATAGATTCTCTGTCAGAAAATTCACTGGTGTTACTTATCTCCTGTAAACAGATTTTGATCTTTGTTCTGTGGCTGAGGCTTGTTTAAAAGAGAAATTAGTGTACACTAAGGTAGGCTATTCAATCATGATATCTAACTAATCTGCATTAACTCCTCATCAGGCTTTGCCTTGCTCTATAGCAGTAACCCAAGCATGATCAGGGGACAGACCTTGAGGACTGGTGTGTGATCATATTGGTAAACTGTTATCATGGTACCTAGTATGTTTTTGGCTGGTGTCAGTCAGAAATGTCTCAGACAATGTGTGGCCATGATTTGGCAGTTTGCAGAGGTGAGGGCTGATTCCTGTTGACAGTCTGTGCAAGGCCGCTCACTTGAATGGGAACAAGTTCACTTCTACCTTGCCATCCTCAGGGCATAAGAACGGAGGCTTAATTTTTATATTTCCTTGTGTACATGTACCTTCTTACTCCACATTAAACAGCTTCCTCCACTTTTAAAGTAAACTAATATATTTCATAAAAAGACTTTTAGGTGTCAGATGTGTTTGCAGGAGGAAGTTGTACAGCATAGTGACTCTGCTGTAAAAATCACATTCTAAATGGCTGCACAAGAACTGTTAGGTGATGACAAGTCCTTACCAGGTAAAAGCCAAGAATAATTTTCTTAAATGTTAAAAAGACTGTTTTATTAGCCAGTTAAAAAGATTAAGATAATTTACTTTTTAATTGGGATGTTTTGATAAAGAAAGTCCAATCAGCAGTGGTAATAGATAATTAATGCAGCAAAAGTTCTGTGTTTCACTACTGAATTGTGAATTTTCTTTCTTCTTTTTTTTTTTTTTTTACTTGGCCAAAAAAATGGATTCCATGTCAGTTCCATATTTTGATTATGCACAAATTTTTTTTTGCTGACTTTCTGTTACTGGGATAATCAAGTGGAGATCCTATTTCCCATGAACATAAATCTGATTTTTCCTTCTGCACATGATATCCTGCAAACATTTGTGAGCTGCTGGGTGATTTTCTAACCCTCTGTCTTGTATTTCTCAATCCTGTACTCACTAACAAAATCTGTTGAATGTCTTGTCTTGCTGTGCTAACTCACTGCTGTGTTATCCCAGGGTTACTTCTGTCTGTAAAACTTTGTTCCTGATATTTCCCACAGTTTGCATTATTAACTCACAGAAGGAACTGATAAAATTTAGTTTGAAGGTTTTGAGTTGACACATCCTCCTGCATGTACATGTTTTCTTTCACTGTGTTTCCTGACACTGAAGGTGAAAGCTAGGGCAAGAAAAAATATCTTCACTAGGATATGAAAATTTTGCTTTTTAGCCATCTTCAAGTTTTGTGTCAGGAAGACTTTTCCTATCGTATTACATTTGATGACTAAGGGAGAAAAATGAAGGATGGTTCAGAGAAATATTAAACTATCCTAGTCCAGTATAAGTGTATTCTAAAGGTGGGATTGTCGCACCTGACTTAAGATGTTTTCTTTCAGTATTCACTTCCTCTGGGCTATCTTTCTAGTTACTGAGAGCAAGATAATCTGATATACTCTTTTAGCAGGAAAATAATTCCTGAAGTCATAAAAATAATATGAAAACTGAAGACAGGAGAAGGAAAAAATGCCAAAGAATCTTGTCCACTGCAGACACTGGAGCATGGACTTCTTTTGATGGTGAACAGTAGAGAATTCACGTATGAGACAACCCTTTTAAGTATTCCAAATTTTTAGAAATGATACAATTATAGCATCAGTCAACAACAGGCATGAATCCACACAAACTAGGTTTCATAACTCCTGGGTGATTATGGAAATATTTGTTTTATAGAGGAAAGTCTGAGATTCAGATGAACAGAAAATCAAGTGTTGAAAATTAAACAGCATGGTTAAAATGTGCCTTTTCAGTCCTACTATCAGATTTAAGATAGAATAAGATAAAATTTTATGAATGCAACTTTTCATTTAACACATTTTTTTTTTTATTTTCCTGAGTTTTTCCTGTCTTCTATCATATTTTTTGCTTAGCCCAAATTACAAGTGGAGAGTTCTGTATGAGCCACTGTGGTCCTGACATGTTGTTATGATCAGTATCTAACTGCCATAAAGCAGAAATTAAGCCCATCGGTCCTGGAATATATACTGGTTTTGTTTTGTTTTGGGTTTTTTTTGTTTGTTTTGTTTTGATTTTTTTTTTGTGGATTCGTGTGTGTGTGTGTGTGTGGTTTGGTTTTGGGTTGGTGGTTTTTTGTTTGCTTTTTGTTTGTTCTTTTTTTTTTCTTTCTTAAAGTGTAATTTCTCCTACTGAGCGTAACGAAATAATTAGGGCCTTAGAGAACTCTTTCATCTTAGTATTTGTAAAGCACTGAGGCAATTTCAGAAAAATTCTCACTGATAAAAGGAGATGGAGATTATAATCCAGAGCTTTATTTTCAATTTTCTCGATAATTCTTCAAGGTATGTGATCTCTCTAAAGAAATAAATTGTAGATATAATATATCTTAGTTTCAGAAAGGCTTTTGGTACTGCTTCACCCATCTTACTTATAAACAAGCGGTTGAGACATGTTCTTGAGAAAAGTACTGTATCATGGATGCAAAAGTAGTTGTAAAAGTATAAAAAGAGAGCAGATTTCACTGATTTTTTTCAAAATATAAATGTAAGGCATCTGGATCTTGTGTTATTAAAAACTTCTATTAACCACTTAAATTGTTGCAATTTCAGACTACCTGAAACCAGGAGAGAATTAAATTAGAGAAAGTATTAGAATTCAGCAGGTCTTAACAGATTGGAGATACGATATGAAAATAATACAAAGCTCTTCAAGACAACACAAGGTATTGTAATTTAGTGGGAACAACTGACTATAGAAATGGCTCAGTAAAGTGACATGACTGCAATGTCTAGTACTGGAAAGCCTTTCACAGGAGTGCTATGTTCTTTTGGGCACTGAATGAACTTCAGGAAAGACACTGGTCAACATAAGATGGTTGAATCAACATGACATACAAAAAAATAATAAATTGAGACCATGAATGTTTATTGTACCTAAGAGTTATTTAATGGAGTCACAATTACTGCCCAGAGTTATGCAACTTTGTTGTAAAGAAGAGGTGACCTTTCCTCCAGATTCAAGGCAGATAACACAAGAAGTTATCTGTTTGAGTTGCAGCAAGAAAAAATCAGTTAACATATGTTGAAAAATATTTGAACTGTAAGCATAATATAGTATTGGAATAAATCTGGGAACGTTGTAGATTCCTTGCCAATGAGTATCTTTAATAAGAGAAAACATGTGAGAGCAGCCAGCTTAGAGTTTTTGAGGTCCATTTTTTGCACCGTTTTTACTAAAGACTGTGAATTTGGTGAATTGTTTTTTCTGTGAGAAGCATAACTTGAATTTTTGCCGAGTATATATGAATTGCACTTCTTCATTACTGTCTGAACATAGCTTTCAGCATTGGACAATTTTCTTTCCATATTTGCCCACAGAAAGGACAAGATAGCAAGAGCTCTGAGAATTTTTCTAAAATGTTGAATTTTTTTTCTTTTCCTTTTTTTTTTTTTTTTTAAACCTACTGTTTCAATGAGTAATATTGAAAGAAAAATTACAGAGTGGTTATAAAATTGCATGTGATAGTTCATAACTAGAATATGTTTCTTGGTCCAAGCCAATGATTTACATTTGCTGAATAACAAGCTGGGTTTTGAAAACACGCATTCGTTGTATGCAAGGTAGGAAGTGGTTGACTTGTTACTAATCTGTTCCTTCACTTTAAATTCCAGGGTCATTGCTTATAACCTCCTATCTTCCTTGATACAGTATTTTTTCATCAGCTCCTTGTACACTGGAAATAACCTATGGCTCTGGAATTATCTTCAGAGAAAATAGATGTTTCTGTTACTTAGTAGTTTTCTGATTTAAGAAAGTTTTTACTGCTTCATTAGCACAGGAAGTAAATAAAATGAAATATGAGGAATGCAGGATGGAAGAAATACAGCTCAAAATTAATAAAATAAATTATATGTAGTTGTCCTAGTTTGAGTTAAAACAGAAAAATTCTGTTATGTGATTTTAAGATGTAGGAGGGTGCAGAAAGTAAAAGGTAACACCTGCAGGGAGGAGCAGACAGGACAAGTGACCCTAAACTAACCAACTAGGGATTCCATCGCATATATGTGATATTCTGCATAAAGCTGAGGGATCATAAAGGTAAAGCTTTCCTTTTCAGTGGCTGACTTCTGGGGAGGACTCTGTCTGTTCTGCCTTCAATCCTGATCCATGTGTTCCTGAATCCAGTTCCAGAATCCAGCTTCTGAATCTGGTTCCTGTCTGATGCCGAGTCCAGTCTGGGACTTCCCCAGCCTCTACTCCACAGCATCAGTGGTGATGGCGGTGTAATTGCCATGAGGGGGGCTGGGCTCAATGCTGTTTTTTTATATATTTGTATATATTCATATTCGATTTTATTATTATAATTTTCATTAAAGCCATTCTAGCTTTAATTTCTAATCAATAATTCTCTCTCCCTTACTCCCCTTCTCTTCCCCTTTGGAGCAGGAGAGGAGTTAACAGAGAACATTTGTTATAAGTCTAGCCTAGCTCTAAACCATGACAGTGGCACACATTTGCTGGGATTAGAAGGATGTAAGTGAATGTTTTTAATAAAGATTTTTAGTTGCTTTTGAAATGGTGTGGTTCTGAAATAAAGATTTCAGAGAGAAAGTGTTCATGTCCCATTAATCTGATACTATATCCATCTTGTAGCACAATGGGAGTTTTGTTCACTTTTAGTAATAATTAATTTTTATGAGAGTAGTTGGTTAGTCTTGTTCTCTCTCGTTTTTCATTTTTCTCCCCTTCCCTCCAACTTTTTTTTTCTAGACTTGGTTTGCAGAATATAATGAGGTACAGTGGGGAGAGTTATGAATCTATTTAAGATGAAATTAATTTGATATGAAGTGTCTTTGTTTAGAAGAGGACAGCTACATTGTCCTGCATGCTGTGGGCTTTGTGCTTTGAAAATTTAATCTTTTGACAAGATTTAATTAAAGTCAATTCACATACACTTGAATGTTTTACAATTTCATAACAACATTATCATTACTAGTGACCACTATTTTTGTCATCTAACTGCCTTTATGATGTTATAAACAGAAGCCCATGACCTCACATAATAAGCCAGAGGTGAAGATTTGATTATATGACAGAGAGAGAGAGGAAGTTTCGTGCCTTGAAATTGTCATCTTAGTGACATCCATTGTTCCCTGTTCCTTTGGAGAACAGACCTGGGCCTGAGCTCTGGCAAAGCTGGTGCTGACCTCAGGACAGTGCACTCTCCCTACAAATATTGTGGTCCAACTTCCAATATTTCTCTGTATTTTCCCATAGATCATGTTAATTTCTGCTCTCCCACTCAAACTACTGCCATAAGACGTCCAGTCCAGGATTGGAGAAGACCTATGCTTTGCTCCAACCATTGTCTACATATATGTCTGCAGCCCTGTTTCCAGCAGTTCCCCTAATTCCTGCAGCTTCTTACAGTCTTGCCCCAAAACTGTGTTCTGCTAACCAGCTAATGAGGAAAGAAGAAATAACATTTCTGACATCATCTCACTATGACAGAGGGTGGATGGAGAAGCTGGTGAATAATTATAGCTAGTATTGTACCTACTCACATCCTTGCCCTGGAGCCTATTGACCCTAGGTATATACTGGGCTCTTCCTGGGACAGTCACAGTATCGAGATCTTCCAGTGAATGGAGTGATCCAGTGAGAGAGATGTGACATAGAAAAGAGCAGAGGTGAGTGTTGGATGAAGTTTTCCTGGAGTTTCTCACAATTTGGAGAAGGATCACCTCTGACTGCGAGAACTTGGTAATATTCTTATGGAAAAATGGTCTATCTAAATGTCAGCTGCCATAGCTTAGGAGAATCAGAAAGACTGAGACACAGAGCCCAGATTCAGGAGTGAATTTTTCAGTCATGCCACATTTCCTTTTCAGTTTTAAAAAGAAAAGATCTGTAGTTTTACATGAGCATTTGAGATAATTATTTGTGTAATGAATACACCACAATGAAAAAGGTGACTTATGATGTCTAACAGCCTGCAGTTGTCTGGTACGGAAAGAGAAAGTCTATGCCCTAATGAAAGCATCACAACGAGATAAAATCTAGAAAGAAACTCATGACTAACTTCAAGCTTTCTGGTTAGTGGAAGAGTTCCAATTTAAAGATAACTCTAATTTTTCAGTATTTATCAAAATGAAATATTATGTACTTTATTAAACTTTATGCATATAAGATGTTTCTTGTATGTTGGTACTTGTTCTTAACAAGTACCTCCATATTAAGTGTATCTACAGAGATTACAGAAACATCAAGGATATTTTTGTGCAAGTCACAGGCTAACATTCCATTTCATATTTCTAAATCCCAAAAGCACTTGAGAAAATAATAGGTGTTATTTTTCTTCCTTTCATACCTGCACAAAATAACTGCAGGGAATCCTACACAGATTTCACAAACTGTCAAGACAAGGCTAGGATAAGAATCCAGCTTTCCACTTCAGTGATCTATACCTTGGACTATGGCTCCTTATTTTCAAAGACATGTAGACTGTACAAATAAGATGAAATTTTATATTCCTTGCAAAGGAATGGTGCAGTTTCATACTGAAACAATTGAAGACAGAGGAAGAAGGGGGAAATGGAGGCTTGGAATCAAATAGGAATTGCAGGGTAAAATCTATTAATTGTAAATGAAACTGTCCTTTCTATTAGCATGGTCATTGTCTTGAAGGACAATTTATTACATCAGAGAAAAGGCTCACATGCATTAGTTCCTAGAAAAACAGAGGCACTTCAAAGAATGATGCATCAGTCTTTCTAAGAGTCTTTCTGAATTGAAAGTAATAAAAATAGCAAAAAGAAATAGAAAGTAATAAAAATAAAATATTTTTGAGCTATAGTTTTGTATCACATTGTCTGTATAACAAACCAAAAGTTGTACATATAAAATTACTTTTTAAGAAGTTGTAATTATCTGTGTATTGAAGTATTTGAAAACCTTTCACCATTTCTTGACATTGAGAAACAAGACATTAGATCTGTCAAAACCATGACTAATATTGTAAGAATATAGATCTTTAAACTCCATACCCATGCAGCCAGAAGGAAAGCAAAAAATTGTAATAAATTTGCAGACTAAAAAATGAACTTAGGCTGACTAATTTCCTTTGACAAATGTGAGAATTACAAACCTCTACCTTAAACTGTGCAAAGCTTTGTGTCTTTGTTCTTCGTACAGAGTTTCTGATACTGCTCATACCTAATCATAATATGTATTTCCCTTTAATCAGTGATGCATAATTTATTATGCCATGCTCATAAATGTGCTTTTCAGGTGTTTTTATTGAAATACATACAAAACATCTTCCTATAAAACTAATTATTCAAGCTTTGAAGATATAAATATATATATATAATTCATGCAAAAATAACTATAGCTTTATTAATAATATTTTCAGTTTTTAATAGTGGGCCTCAAAAGTACAACAGAAAGCTTTTAAATCCTTAAATCTAATATATTAAAAAATCCATAAATGTAGCATAAAACTCAAGAGATTTCTGCCTTATGTGCATTTAAAGATGCAATTTTGATTACTATAATGACAAACCACATAATTTTTTAAATTTTCCTTAATTGTACAGGAGGCCTCTCACATCAAAGATAAAGTAGGAAGGCAACCATCTTATATAATAAATGTAAATATTAGTTAGGTGTCAAACCCAGAGCATCATTAGGGGCTTTAGAAATGAAAATAGTGTTGCTAAGGAAGTAAATGCTAATTATTAATACAGTGGAATTCAAACTATATTTTATGTATTTCTTTATTTTGTTATATATATAAAAACTATATCTATACCATTAAGCTGAACAAGGCCAGGACATTGTCCCAACATTGTCATACTGTTTAATCATTAGTGCACTTCAAGACATATTTTGGGGGTTTGCTGATTGCAACTATCTTAAACAATACCACTTTTTAAGTTAATATAAGAGAGAGAACATTCCTAAAGTATAGTTTCTATAAAGCCACCTCATTTTAGGAAGAAGGGAGTTGAGCTGTTTGGAATGAAGTAAACTGCACTGCTTGGTCTTAGGATGAACAAACAGACCATTACACATTTTATTTATTAGCGTAGGTATAGATGAGGTCACTGCTCAGATCTTCAGACAACTACAAGCTCTTTAACAGATAAACCACACAAAAGAGAGAATCGTTAAATCCCAGAATGGTTCAGGTTGGAAAGGACCTCTGGAGGTCATCTGGCACAACCTTCCCTGCTCAAGCAGGGCCCCTTAAAGCCATTTGCTCAGGACAGTGTTCAGGTGGCTTTTGAATATATCCAAGAATCCACCACCTCCCTCCGACACTTTCACACTAAAAAAGTGTTTCCTGATGTTTAGATGGACCCTTCTGTGTTTCATTTTGTGCCCATTGCCTTCAGTCCTATCTCTGGGCACCACTGAAAGGAGTCTGGCTCCACTTTCTTTGCATCCTCTGTTCAGGAATTTATATACAATGATGAGATCCCCCTTGAGCCTTCTCATCCCTGGGCTGAACAAACAGTCCCATCTCAGTCAGCCTTTTCTCACAGGAGAGATGATCCAGTCCCTTAATTACATTAGCAGACCTTCACTGGACTCTTTCCAGTGCGTCCATGTCTCTCTTGTATTGGGTAGCCCATAACAGGAGAAAATATTCCTGTTCTGACATCGCCAGTGTTGATTAGAAGGGAGAGCATGTCTTTATCTGCCTCTCTATTCTGAATAACTATGTGGTAGGTTTTGACATTTATCTAATTCAGGTTTCAGCTAAAATACAGAAAGTTAGCATTTTCTGTGGGATAGTCTACTACTCACAGCTCTGGGCTCTGCTGCTGTCACAACTCTTTCATCAGAGCAACACTGACGTCTCACTTAGGCACTGCTGTGGCTAACTTTTAGCATGCTTCTCTGTGTCTTAGACAGGGTTCCACAAGTGTCAGACTAAGCAGATAGCCTGCTGAGGATGAATCCAAAATCTTGCTCCTTTTTGAATTCAGATGCCTTGGTCATTGCTTCTTTCTAGCTTCTTTCCAGTCATGAACCACTGCCTGATTTCCTCTCTCTAAAAAATATTTCAGAGAATCAGTCTATGCTAGAAAAGGAAATTAAGAGTATGCATTTTTGGAAGGGAGGAGGTGATGATGCTGTTCTGCTTGGGTTTCACTGTGTGCAAGGAGATGGAAGCCACTTTCTGAAATAGAAACAGTGTGACATGAGAAGCAGGGACACTGGCCAGGTGGATAATGCCAGTCTCCTGCTGGACCTTGAGGCAGCCCATTTAAAGCAGGCTTGGCTCTGCACTGTCTTTATGGGAGCCATCTAAACATTACTTATCTGTACAGACTTGTCATCCAGACACAAAGGTTCTGTGCAGAAAGAAAAAAAAATGACCTCTGGAGAGCAATCATCTCCTCATTGACAAGGAGACATAGATGACTGGTTTAATTTAGACATTAACTAACACTCTTGCAAAGTTCTCTCCCACCAGGGAAAGCACCAGATATATTTATAGTCCAATTCATCCAAACCAACCATGTATTTACATCAATCCCTATTCTTTCTCTTATACACATGCTTAAGTGACATAATAAAATGAAATTCATAAATGTGTACAAGACTAAGCAAATGTTTAAAAATGCTTTTGAAGAGTGGCTCAATAAGGAATCTTACGATATGCAGCCATATATATGAAAATAGCCATATATATGAAAATAAGCTAAATAGATATAGGATTTTGTCAGGGATCTTGTTATATTTCATCTAACTTCACCTGTTTTAAGACATTACTTTATCTAATAGAAGACAATGTGCTGGCTTTCCAGTTTTCAAGGACAGATTATTTTTTTTTATATTTCATTTTCTTAGGCTGGTTTATTTTTGCAAACCATATCATCAATAATAACTGCTAACTACCTATTCAAATTCCTCTTCATACAAGTATTCAGACTTTAACAGTGTCCTCCTTCACATCTGTTTGTAAAGTGAGGTTGCTTCAAACAATTTCAAATCAGAAACTCCTCTCTTTCTGAATACTCTTTCACTGACATATACTTTAGCTGAAATGCAGTCATCTTGAACTTAGATGCTGGCAATGAATAAGATAACCTTGTTCCTCCTAATTCTGTCCTTTGTTCACATTACACTGCCAGCAATTACTTTCTATATAGTTATACTCTTATCCTCAAAACTGATCTTCCTGCTTGCTTCTCAAGGAAATCAATTTACTGCTATATTTCTACAAATTCCAAATCAGAATTACTTAGCTCATGACTGCTTATGAGCCAAACTTATTTAATGGATCAATCCTTTAATTTTCTTTTTATTATAGTAATTTGGTCTATTTTTGGACCAGGCAG
Organism: Actenoides hombroni; assembly: GCA_024336885.1. Taxonomy (NCBI): domain Eukaryota; kingdom Metazoa; phylum Chordata; class Aves; order Coraciiformes; family Alcedinidae; genus Actenoides; species Actenoides hombroni. The sequence continues at coordinate 13,187,798 of WUAM01000107.1, forward strand.
TTTAAAGAAAATTATTGTTTTTCTAGCTGCCAGAAATATTTCTGATGTCAGTAGAAACTTAATCAAGCCTAAGAAACTACTAAACTTATTTGGCATATATCTTAGCCAAAGAAACATTTTCCTAATTCTTGATCTCATTCTGCCCTGCCGAGAAAATGCCAGAAATTCCAGAATATATACTATGAGTCTTTGATAATTTTGTCAAAAAAATTTGCTTGCACTTATCAGTGTTTCTAATTTTAGCAGTCTGAAACACAGCTCTTAAATTTGAGCAACATATGGAAAAATGTGAAAACTGCTTTTTTATGCTTTTTTTTTTTTTTTTTTTTTTTTAATTAAGAAAATGCATGTATCACTTAAGTGTGTAAGTCTTCAACATTTGGAAACCTTCAGTTTTCAGAGTAAGTTATTGTATTTTCCAGTCATTTCACAGTCAACAACAATGTAATATCCTGAATGACTATTAGGTATCTGAACAAAAAAATAGGATAGTGGTAATGGTGAGGATTGTTAATCTATGTCTATGATAAATGCAGCAAGCTTAACTCATGAAGGATTGTCTGGCAGATGTTTCCTAAAAAAAGTCATTGCAGATAGTGGTAAATAAAACTGAGTTTACCTCTTATTTCACTTTCTTTGGCATCAGATTTGATCAATATATGGATGCTTACCAAAAAAAGGTAGTTATTAATCTAAAAACAGCCCTCAAAATGAGCTTTTACTCTTGAATCTTTAGTAGGCCTCCAGAGGCCAGGAATGGTACTAGTAAAGTCACAGAATAGTGTCTTAAACAGAATAAGAAAACTTTCTGGATTGTCACCTGCTTTTCTGTATTGTATTATGACGCACAAACACAGGGAATGAGATAATAAGCTTACATGACAGGAAAGTAAGAAAAAACAGATCTTTTTGTTTATGAACACATAGAAAGAGGGTCTGACCTTTGCATGGTCCCCTTTCCATTGGAAAAAGGGTAAAGGACAACTTATTTGACACAGCTAAGAAAAAGTTTATTTTAAGCTGAGAAAGAGCCACCAGGAAGAGGGAGAAGCAGAACATAATTAAGATATGAAAATGCAAAATAGAGTTTTTACAGTTTTACCATTTTGCTACTTTTGCGAATGATAACAGCCCACTTCCAGAGCAGGCTGGTTTGCACCTGATAGTTTGAAAGATTGTACTGAAGGCATCAGCAGTACAAGGTATATTCTACCACACTAAAACCCAAATGCAGTCACCCCTTTGAACTAGCAGTGGGAGGCCAGGCGACGTAACATTTGTCTTAAAAATGAAAACAGACGACTATACTAAGGGTACTCAGTCTTGCTAAGGGGCAATAGTCATTGTCATAGGGGTCTCTTATAGTCATTAAGCTGATAAGCTTCCCTTGTTTTGTTACTGGAGTTTGGGTGCCTTTTATGATGCCCCAAATCACTCTGGAAGAAGAACATAGAAATTAAAAGCAGTTATTTATTGTCTAGCACAGGCAACACATAACTGGGACCCATGGTGTACCAGACTGATCAGGTTTATACTTCCCACCCAAAACACCCATCAGGTCCTTGCTGGTAGGGTAGTTGTCAGCTGCAAGGGGAGAGGTGGGGCTGCTTTGCTCCTTGGAACAAGCTGGTTGATTCTGCTAGGCTGCCTTGCTCTTTTCTGCCTTTTTTATTCCCTCAGGAATTCATCCTTTTTCACATCAGTATCATTCTACTTGGATTCTAAAACAGCTTTTGCCACCTCTGCAATTACCCTCCATGTTTTCACTTATCCTGTCTTGCAGATTTGCAGTTCATATACTTTCTCACACCTTTGCAATGATTTTGTTTTAGTAAGGCTGAGCCAATGATGTACAGCTGTACTGCACCACTGCCACCTCACAACAGCTCACCCCCTGCGTTGACAGTCACCAGCTTTGTCCTCCAGCACATGCCCATTTGCTGATCAGCTGAGTGCTCTTTAGGCACCACTGACTGTATTGACTAGATATTCTTCAACTGTAATGAGTGCTTAGATACTTTGGCCATATATAAATCCCCTGGATGGATATCCTGACCTTGAACAGAATCTCAGTTGGACTATTTGATCTCTTTCTATCCAGTTCTTAACTGCAGCCCACGTCCCAAAGCTCTGATTATAGTCACACATATGCTGTTTCTTTCTGGTGCTCTTTAGTACAGTGTTAAGATTATTTATGTAGAATCCACTGTCACAAGAATGCCAGCGTTACAAAGAGAGTCATTATGCACCACTCTTGTCTTCATTAATTCTGGAGGTTTATTGTTAGTGACTTTCATATTAAGGGCTTTTGCTAACAAGTTTCCTCTATTGAAAAATATAGATAACTATATTTTTGACTGGAATAAAACCATTTTCCTTTCCAGTTTACAGCTAATTTCTTGTACCTCTTCAGTTCATTTCCAGATGTTTCCAGCTGTTTCTACTAAGGTATTCTGAACGTAGTACTTACACCTGCTCAGACACTGCAATTTGCAGTTTCTATACTTCCCTAATGGAACTGGTTGATACATTTTGCCATTTTGATATGTTTACATTTTGTATTTATTTTTAATTTAATGCTGCAGTGATCAGAAGAGGTCTCCGATGACCCCAGAAGATATTTGGGAATAGACTGCATATCTTCACCATGGGAAAATTTGCCTAAAGTCATTGATTTCTGACCAAGAGTTTCTGATGTGGTCTCCCATGGCATTTTTACAGCCAGCTTTGTGAGATATAGTTTTGAGATACAGAGGATGGACTAGTGAGTGCAGGAGAGGACCTGGACAATGAAATGTCGTGTGCGAAGTATTCAGTCCACACCTTGGAGACTTCAGTTTTGATGAACTTTCTTCTGAACCAGGGACTGTATTCCTCTTAATGACAGCAGCAGAGTCAGCATTCCTGAAATGCACCTTACACTTTTCATCTGAGAAAACTGAAGTTTGCCTGAATAGTAAATGGGGATGATTTGGAGATTAGCTTGAAGAAGTTCACCTCTGATCTGAGCTGAAACAATACATAGAATTATGTTATGTTAGGCAGAAACTGGAGAATTTTTCTCCTCAGCAGGAATTTTTCTGAAGACGCCAAGTCTTCAAAGTTGCACGTGCCATCAATTTGGTTCAAAAAAGCATATATTAATTCTAGTCTTGTTTCTCGTCCATTAGTTCTTTCCAGAGTTTTGAGGGGTTTTGTTTACTTCTTTTGGGTTTCTTTAACCTGTAATTTTTGAGTCTGTAAGGTTTTGAGTTTGTTCTTGGTTTCTTTCCCAAGAATATCACAAAATTGTTTAGCTACCAGGAGTCACAGCACAAACAACTGCTTACATGGATTGAATGCTACTCTGCAGCTTCCCTGGGGACATATTGCAGGACTGATATATTAGAAAAAATAAGAAGAATCGTTTAACATTGCTGCTCAGGACAGAGGCATCTGTAAACCTCTTTGATCTCTCATGAGACCTCTAAGGAAACAAAATATTGGGAGTCACTGAATAGAAGCAAGGTAAAAATAACATTTATTTAACAGCACAGGTTGTATTTTGCCATTTAGAACACTAGTGCGTGTGGCACTTAATTTTAAGGCACTTCGAAATAGTATAATATACTGTTAGATAGCTACCGAGATCTTCTGTATAAAGATACACACTGGGGATAAAATAGAGTTAGGAATATTATACTTGTGATTTTTATTTTATGAAATATTTGCCCCTTTCTATATACTATATAGTATATTTCTCATAAAATGCTCTGATACTGACCAGCTGTATACTTTACTGACCAGCTTTTTGCACATAGGAAATGTGCTTCATTTTAAAGTATTTTAAGTCCATGTAAAGTATTTTAAATGTCTTCTTTTTGGGGAAGGTGGTGAGAAGGAGAAGATGAGGGAGAGGACATAATCTCTCCTGAATAAATAAAAAATGCTGAAGGAAATTATCTTTATTTCAACTAGTATTTGTGAAGTAAGATTAGAGATTATCTGTAAATCTTCCCTCTAAAATTGAAGTAGCATTTTCTTGTACTTATCTTACAGAAGATAAAGGAAATCCTATTTAGGCATTCTAAAATATCATTAAAATCAGTCCATTAATTTCTGTGCAAAAGCACTTCCTCAAATAAGGACAAGCATCTAACCTTACCATTGTTCAACAAGTGGACATTTTATCAGTCTTCAATTTTTAAGAGGAAAGACAGAATTACATTTTTCAGACAAATATTAAACATAGCATTGGTGCTAATACAGAAACTTATTGTCCCCTCCTCTCATTGTTAATATTTGACTAGATTTTCTGATACTTTCTTTCAGTCCTGGAAACAATTCATTATGCACAAGAATTCTTAACCTGGTCATTTTCTTTATCAGTGAGGAATACTGAGAAAAATTAACTGCAGGTTCAAAGAAGTAATAAATGAATGTTCAGGCAATTCTCCTTGTATCTTTTTTTGATACCTATAAAAATCATGATTTATCAAAGAAGCATTTTAGAAACAAGACTCGTTGGTCCTGTTACATCATATTAATTTAGAAATCTTTCTACCTTTAATGGTTATTTCAACCAGTGATCCTGGTATTCAGTGAAATGTAATTCACAGATCAGCTATGTTCTGTCACCTTTAAAGCTGCTTCTCTTTAAGTTAAATTAATTTCTCTAGTTTTGGTAGCTATAAACTATCACAGCCTTCATAAGTGCTTTTTGGGGTTATACCTGTACACTCTCTAAACTTTCAAAATTAGAAGGTTTTCAGCTTGTTACCTCTTTTGGGTTTGCATAAAAGCTACCACACTTGATTTCTACTTGGATTTCTCCTATTTGAGGGCTGCATTTCTTTTTCATGAAAATAAGATATTCTGAGAAAATATTATGTTTACTGTTGAAATCAGCACTGATGATAGTGATGATAGGAATAAAATGACTAATTTTTTACATATATGTATACACTCACATATTTGTAAATTTACATGCACAGGCTATGCTCTGGTGAGACCTCTAAAAGATTAAAATATTGGAAGAGTGACATATTTTTTCATTCCTTGTAGGCCAGTTTACATTTCTTATGACTGAGAGGAATGTCATCAAAATGTGAGTGGAGTTTTTTATTACACAAACTGGGTAGTGCTGTGTAGGCAAAGTGTAATATGAAAATAAAAGTAAGAATCCTTTTCTTGTAAATGAAATGGAAAGGGACAAAAACTTCCTCAGTATCACAGGAAACGCTTTCTGGATATTTGAGAACAGAATCTGGTTTTTTGCCTGCAAGACTGTCAATATCTTCATTTTTGAGGCTGTACTGTATGTTTCCTTGATAATCTTTACAAGACTATCATAGAGTCTTATTGGAAAATTAAGTACTTAGTGTCATGTTTTCTCACAAAACAACAGAATGGAAATTACCAGGATGAAATCTTAACCGTCATATTTTTCTTAGAATGTGTAATACTCTACCCTGAAGTTTATTGATTTGTGTTCTGTTGTGTAACATTTAAAGGATCATGAAATAAACATTTTTTTTTAAATTTTCAAGGATATTCCAAGTTGAAAACATGTAAAATAGAATTACTTTTCATAAAAATGTAACATGACAAAAAACAGCACCGAAGAAGATTAATCAGCTTGTCTGAGAATTTTATAAACAGTGATATATAGGTATTCTTATGAGCAATTAATCATAAATGTTGTGTACACATAAGTGTATAGTCTACGACTGTGGGAAGCAGGAGTTTGATAATGCTGTAACCAGAAGAAAACAAACAACTACAGGAAACACCAATTAAACAATCTATGTCCCCTTGAATGTCCTCTTAAGAAGTTATTTAAAATAGAGATAAATTGTTTCCTTTATGACAAAATAATAGATTTTAAAAAAGAACAGGACGAAAAGGAATGGCTGGGTGAAATACAAGACAATGAAACACAGTTGTCTTTTGACACCATCTGTTATATAAAATATCTCCATTCTCACTAGAGAATTTAGAGAGCTAGGTATGCTGCCTTAACAATTGTTTGCAGCGCCACCCAGCACTTAGTGAAAATGACGATCCAACACTGTCCAATACAATCCAATAGTGCCATTCTCTGAGCTATTGAAAGGCTAGTGGTCTCAGCTGGAATATACTTTGTGGGAATTCTGACTTTGTGTCACTACAAGCAGCACCATCACCTAAACGGAAGTATAACCATCACCCTTGTAAGATCTACTTTCTAGTCCAGTGGTTTAGGAACACAAAAAAACTCAGCCACTGTATTTCCTGATTTTGTTTTGTTGTTTTTTGTTTGTTTGTTTATTTGTTTTGTTGGTGGTGGTTTTGGTGTTGTTTTTTTTTCTTCCCTTATTACCCACTGTTCATGATGCTCAGCCACTGCTATTGTGCTTTCTCAGCACACTGGTGGTGAGACTGTGATTCACATTATGTGGCAAAACCATTACTGTCCCATTATAATGTGTCATTTTTTTCTTCATATATTCTACATTATTAACTGAACCACTACTCTGTTAAAGTTGGAATTGGTCTTCTGTGAGGTTTAGCTGTATGTCCTGTCAACAGCCTCCACTAAGTTCAATTAACTAAAATCAAATTCATTCCCTTTTCCCTTGGCCCTGATGTATTTAATATGATCGGAATTTGGAGCTGGATGTTTAAGCTAGTCCTTTGTTTATTAGTACATAATAAACCTCTGTAACTTCAGTGATACTTCCGGTGAGTCATATGACATCTAATTATCTTCCTATATTATGTCACTGTCTACCTCCTGTCTTATAAGTGGTGTGGCGTATACTGGGTCTACAGTGGTAATCTAGACACAGCACCCATCCCACTGATGATGGTCAAGTTGGAAGAAAGTCCGCTTTACTGCACCTGTTGGAAGCAACAGTGGCTGTGAAATAAGATCAAATAAAGATCTGATTTTCTCTCTTAAAATCAGGGAATATGATTCCCAATGTAAATAATGTAAAGTTGCATTGGATACATGTTAGTATGCATTAGCTCTAACAACTATAATCTACAGGGGCACTACTCTGCTCAAAATTATACATGTATTCAGAAACATTCTTGAACTTGGATTCAAATCTTTTTCCTACAGAGATAAAAAGGATTTTGATTGAGTTAGTGAAATAGGATAAGCTTATTTCTCTTAAAAAAAAAAAAAGAAAAAAAAGAAAAAAAAGGCACGGTTCATTATTGCAGAACTCGATTTCTGTCCCTTAGTTATTATTTCTGTGTTTTATCCAATCAATGTCTGATTTCAAAAGCAAAAAAAAAGATGTGGTAGCTGAAACTCCAGTCCAAATATCTTGGCCTGGTCTGTGTTGTTGAATAGCCTAATCACTAAATTTAAATGATTGTGCTGATACAAATAGTTCATGTGTTATTGGCATCCTGCTACCACTTAAATAGGATGAGGAAAAGCACTTCTGTTCAGAGTACTCTCTAGCTCACTGGTATAGACCCACTTTCCCCAGGGAAACAGGAGACATAGATTTGAATTCCCTCATGCCGATAAATGGATTACCCACAAAAGTAGGTAACTCTTTGTATTGTTTCTGAATGGCAAGGTGCTGTGCTTCTTGATGGGTTTAGTGCTGTGTGATTTAGTATGCTCCCAGTATACTTGCCAGGCTCAGGCTCTCTGCATTATCTCTGGGTTGTAATAAAGTTAAGAAGAGAGGGATGTGTGTAAAATATTTGCCTGTGAATTATTAAAACATTAGAGAAAATAACAATTTTAAAGTCTTTTGCCATTATTTTAATAGGTACAGCAAATAGGATTTTTTTTCCTGTCTTGTTCTTATGTTTCTGTTTCTCATACATTTCTTTTTCATCTTGACTGAAACCACAGTAAGGATGTAGTTTTGTCAGTGAACCATATCTCCAAAGCTCAGTGATCTGAGAGATTTCAGGAAAAAAAAAAAGAAAGAAAGAAATAAAAAGAAAATTATTAAAATTGATGCAGAGATTTTTTTCCTGTTTAAAAGATGGAGGTAGAGGGTTGAAGAAAGGGGGAAGAAAAGTGCTTTTTACGGGGCTGAAGAAAACCTGCATCAAATATGGGTGACTTGGCAAATTTGGATTAAGTGTTATGGACAAACATTGTGACTGTAAAGCTATTTTAGGAATTTCTGTATTTTCTACAGTAAGCTGTATGACAAATAAATGTATAAAGGTATTCATTCTGAGTGTTCCAACATTCTGTCAATGACAATAAATAAGGAACTGCTCTGCATAAGACTGACAATATTATACATTTACTGGGGACTGATTTAATGGTTTACAATTAAGTGTAAAATTGGAAAAGAGAAAAATGTAATAATGAGCAAAATTTCATAGCTAGGTATCTGAGTTGCCAAATGCTTGAGAAGACTACAATTTCACAGCAGGATTGGTTCCAGAAATGGAAATTGCACATAAATGTTTCCAGAGATGGAAATGTAAATTAAAAAAAATTAATTAAGAAACACATCTTGTCCTAATACATTCTTTATTAATAATTATAAACTAATCACAGAGCTATGATTTACAAATCAACATATTAAAAAAGTCTTTAATGAATTAACTTCAATTGTAAAACTGCGTCTGAGAGTACTACAGACTATTGGTCAGTTGTGGTGCATTATTTCATGATAATTGCACATGAAATGCTCTGGGTGTATTGGCTGCTGAACAAGAAACATTATGACTGCTACAAACCAGTTTTTTCCAAGTGTTGTATAAATATACTAGCATCCTAACACATCTATTGTCACTAGCAACGCATTAAATTTGTCTTTTTTTTTTGGGGGGGGAGGGGGGGGAGGCGGTTGTTTGTTTTTTGTCTGAGAGTCTGTATTTTCCATTAGGGATTTTGTTATAGTTACATTCTATTTATCAAATAAAGCTATAGGACAGAATTAGTCTTCTGTTGTTCCCAAACTAGGTGTACCTAGGGGATATAAGGAATATTGTGGCAGCAAAAGGAGGTTTCCACTCTACATTCATACAGTTGGCTTGGAGACGTATTTAAGCCTTTGAACTGACTTTGGGATGGGTTTATTATAGTGCCAAGTCTACATGATGAGCATTTACATTAATGTATTTTTGTTATAACATAAACTCCTTTTGACAGGTAACAAAATGATTGCGATTCTGAAGATACAATCCTCTAGCACCAGTGATGGACTCGATATGAAAACAAGAGCTCTTGCTTAAGAGAATTTTTGTCAATACCAGGTGTACAATGTATTTGAAACTCCTGTCAAACAAAAGGGCTCTGGCACAGAAAAGTGCTGATTATAGGAGGTAGCAATTGATCCAACTCTGTACTATTTCTGTTTGATTAAAAATCAATTGATGGGACAGAATGAAGATTTGGCTTTACTGTTGGTCTGAATACCAGCTACTTTAGGAGCCAAGCTTATTAACTAGTAGTTAAGTGCCATCAGCATGTCTGAGATTGGAAGCATGCAAAAATGAAAGCAGTACATTTGAGCATGCCAATACATCATGAAAAAGAAGTCCAGAAAAGGTAGATAACAAAAGGTGAACAAATTTATAAATTAAATTGTTCCAGCTAGTTAAGCTTCTTCAGCATTTTAGAAAAAATAGTTTACATTTAAATGGGAGTACTTTATACTTTTTCATGGAACACTTTAGGATTTATTTTTTTTTTTTATAGAACTACATGGTTCGAAATGATGTTTTGAAGGGAAGGAAAAGCAAAGGGAGAGTGAACCAAAAGCAGAAATTCAAATAATGCTTTCATGGAGACCTTTATGAAAAATCTGGATACTGCTGACAACATTTTTCATTGGAGGAGCTATTTTGGTAAATCCAAACAACAACAGAAGTGATTTTACAAAGGAACTGAGCCTTCAGATATGTTTATTGCAACTGCCTTAACACAAGACTTGGCACTTCAGTGGTAGAATTTGTATACTTTCTGTATTTTTCTTCTGCTTATTTATTCTGGTAGGTTCTTTGATAATGAGCTCTTTTCACATATTTCATTAGATTATAGTGTGCATTATTTTAGTAGCTAAACGATATAACTAGGCTGGATGTTATTTCCACCACTATGTAAATATGAATGGGAAGTACTGTTACTAAAGAGTAGTACTGATAGCTATAGGAGAATAGATAGGAGAAAAGATGGAGAGAATGTTAAGTTGTCTCAAGGAGTCTGCAGAGAGGCTTCCCTAAAGACCCTCCAGGAGATGAGACAAATTCCATGGGCTGACCTCTTCTTTCCCATCACAATATCCTCCACAGGTTCAGCCAACCACACAGGCACAACTTTTCTACAAATTGGCTGGACAGTACCCTAAATTTTAACCTCAAATTCTTATTTTGCCACTGTCACTTCTTTAAATCTGGCCTTAAAAGTCTTTCCATTTTAAAATTTGTGAAGAAACTTACAGATAAACTTCTTAAATACAAAAAAAATATATAAAGAGAAGATCAGACTGTAGCTGAAAAACTACATATGGCTCACAAAACGGCTGATGTGAGAACTCACTGCAAATACTGCCTTTATTTTTTGTGTTTTGATACTTAGACTTCATACACAGATGTTATCATTTGGTCATCTACTCATGTGTATCACAATGAACATGCATCTGATTGCACAGGGTAGTTCACTATACAGCACTCCAGTTATGGCTGTAATCCTGTTTTGGGTCATATCTTAATGTGACATGTGAAAGTGCCTGATTCCTAGGAAATGTTTCCAAAATATTCCACATCCTAAGACATCCATGAAATGCTTTATTTATTTATTTATTTATTTTGGGGTGTGTGTGTGTATACACACACACACACATAGATAGATCGATCAATCGATCAATCTCATTTCAGTGGAAGTTTCTCAGTTCAGCTATCTTTACTCCTCTAAATCTCTAGATGTTGCATGAAAAAAAAAAGTTTATTTAAAAAAATCTCGAGATTACACTATGGAAAAACTACTGTGTGCACAATAATGGCTGTCTGAGTAGCTAGTCATAACAGCTTCTGTCTTACATTGGGTAATGTATAACTCCAAATTCTAAGTAGCAGCAATTTAATTATTATAACTGACGTTTTTGTTTTGTAAATAAAACTGGGTATAACATCCACTTGTAACAACACTGTGTTTAGCAAATATAAACTGAATTCTGCTTTAATATCTTATCTGAGAAGATTCAGCATCTCCTTTCTTTTAAATAGACAAAAGAGGGTAGTTTTGGGGCTGTTACATGAAATGTAAGAATTCAGTGCCAGGCGCTGAATTAAATTATGCAGTTGAACTAGTAGAAAAATCTTAAAATAAAAACTTGTTGCAGGTATTCAGAGAGTCTCCAGGCAAACATCTGGCTATGTTTTTGTCCTTCAGGTATGACAGATTTTGCTAAGAACAGCACCATCAAATATCCCATAAGAGCAAATTGGCCTGGGAGAAAATTAGAAGGTAAGAGAAAAACATCTTTATTTATTCATCTTACCTTGACTTTTTCTGCCACTAGGTTTGCTTGCAGTGAAGTATTTCAGAAGTGAATTCTGCTTAGTGCTTACTTAAAAAAATTATTTTGTTCTGTGTATTTCTTTAATATTTTCTACTAAAAGGATTAGGTACTAGTACTTTCCAATAATTGTTGTCAATGTTCAATGTACTGGGGCTATAGATAGTGATCTCATTTAATAAACCCAAAATTTATATTAGATAACAGATTTATTTCTTACTTTCCAGAAGAAATGGGAGGCTAGAGACTACCAGTTATTACAGACAGTTTAGTGGAGATCATACTAGCATTCAAAATCCATTTTACCTCTCCTTTCAGTGCATTATGTATTTCTGCTGTATTTACCTTCCAAGTAAAATAAGATGACACATGACATTAATTGAACTTCACGTTCAGGTAGAATATTTTAACTATCATTTCCAGGAATGAAAATCAGTAATACTAGGACATCCATTTTAGCATGTAAAAATAAAAATAAAAATACTTCCATTTACCGCTTGCATTGTACTAGACAGAGTAGGGACACAGAAGAAGTTATTCATATTCAGCCTATGAACATATTCAGCCTATGAACATATTCAGCCTATAAACTGTTCAGGGAGAGTTTGTGCAAATTATAAATGTCCGTTTGGTATCCATTTACTTTGAAAGTAAGTTTTTATGTTACTTAAACATTTGAACATTTGAACATTGCAGAAATGATGAAGATACTTAAAGATGTGGGTATGTTCTTAAATTTGGTTGTGTATCTGAATCACTTCTTGATTTTAAGAGAATAATATCAACATTCCTGTAGGAATAAGGCTCTCTTATCAGATTATGATGTACTTTGTTCTTTATAAACTGCATTCACCTACGTCCAGGGAAGAAATCAAAAATTGATTTTCTTAATGTATGTCACCAAAGATGCTGTTATCACTATTGCTTTAACACAGTAAATTGGGCTGTGACATAACATATGAACAGAGTAAACTGCCCAGATATTTTGATTTCCTTTGCAGATTTCAGTGGGAAATATTTCTAGCAGGTACAGTCCTTTTGGCTCCATTCACTTGAAGTCTGCTTGTTCTGCCATAGTCCCTCCAGTGTGTCCAAGCCTCAGGTCTCTTTCATCTCACTTGTATACTCATGTCTTCAGCAAATTTCAACTAACCGATTCTAATGCCTCCCTGATACAATACAAGTCCATCTCATGTTCAAATTGTACTGTGTGTTTTACACAGGCTAGACACTTGTTCTTTGCTCTGACTATTACTACTAAAACAGTTTTGCCCAGCTCTGCATTTTCTTAACTGACTATGAGGAAGTAGTTTATAGCTGTGGGCTCTCTTGTACTCTGCTGCAATGCACCATGCCTCAACTTTTCAAGACATTTACTGTCATACCAATAGAGCTCCTATAGCTATACAAGCCTGGTTCAGGGCATGAAACTCTAAACTGGATAATGCACAAAACAAACAAAACATCTGAAACTGTAGTACCTAAGCTCCAGAAAGCATCTACAGAGCACATAGACATCAAGGTCAAATTCAGACATTCCATTTGAGATCTAAGTATAACAGTGACCTGTTAAGGGGGCTGCTCTGACCCTAAACTGTGACAAACAGCTGAAGAGGTCTTTTCACTGGGTCATTGTGTTCTGGCTAGAGATGACTGACCCCTTCTGTCTGCTGATGGAAGGACTGTTTGAGCTCTCCAAATTAGCTCTCCAGTACTTACCTGGCTAATTTTGTGTGAAATGGATTAGACTGTATTTACACTGTCTTTTCCACCATGATAGTAACCCTCTAAAGTGGTAACATATAGCTGGGGAAGGATAACATCTTCCATGGATACTGATTGCAAAGTGGATGCTGTGAAATTTTCAAGAAAGTTTTATTTTAATCCAAATTTTCATAATTTTTTGTAGTGAACTATTTGGGATATCAGGTTCAATCCACTCACAAATTTTCAGTTCTCCAATTCATATCAGAAGTACTAACATAGCTTTAAAACTTGTAATTCTTCATTCCTCAGTCTAATTGTTCTAACTGTAATGTAAAATAAATTAGTAAATACCTGCTCAAGGCAGACACCCAGAATGCAGACTTTCACCCTCACTGATTGTAAGCAGTGATAGCAAAGGAGATCAGCAAGTGGAAATGTCAGTTTGCAATTGGGACTGAGGGGTAACCAGCTAATTCCAATAGTCTTGATAATTAGGTAGAACTAGAACAGGTTTTGGATATACTTGTCCTCTAGAGATCTGTTTTAATTTCATTATTTATTTTTCTATGCCTAAATTTAAACACTAAAGATGAAGTGATTTCATCTGATGTCTGCTGTAAAGTCCAATGAGAAATATAAAACCTGGAATGTTTAGGTTGATTGTCGGGAAAATATTTTCTGACAGTGAAATATATTATGCTTTGGGATTGTCCCAGAAGGTAAATAGCTGAGGCCAAGCTCCTCGGGTCATACTGCTAAGTAGAAGGAGGTCAAGAAATTGCACTGGGGGTCGTAAAGCAGGAAGAGAAGGTGGTGATCTGAGAATCACATCTGTAAATGATGTGCTTCTCTCATGCCCTTTATTTAATTTTAAAAAATGTTTAGTGCTTCATGAAGAAGTTTCTGCATTCTCAAGGCAAGATGAGAGGCACTAACATTAAAGAAAGAAAAAGAGGAGTAGCAAGGAAAAAATTCTCATGTTACTAATTAGTCATGGTGTGAGTTTTCTTCCAATGGCACCTTCTTTCCAACCACTGACATATGGTGCTCATATAACCAGCTGATTAGCAGTATCACATTCATACATCTGCATGTCAGATAAGTGTTTTGCTTTTGTAAGCTGGTGGCTAGGATTCTGCGAGGGAGTGTTTAAGGTAAAGGTCACCCAGAGGTACCACACAGGTTTAGGTGAGGGAAGACAGAAGAGAGCAAGTGTTCACTTGATCCTCCCTTCTATTCAGTCAATTATTTGCACGGTTTAGGGGCAGATGTGCAGCTGGGAAGTTTTCCAAATTCATTTTTCAGAACATTAGGTGCTCTCAACATTAGGCACACTAAGCAAATCCCTCTTTGTAACAATTTTGCCACCAGCGTTGAAGATGAGCTGCTTTCAGGATGAAAATAGATGACTGAGAACTTGGGCCAAACTAAGCAATTGGGGGATAAAATTACTTAGAAAACTTTTTAGCTGGTTTTCACACACCTTCTCTGTTCTAATTAGAGTTTTTCGAGCCTTTGAGCACTTACATAAAGTCTTCTTACATGTAGTGTTTCTGAAAAAAAAAAAAAAAGAAAAAAGATAGTACATCACAAGAAGCTGAGAAATGTTTCTAGAATAATTCTATATATAGGACAATGAATCACCTACCCCAAGCTATTGATCTGATCAAAGAGTTTCTAAAAATTCAGACTTACTGCTACTTAACCTTGTTAGTCTTTGATTTCATTTGGGTTCTTTCTTCAGTTTTTCATGCCTTAGAAGAGTGCTTTTCTTTTTTTTTCTTCCCCCCCCCCCAATAAGGGGGACAGAATCTTGGAAGACGAAGAAGTGGTATCGAAATGGACTGCTGTCTTTCTTTGGGCAGCCTCAATGTTTGTTTTCCTTTCCTGCTGTTTTAATGAGACTCTCTAGTGGAGTTTAACTTTCTTGTTTCAGAGTCCTTGAGTTTGGAGTGGACTCCCTTCAATCTGCAGTAACTCAGATGTGCTAATATTCAATACGGTTCCACTGTTTTCCTACTTTTAACCAATAGGTTGGAGAGATTGGAGTTGTATATCATCTGATTGTTCTGTTTTGTCTTACTTACTGTTACATATATCTACAGGGAGGCAGTACAGAAGGTACTGCCTACTTAGATGGTTAACTTTTTGGTAGCTTTGTTTTTTTGTAAAGGGTTTTAAAAGGAGGGCTTGTAATGAAGGTGAGAGAAGGAAAGACAGCCAGATGAGCTTGCAGTTAAGGCTTAACCGTGCTCCTGAGTGGTTCAGAGTGTAAGCATGACCAGATGGGAGAAAGACTGTATAGGCTGTTGTCTTTTATAGGTTAGCAGACCGTTGACTTACTTGATTTCTCCAGTAGTGGTTGTACACATCTTTTTGTCTCAAAACAATTGGTCTTCTGCATCCTTTTAACCACAATGAGAAAGTTAACTTTAAAACTGAACCACGAATCTCAGTAATTTCATAAAGGTGATGAATTTTCATATTTCTGAAGGGGCATATGGAGACTTTAAATCATCATAATCATAAATCATGCTTCCAATGATAGGGCATCCACAACCTCCCTGGGCACCCTACTCTAGTGTTTCACTATCCTCATTGCAAAAAAACCTTCTTCCTTATGTCTAATCTAAGTCTACCTTCTTTCAGTGGTTTAAAACCATTGTCCCTTGTCCTGTCAGTACAGGTATTGGTATAAAATCTTTCTCTGTCCTTCTTATAAGCCCCATTTGCAAATTCTGAGGCCACATACAATAAGGTCTCCCCAAAGCCTTCTCTTCTCCAGGCTGAACAATCCCAACTCTCTTAGCCTTTCGTCATAGGAGAGGTATTCCAACCCTCTGACCATTTTTGTGGCCCTCCTCTGGACCCCTTCTAACAGGTCCATGTCTTTGCTGTACTAAGGATTCTAGAGCTGGATGAAGTAGGAGGGGAGAGCCACCTCCCTTGACCTGATGGCCATGTTCCTTTTTATGCAGTGAAAATGAGTAAGCATTTCACTAAATTTACTCTCTTTTTTTTCACTGTAGTTTCTGTGTAATATCCAATTTAAGGAATTGCTATAGTAGTTATGGTACGGTCCAGCACCATAATAAGTGACAGTTAAATAAGAAAATGACCTATAAACATGCTCAGAGAAGGATAGTTGTTTCCATTAAACAGCCTTCCTGTATTTGAGAATCCTACCAGTTGCAAAGAAGCTCTGTCCTTATGTCGGTAACCTCAATAACACCCAGAAGTTGTTGATTTAATAATGTGCTTTCAAATTAACCACATGAATAAACATTGCTTAAATTGGAGCTGTGTTCAGCAGAAGGAACAACAGTATCATATTCAAATATTTCTCCATAATAAATTTTAGCCCATATTGGCATCTTAATACTGACCACTGTATAACATAATTAAGAGAGGATTCAACAGAGGTCTCAACAGTAATGAAAAAGGTTTCCTGTGTTTTATAAATGGATCACATTAATTACTTGTGCTCGCAGCATCTCTAATAATTCCCTGGGCAGAAACACCATGTCCATTCTAATACTTCTAAGGGGGATTCTATGTTTACACTACTGCATGTACAAAAGATCTATATGGTCCTCTAAGGCTCTTTAGCTCTAACTAATTAAACAGTGATTTTGTTGCTTGCGTCAGAAAATGTCTGGTGCCTCATGGACACAAGCATCCATGGAAAAGTCTTATATGTTTGGGCACCATGCCACTGAGCAAAAGAAAAGGTAAAGGGAGGTGGGGAATTGAGCTGGGGGAACTCCAGCCCCAAACCATTGAATTAATTCCTGTAGGAACTGAGGATAACCTCAAACCACATTCTTACTGCTTCCAACTTGTGGCACATTTACTTGACCTTACAATTTCTAATACAATAATACAGGAATATGAGCATAGACATTATTAGAAACAAACAAAAAAACAAAAACCAAGCAAGAAACAAACCAAGTGAAAATGTTATGCATACATTTCCCACACCCCCGGCAAGATTGTACAAGGAGAAGTGAGCCATACATAACAGGTATTAGAAACATAGTTTTCATGCAGTAGTAAAAGGCAGAGCTGAAGCTGCTCCACTTTGCATTAAAAATGTAAGTAATAAACATGGACGTACATGGTAAGTAATGTTGATTATCTGTGGCCCACTGCACAGCTGAATCTAGCCTTCAGTGTATTTAATGTTACAATACTGTGTGCGGTTCATGCATAGATACAGAAATAAGGTCCAAAATGCTATGCTTACTTATGTCCACTTCATCAGGTTATCAGCCCTGAGAGATGCCCATTTTTCCTTTAATGCTCAGAAAGAGAAAGTCAGATGTTTATTTTCAGTAGCCAGCTTTGAGGAGAGCTACCGTAACCATCCAGAAAGGAAAAATTGGGAAGAGTTTGGTGTGATGAATAGTCAGTGGTCTGACTCAGAACAATTACTATTTTCTCTTCTTTTCTCTGGGTATCTGAAATGTGAATCTGCTTGTAATGTGAATCAGCTCATTCTCATTTTTGTGTGTGTGTGTGGTGTGGGGGTTTTTTCCTTTTGTTTTTTTTTTGTTTGTTTTTGGGGTTTTTTTGGGGGTTTTTTTGTTTGTTTGGTTGGTTGGTTGGTTGGTTTTTTGTTTGTTTTTAAAAACAGCTACTTCAAATAGTCTAATAGTCTAGTAGCTACATGTTCAAACTGTGGAAATATGAGTTCAAATTCCTTATTAAAAGTAAGGGCTTGGTTTATATAATTTACACCCTCAGGAGGTTATTCCTCTGACTACCAATATATTTGACTGTGGCTGGCAATTTTGTGTAGATTTCACTTCATTTTGCTTTAGACATTTAACATCTAGGCAAAAAATCTAAGCAAATGTTATTATTTTCCTTTTGCTTAAAGGACCTGAAGAATTACTTCAGGTGATTTGTTTCAAAGACAGGTAAGACAGGAAGACAAATAAGCTTTTTCACTGTTAGAGTGACCATACCCTGACAAAAGTTGCCTGGAGAGGCTTTAGCATCTCCATCCTTGGAGATACTCAAAACCCACTTCATACTTGTTTTTTCTCTAGAGTGTACTCACTTTTAGATTCCTAACATAGATGAGATGTATGACAGCTGATATCAGCTGTACTTGAAAACCAGATTGGCATGCTGACATATAAGTAGAGGTAGAAGAAAATTGTTAGGTATATACGAATTGAAGAACACAAACCATGCAAATTAAACTAAAGTCATCTGAGATCCAAGCTGGAGTGCTCTCACTGTAGAACTATGCTTCCCACATATATCATGTCAACACATACTTTTCAATTAGAAGCCTTAATGTGAATGTTATATGCAGGAATAACATACATACACTTATGAAATGTCACAGGGCATGTGCAGCAAAATGACTTGCAGTTGTTTCAGTATTGAAACACATTAATTATACACTCATGATAATGACAGATACATCACACTGAAACATTTTGTCTTCTTTCTTCCTTGGTATTCTGATTAGATAAGATCTAGTAACTAAGATACCTTTTCCATACCTGACAGTTCTTATAACTTTCTTCTACAAGACAATTAATTCAGATTGAAATCAGTACAAAAATTAAAAAGTGGTGTTTAAAAACAAAGGAGAAAAGATAAAGCTGCTGATTCTATATTATGTAACATATTTATTTTCACTGTAGGTATATTTTCTTCGAGAATAAGGAGTAAAAAAGATTACTAAAATTTGTGTGTATACTTCTAAGGATATCCAAGAATAGATTTGGTAGGAATTCTCATGTGATTGTCTTTTTAAACCATTTCTAACAACATGCAAAACATTGTTATTTTACTTTCTTGAATTACATTAAATGTAATTAACTTTGGGAAGTGGATTTTGACCACATTTCCAGCTTAATGCAACTATAAATTTAAGATCTGAATGAATCAGAGAAACCTAAATGAAAATAGTATATTGATTCCTCTGAGTCATTAAAAAAAATAGCCTAAATTAGAACCAGCATGCAGAGCAGATAAAGCTAGACATACTTTAGTTTTGAAGCAGTCTGAAAAGGCCAGATAGTTTGTTTAGTTATTTGAAATCTCTGTTTAAAAATTAAATTGGTGTGGAAGAATACTTTTTTTTTTTAATTATTATTATTCTTTCATTGCAGTGGAAGCTTCCACTTTTAAAAAGAAAACCCACAGTTTTCAGATTTTTGGGGGGTTTTAGAACTTGTTGTCAAGTGAAGTTGGCTAATAGCTCTCAAGGCTTCCCATTTTTGTTTTGAATATAAAAAACCAAACATACTTGTTTTGTTTCTGTGAGGCTCCTCTCCCATGAAGCTGATAGATAGTGCAGGTGGTTAGCATCTCTGAGAAGCAGGTAAGTTTTTCTGTGACAGACTTTCTTTACAGAAAGTCTACAGAAAAGGTTACAGCAGGCAATGGCCACTTAAAGATTCATCTTTTTGGCTTGGCTCTTAATACTGCCACTCCCTGCACAGCTTAGGGTATCTCACTTGGCGCTTTCTGGGACATAAAATAGGTAGCCAGTCTTTTAAGAGTTTTGTGTGGCTTCCCTAATTAGGATGAAATGAAACAAAGAATATTACAATATTGCAGATGTCTATTATCATCATAATAAAATACACAAAATATGATTCAGGGATTCTGTACTCCCTTCTTCTTTTTTTCTAGGAAAACCTGCACAAGCCACAGCAAACTGATGATCTGTTGCTGTATAGCTGGCCAAGAATGCCAAAAAAAATCCTGTCAGTGACTGCTTTCAGTGTATGATTGTTGACCTTTACTGAATCCCTTCACTAATGTTTGGTATTTATGTTTTTTTTTTTTCTAATAGATAGTGCAATTTTATTGCCTTTTATAGCATTAAACTGTATCCCTTCATGCATGCTAACATATTCTAAAGACTTAAGAGTGATTTTATTGTTTGCAATCCTACAGTTCTCCACACCCAGAGCAGTCAAAGAGGGTGAAAAGGAACTGAGTGCCTGTGTGCTGCTGCTTTTGGAACATCTTTCCAAATGTTGCAGATTAAGTTTTTGGATTTCTAAAGATCATTTATGTGGGAGAGATATTCTTACTGACTTAAAAAATTTCTGGCATCTGCATTTAAGCACTGTGTTTGAGATGTTAGTAGACACACAGAATCTTCGGTTAGTGAGAAGTTTGTTGTTTTTAATGTCAGAGAAAGCTTATGATTTTATTGATGTTTTGATTGGAGATAGATATCTTGACAGCAGGTTTTGGAGAAATGTTACAGGAAAAATATGAAGAAAAAAATTATGACTTTCACTCAGAGTTATGGGGTAGATCCTGACTAGCCACAAGAGCTCAGTGCCTGAGAGCAGTCCAGAGTACCCCCCTTGTGTGCAAGGAATGAACATAAATGGTGCTGCAGTTAAGAAGCACAATACTGTCCAGTTCTCACAGTTGTATTTCAAGAGGAGGATGAGATGAGTCACTGTTGTAAATAGAAATCATCAATATCACCACATGCAAACCCACATATATAGGTTTTAAAATGTCATTTAATTTGCTCACCATTAAGGCTCATGTACCTGCTCAGCAATGGTAAAAACTTCTGAGGGCTGGGGCAGGGGAATAAATTTCATCTAGTAACATTTTCCCTGTTTTTTATTAACCTGTTCTTATTCTTTTCATTTAATTTTATAATTTAAGAGAGCTTTAAAGCATTAATGCACCTCAGGAAAGGAGATCCTGCTCATCACACATAAATTCATTATTATTTAGGCTGTTTACTGAGATTTAGAATATTTGTGCCTCTCTGAATAAATTACAGGGAATCTGTACGCATATGTGACACACTTCCAACACACATAGTTAGAGAAATGTACTACATTAAAAAAAATATATAAATTTGTATGACATTTGCTTCAGAAATATATTTACTAAGAGACCATGTACAATTATCCAAAAGGATGCCTGCTTGTAACATCTCTTCCTTTTAACAGTAGAAAACTTGATTTATCACAACTGCCTTTTTGTGGCACAGTGAAAGCTGGCATTGGATATCCAGTATGCTCTAATATTCCTTATTCCATCTGGCAACAAAGTGAGCCTGAGGAAAAAAATGAAAGAGTGCAGATATTAATTCAGTCTTTGGTTGCACGTTTCAGAGAATAATATGGTATATAGTGGTTCTGGGATCCTCAATGATATAAATAGTAATTCACAGAATGAAGATACTAGAGAGGCTACTGAATCTTGAAAAATTATGTCATTTTTCTCCATGGCAAGCTAAACAAGTCCTATTTCCTATCTATCAGCAGCTTTTAAAGTCCTAATTCTGACATGAAGTTAAACGCCAAAATATGGCTTCCTACATGGAATGCGCTAACAGTGGTAGGACAAGTGGTCTTTCTGCTTGTGCCTTTCACAAGATAAGCACCATTTTGATGACCTTGATGAGGAGTAGTACTGGAGTTACCTTACACACAAAGTTTCCTTAGCAGTGCCCATTTTGTGGCACTTGTTATGCTTCTCATGGCTGAATGGTAACTGCAGTACAGCTCAGCTTCTGAGGAAACACATTTTGAGCTGGCCGATGTAGAGGTTGTGTCAAAAAAAAAAATGTTTGTGGTGGAAAATTGAGGTTTTTTCAGTCACACAGTGACAGAATGGTTGAGGTGGGAAGGGATCTCTGGAAGTCTTCTTGCCCAAGCCCCTACTCAAGCAGGGCCACCTACAGTTGGTTGTCCAGGACTATGTCCAGAATGCTTTTCAATATTTCCAAGAAGGGAGATTCCACCATCTCTCTGGGCAACCTGTACCAGTGCTCAGTCACCCTCACAGTGAAAAAGTGTTTCTTGAGTTCAGGGGGAACATACTGTGTTTCAGTTTGTGCCTTGTCCTGTTTATGTGTCTTTTCTATCTAGCATCCATGTCAGGTTTTCTGAGATAAGGAAAAAAAAGAGCACTTGGTCTTTTCAGTTACACTTTTGAGGTGAGTGGAAGAACTCGTGATAGTTTTTTGCATTGGAGTAACCTTTACTTTAAAATAGCATGATTGCTAGACTAAGATAGGCAGGAGTAAAAACAAACCTAAAAGCTTAAAATAACATGACAGATCTCGTAACATGTTCTGGGAAAATTTCAGCTTTCAAAATATATGTAGGTTAAACTGACTAATCTTAATCTTGCTCACATTTTTTTGCTGCAGTGCAGCCCAGGGACTTCAGTCTACATAGATGCATCTACACTAAGAATCCCACATGGCAATAATAGTCCTGATATTGATTCAAAAAGGGCTGTAAAATTTAACCTCTGTATTGCTGTAGTTGCACTGTGATCAGTACTTGAGCTAGCTAAATTAAAGACAGATAGATGTAGCAAACTTCACTAGAGTCAGTCCTTCAGATTCTATTGTAGACCTACCTTTAAAATACAAATCTTTTACTTAGACACAGGGGCTGAAAAGTGAAAACACAATTAATACAGAGCAGTACCAGCCAGCTCTGCTCTTATTACAACTGGTAGTAGGGTAGGAAAGATTATGGTTCATTATATTGTTCCAAATATATTTGGTTAAGAAAAAGGTTAAAATGGTGCAGTGCACTATGGCGCTGGAATGATGCTCCAAAAGGCACAGGGCCCATCTTGACAGTGTGATGGTCATGAGTTGGTCAGACTTGGCATTCATAGAGCCTCCATTTTAAAAGTGCTGTGTGGATTCATTTTGAATGATGCTAATGAAGTCTGACTGCCTTAGGTTGACTTGTTTGTCCTGGGTAAAATGTCTCCATATTTTTCCTGTGCTCTGCAATGTGTTTGACTGATGACAATGAACATGATTTGCTCAGTGCAAGTTCATAGACAGAGAGAATTTGGGGTAGGGAGTATAATTCCCTGTTAAGTTTAATGACAGCTACTCATGAATAAGACCAGAAGACTTTTAAAAAAGTTTTTTCTTCTTTTTCTATTTCCTTTTCCCAGTTCTTCAACTGGAAGATTTTCCTTTCAGGATAAAGTTTCCAGGGAAAAGGCACAAGTAACAAACACTTATCAAAGATACTGAAAGACTTTTAAATGAATTAAGAAGAAAGAATACATGAAAGAAATTTTGTCCTGGAGATATAAAAGGAGCTGCAAGCTAAAGCATTATCCATGTTAACAACAACAACAAAAAAAAGTATTTCAAAAGATCTAAATTATTTAGGTTTTTCAAAGTGCCTAACCTTCTTAACACTTTTCAATGCCCAAAGGAGTACAAAAAAGAAAAATCCATCGGAGGCAATTACATTCCATGGAATGTCTCTTTCCAATTCAAGAGGCGATTGTTTCCCAATTCCCAGATGTCTGTGAGTGTATTCTGAATACTGCTGAATACTGAATACTGCTGTTTTCTTGCTCAGTACATACATCCTCTCACCATCCATGCTTGGATATTACTAGAAGGGACAAAGGAGTAGATGTCACCAGGTACAACTATTTGTTACCATGATTTGTCCCCTTCTGATAAAGAAGGAATGTAATTGTCTTGTGACAGTTGTACTAAAAAACCCCAGTGTGTATCAGAAACTGACTCATGGTAGAGCATTTTTATGATGCTCAAGACTTACTTTCCTTAATCCCCTAACAGCCTTCCCCATGGATGAAATTGGAAAACATTGTCTTCATGTGCTGTGCTAAGCCATCTCTCAGTGACCTGGTGAAATTGGGAGGCAGATAAATATAGCACTGAGAGCATCAGTTTGGTAGCTCAGTGCACATTTCTCAAAAATTTCAACAGGAAAGATGCCACCCTGCAGAGTTCCTTAAATGATGTAATTCTAATAATTAATGATGTAATTCTAATAATTCTTATGGCTGCATTTACACACACACACACACACACACACACAGAGTTTTATAAAATCAAAAAAAGGAAAAGCTTTGACAGCCATAGTATTAGCGAACCTCCCCACCTGTAGCTCATCCTCAGAAAATTGTAGTCTACACAGTCAAATAGGAGGAAAATTATAACATATTTTTTATATTCTCTTCAGTAGTGCAGCTTTACTGAAATATTCCACTGCCAGGCATCTTCCACACAAATCCTCCTGAATAAAAGCTACTGCATTTAGTCTTTCTTCTTCCTTCAGATTATATTAATATCTATAGTGAAATAGGTGGGAGTTTAAGGTTTATTACAGATTAATCACAGCTAAACTAATCAGGCCTTGGGAATAACAGTTCAGGCTTCTGAGTGTTGGTGTTTAAAGTCTCATGAGAGTAAAATTTAAAAGCCAACTTGAATCATAGAATCATTTTGATTGGAAGAGACCTTTGAGATCATCAAGTCAAACCATTAACCCAGTACTGCCACATCAACATTAAACCATGTCCTTAAGCATCTACTTGCCTTTTAAATACCTCCAGGGATGGTGACTGCACCACTTCCCTGGGCAGCCTGTTCCAGCACTTCACAACTCTTCCTGTGAAGAAATTTTTTTCTAATATCCAACCTAAACTGACTCTGGTGCAACTTGAGGCCATTTCCTCTTGTCTTATCTCTTATTCCTTGGGAGAACAGACTGACCCCCACCTCTCTCCAACTTCCTTTCATGTAGTTGTAGAGAGTGATAAGGTCTCCCCTCAGCCTCCTTTTCTCCAAGATAACCAACCCCAGTTCCCTCACCTGCTCCTCATGACTAGTGTTCTAGAACCCCCAGCTTCATTGTCCTTCTTTGGGCACACTCCAACACCTCAATGTCCTTCTTGGAGTGAGGGACCCAGAACTGAACACAGTATTAGAGGTGCGGCCTCACAAGTGCCAAGTACAGGGAGACAATCACTTTCCCTTGTCCTGCTGGCCACAATATTTCTGATATAGGCCAGGATGCTGTTGGCCTTCTTGGACATCTATGCATGCTGTCAATCCATTCAGCTGTCTGCCAAACAACACCCACAAGTCTTTTTTCACCAGGCAGTTTTCCAGCCATTCTTCCCCAAGGGTTGTTGTGACCCAAGTGCAGGTCCCAGCATTAGACCTTGTTGAAGCACATCCCACTGACCTCAACCCATAGATCCAGCCTGTCCAGATCCATCTGTAGAACCTTCCTACCCTCAAGCACATCAACACTCCTGTCTAACTTGGTGTCAGCAAACTTATTGAGGGTGCCCTGGATCCCTCATCCACATAATTAATAAAGACATTGGAGAGAACAGGCCCCAGTACTGAGGCCTGGAGGATACCACTTGTGACCAGCTGCCAGCTGGATTTAACTCCATTCACCACTACTTTCTGGGCTCAGTCATTGAGCCAATTTTTTATCCAATGCAACATAGGCCTGTCAAGCCATTAACAGCCAGTTTCTTCAGGAGTATGCTGTGGAAAACAGTGTCAAAGGCTTTACTAAAGTCCAGATAGAAAAAATCCACAGCCTTTCCCTCATCCACTAAGCAGTTATCAATCAATCGTATGAGACCAATTGTATGAGGCTTAAGACCAAGTGCTGGGTCCTGCATTTCAGTCACAATAACCCCAGGCAATGCTACAGGCTTGCAGAAGAGTGGCTGGAAAGCTGCCTGGTGGAAAAGGACCTGGGGCTGCTAGTCAAAACCCATCTGAATATAAGCCAACATTGTGGCCAGGTGGCCAAGAAGGCCAATGGCATCCTGGCCTGTGTCAGAAACAGTGTATCCAGCAGGAGAAGGGAAGTGATCTGGTGAGACCGCTCCTCAAATACTGTGTTCAATTGTGGGTCCCTCACGACAAGAAAGACATTGAGTTGCTGGAGAGAGTTTAGAGAAGGGCAACCAAGTTGGTGAGGTGTCTGAAGAACAAGTCCTGTGAGGAGAGGCTGAGGGAATTGGGATTGTTTGGGTTGGAGAAAAAGAGATTGAGTGGAGACCTTATCGCTCTTTACAACTACCTGAAAGGAGGTTGCAGTGATGTGGGTGCAGCCTCTTCTCTCAAGCAAATAATGACAGGACAAGAGAAAATGACCTGAAGTTGCACCAGGGGAGGTTTAGATTAGATATTAGGAAGAAGTTCTTTACTGAAGGAGTAACCAGCTGCTTGGAACAGGCTGCCCAGGGAAGTGGTGGAGTCACCATTCCTGTAGGTATTAAAAGAACATGTAGATGAGACACTTCAGGACATGTTCTAGTGGGATGGTGAGGTGTTGTTTTTGTGGTTTTTTTGTTTTGGTTTTTGTTTGTTTGTTTGTTTATTTGTTTTGTTTGTTTGTTGTTTGTTTTTTGTTGTTGTTAGTTTGGTTGCTTGTTTGGTTTTGTTTTTTTCTTTTGTTTTGTTGATGGTTGAACGAAATGATCTTAGAGGTCTTTTCCAACTGTGACAATTCTGTGATTCTATAATAATTGGCTGACTTTCAAAACAAGATGAATGTAGCACCACCATTCCCTTTCCCTTAACTATACTTTGGTGCTTTTAACTTTTGAGCTAGTTATTGACATGAACTCAATATGAACTTCAAGTTACCAGCTTCCTGAAGTCTTGGCTTGGCTCAGCCTAACACTTTTTTCCATCAAGCCAATAAGCAAATATAGTTTAAATAGTGCTTAATGACAATGACAAGAATGGCACAGTGGTGTGGTCAGGCCAAAGAGCAATTTTTAATAGAGATTTGTGAGTCCTTCACTATAACTTCAGTAAAGAGGAAAGAGATGGAAATTATAGTTAACTGAATACAACACCAGTCAGAAAAGCTTTTGCATACCTAAAGCAGGATTCAGGCATCTAACTTCACCATGCCATTTCACCTGCTGATTTACATTGAAAGAGACTGTTTTAGAAATTAATCTTTTTTACCTGGCTCATTTCAACATATTCTTCTAAACTTACCTAGAGCTGTTCAAAATTTTACATGCCCTACCAGCTGCAGCTTATTTTCCTGTAGCTCTCTCCTCTTTGCTTTCTCCTGTGCATTATTAGATAACTACATTTCACATTTCAGCATTAGCCACAGGGTGGATAGAGAATGATAGTTTGATTTCTCTTTTTTTTTTTTAATCTGTTGCCCATTTTCAAGCATTGGTTATCACTGAGGCTTCCAGGCATCTCTCAGATTTGACTAAAATTAGCTAATGGGTTCAAGAATTACTATGGTTGGCTAGGAAAAAAACCTGAGAGAGGAAAAGGCAGGCAGACAGACAGAACACCATACAGGCAAATGGACAGGGAAGCCACATAGTCCTTGCCAGAAGGCAACTAGAGGAATGACTCATACTCAAGGAGGTTCAACCTGATTTAATTGAATTAAACAGATTAATGACAAATTCACAATCTCTGTTCAGACAAATGAAAATCACAGCTATGGTTACGCCCATAGGGTTTTCTTTTTCTCCTATTTTTTGTTTTCATTTGTCTGTTTTGTTTGCCTTTTTTTTGGCTTTGAAAATGATCACTAAGAACTCCTAATAGTCCAGTTAACCATTCAGTGCCATGACATGTACTAATGATGTGCCTGGGGAGAAAATAATATGAAAGAAAAAAAAATTGTATGATTGTGTCTTTTGAGTTTACATTTAGTGTGTATATAGATACCACAGGAGACATTCTAATCAAATGAAAAATGTCCTTCAGCAAATAGTCTTACAGCATGTTATTGATAAACATATGAACATTGGTAAATATATAAACTATAATAAGAGGTAACATGCTTTTGTTTCTATTTTATTATACCACTAATGAAATTACAAACTTTTTGCACAGTTCTAGTTCAAGCCAATGATTAGTTCTTTCTATTTCCTCCTTAACAAAGATATGAACTATAAATGACCAATACCAATACTAGGATTAATTTGCATCGTAGTTATCAGTCACGAGATCTTAAAATTATCTCAAGAATGATAGTACACTTTTTGGTAATTCTTAGTAGTAGGATCTCAACAGAAGTTATATACCCATTTTTGCATATCATGCTTAGAAAATATGCAAAGTGAAAAGACTACAAAGGGAAAAATGGCCGGGAGTTTAGAAAATGTGACTGCATGAGAAAGCAGTGAAAAACTTGGACTTGCTTAATCTAAGGAAAGGAAGAGAAAGATGTAATAAGTATCTTACATAAAAAGCTGTACTCCTTGTCTGTTTCAAAAGAACAATGGAGAATGTTTAATTTGCCTCAGAGAAGATTTGGTCTCAATAGTGTGAAAAGCTTTCTTACTACACAGGCAGAGAAAGACTACAACAGAGCAGGGAGACTGTGCAATCCTTTCACAGGCAATTTTTCCTACTAAGTGAATGCTAGTCTGTCTAGGTGAAGAAATGATCTATACAGCCATTCAGTGAAGATTACCAGGCTACATTATCCCCTGCAGTCACTCCCAGGTCTTGATTTTTGTGGTGGTTTTGTATGATTCTTTATTCCCTATGACTTTTGCACTACATTCTCTTTAAACTTTAAAATTCTATTTCACTCTTATTTCAAAAATGGTGAGTGTGAGAGAAGAGATTCTTTTCCTAAGAAAGTATTAGATGTAGAGAAATCACTCTACTTTATTCTCTGTTGTTTAATTTGACAGTTAAATTGCAATGTTAGCAGAACAAAATTGGGGATCCGAAAATTAACTTTACAGTTTTCAAACTTTCCTTGGTTGCAGGTTGAATAAGAACAGACTATCTCAGTGAAGATGTAAAAAAAAAATAGAGCACTGCAGGAAGAAGAAAAAATCTTTACAAGTATTTCCAATCTTTTTCCTGCTTTGCTGCTTCTCAAGAAGGTGAGCTGAGTTAGAATAATCTTATGGTTTGCTCAAAAGTGAGATTTGGGGAATATCCAACAATTAACATTTCCCACAGACTGTAAGAGAAAGTAACAAAATGATGGTAGATCCAAAAGTTGTTGCTGAAAAGCAGGTTATATGGCTTTTTAAGATTTGCCTTGAAATTTCTTTGACCTAGAGCCATTTAAGAAGTTGAACCACACCAGCAACTTCACATTATGACATGTGAGCGTGATGCATTTTCCTGTGTGCATTCTTGAGGCTAAATCTGAAATATTAATATTTTGGTGATTGTAGATGAATGATAAAGCACAAATGAGATTAATGGACTAGGGTGAATTTAAATGAAAAATATACTCAATTACAACACTTTTTATAGTTTTAGAACATAGTGAAAGGGCTTTACTATGAAAGAAAAAGAGATAATCACATGACTTGTAGAGTGGTGGTGGTATTATTTTAAAAGTTATTATATCACCCACCACTGTTTCTTGAGGTATTTTCCTTACTTCAGTAACTCCTTTCTTTATATTTGAACTCTCTGGTTAAAAATAGATTCTTCTATCTTTTATACAGCTGTAAATTTAAATTGCTACTAGTATCATTGTTTAAAATCTTGACATACTAAATTTTGAAAGGGAATCAGTTAGCCTGTGGGGAGTTACTGCTGCACGTACAAACTGATGAGGTCTGTTATCTCTCCAAGGAAATACAACATGTCATGGAATCAGGTCTTTGTACATGTACAAAATCTATATTAAGATCTGGGGGTTCGGTTTTGGGGTTTTAGGGTTTTTTGGACAAAGAATAGTATGCATTTGTGTATTATTAACATCACAATTTAATTTTGATTTGTGCAGCTGGATAGCTATGATAGGATGACCTTCAAGAAACTAATTTATCCTATGGGTAGTGAGTATATTTTATTTCTGTTAAACTGAAACCATATCACAGATCATTACCTGCTGTGAAGTATTTCCTAGTGAGTGTCTAGTTATGAGTTCTAGTCTCTGATTTCTATTCAGCGGACCCAGTGGTTACAAGATAAATATTTTCAGATCCTAAGATCAGCAGACTTCAGATTTAAGCTCTGGAAATGATAGCTTCTTTTCCTGTGTTTTCTTCTTTTTATAATTCTGAAATAGAATCTAGAAATGTGTTGGTAAAACTTTTGTGAGGATCCTAATATAGCACAAATACACAGCTAAAGCTGAAAAAGATATTGACATTTACTACTATTTGTTGTTGTTTGGACTGATAAACCATGCACTCACAACTTTGTTTAGTAATTCCATTTATAGAGGGAAAAAAGTATGTGATGGAAAACTTTTATATAGCTTCCTACATGAACAGAATAAAAAATAGTAAGCTTGAACTGCTGAATCTCTATTCTAAGTGGTCTGTTAACTACACTAAATCCTTTAGGTTTTCAGACTTTTTATCTCATCTGAAGGGTTTGTGATTAAGAAATAACACACTTGGATGCTAACTGTTACATCCTTGATATGAAAATCATTTTTTTTTTTGGTATTAAATGATGTTCATTTTTAGGAGCATTGTAAAGGCAGCAATATAAAAGGAAACAGAATAAAAATATATTTGTACTTCATATATGAAATAATTAAATAGTTTAATGCATTCTTTACCCTCTATTCATGTGCCCTTCATCCTTAAGAGTTGATGTTGTAGTCATTTCATGTTTTTACATCATCACCAAGGATTTGGGCAGTCATCTCACCAATGTTGACATCTAAAACATGGAATTAGTAGAACACACCTGACACATTTGACACATCTTTCTAATCTGTGGATTGAGATGAACAGTTTCCATCAAGCACTGTGGAGGGATAGATACAAATCAAGTTTATAATTCTAGCATAGGTACTTAATGTACATTGGATGAAATGACCCTTGGAAGTGTCTATCTGTCCTAAATGGTGACTTGAGAGGCAAGCAATAACTCCCAGTTTAGACAAATCTGACTTATGTTGCTGAATACTGTTTTATGTGTTCTTTATAAGTCTTTCTCTCCTACACACATTCCTTAAATAGCTTCACTCTTGGTGACTTATTGACTCTTTAAGATTTCAAGTCAATTACTCTCAATCTTAAAAGTTCATTTGCATTCTCATTTTGTCCCTGCCTTGAAATTAAGCAGGCTACTCAAAGGCCTTGCATAAAGCAAACAATTTCCACCTCCTTTTCTAGAATGAAAGACATCTATAAGACAAAGACACAGCTATTAACCTGTCTTCCCTCTTTCCTCCAAACTCAGACGACTGGGAATCAAACACTCTTCAGCAAATAATTTGCAACTACATTATGCCGTCTCACAAAAGTCGGGCAGGAATAAGTAAAATGACATTCCAAATAACTTGAAAATGCCTTCAAGTATAATCAGAAGAAGAGCTTTTAAGCTGTGAGATAAAGAAAGTGGAAGGTTGGTATGCAATTGAGAGGATTCTTGGAGATTAGGTACACTGCACATCAGAAATCTGCAATATTCTAACACCAGGCTTTTTAGACCTGCGCTGAATATGACATCTCCACGGATTCCTATTATTATTTGTAATCCCTGATGATTTCACCTACAAGTCATATTCCATCACGATATGATCTGATCATATTTCACAGTTATATTGTTCCCATTTTGCCAATATGTCTAGAAATGTACAGGTGTACAGCAAATTAGATGCTTATGCTAGAATGTTTTATTTCACTTAGTCCAAATTTAATCCACTTAAAATGCTTTGCATTACATCAAACAGGAGAACTCCCTACAGTATAAGTTCAGGTAATATCAATTACATATTATGTCAAAACAAATTATCTAAACTTGTCATCTCAGCAAATGTGTCTTCAAAAGGACTTGTGTGAACAGGAAATTCTACCCCAAGTTGACTTCATATGTCTTACTGCTTCAGTCAGGAGTATTAATCTTGTAATATTTCTTTTTCAGCTCTGTTTATTTTTGCCAGATGAGGGAATTTCGGCCATCCAGCTTATCAATGAACTGTTCAATCGCTGAATAAAGTGATAAGCATCCCAGAATTTGTTCCAGAAAACATTCCAAGAGAAAAAAAATGGATTGCACAAGGCATATAGAAGGTTGACATTCTTTTATCTTTAACTTGCATTATCCAAATGTTTATACTTTCTGTGCTCCTTTAAGCGCTATCCCTTCTGCCATCTCAAAAGCACACTGTTTACTGGGAAAAAAGCTCAATGGCTGTCAGTATACCAATACAGTAGATGATGCCAGAATCCAAGGCTGAGCGCTGGAGCACGATCATCTACATTGTTAAAATCTTATGATAACTTACTCTTGTTTTTTTTTAATCAAATTTTGGGTGCGGTTTTAAAGTCCAACTGGGTGAGGGTTCATTCCCAACACCCTATTTTGGAAGCTGAGAGACCTTAATAATACATATTTAATCAGTGCTGTCTTGGATGGCCTCAGTGCCTGAAAACCTGTCTGGGAACTATCTAGTTTACTAGAATAGATGTAGATAACACCTACCAGAGGGAGCAAGTCAGATCGATACAGAGGTACTATACTGAAATATATGATCTCTTAAGGACCATAAGATTCTATCCTTTGTGTGTGTGGAGTTTAATGCTCATGAGACATTTGAAACCCTGGCAATATTTGAAAATCTTCACCATGAGAATGGCCAAATGAATGTGGAAAGAGACACTCTCAGTTATGCTAATATTAGTTTTTGCTATGCTATAATGTCAACACTTCTCCACAATCTCTTTCCACAGGATGCCCTTGGTGGTGTCCCTGCCCTGGCATACATCACCCACGGCTGCAGTAGCTTCAGGGGTGTCCCTGCCCTCCCTGCCATGTGTGACTTACAGGCCACTGTCCCTCAGGAGTGTCCCTGACCTGGTGTTGGTCACCCATGACTGTAGTCTCTGAGAAGTGTCCTCGCTCTTCCTTGGAGTTCCATCTTCCAAGAGCACATGTCCAGCTATATCCCAGCTATGTCCCAATCCATATATCTCATCCAGTTCCTCCTCTGTCCCCTCATATCTCTCTTACTCTGGCAGTTACCACTCAGCAGACGCACCACATGCTCTTCTCTTTGGTTTAAGTTTTGGTGAGTGTTGGCTTGTTTTCATCCATTTCAGAGCTGCCTAGAACTGACTGTGGCAGGCATAGTGTAGTTCATGGCCTCATCCCACACAAGGCACCCTCAGACCCTGCTACCAAACCATACCAGCTATGCCTGATACATTTGAAGAGGATTTTTCCTACTTTCATTCAGCTCACAAAAATTCAGAAAATTTGAAAGGTGCTCTACACAGAAATAATAATAATAAAAAAAAGCAGCTCATTAAATGATCTTGTTAAAACTCATTTTTAATGCACTATACTGTAACTAAAGACACACTGTTAAGTGTAGGGTTTTTGCAAATGGCTAAGAGTCTCATATAGACTCAGAGCACAAAAATGAAACTGATGTGGGGAAGTTAACTCAAATGGTGCCTACATATTTGGGATCTCTAAAGTCAAGGACAGGCTAAAGTCCACATTCCTTGTGAGACATTCAAAACCAAAAATAATGATTTTAATGAATTCTGAGTCTTATTTGACAGAAAATAAAACACAGACACTGGAATCATAGAATTACAGGATCATAAAATCATAGGGTTGGAAGGGACCTTTGAAGTTCATCTTGTTCAACCCACCCTGCAATGATCAGGGTCATCTTTAACAAGATCAGGTTTTACTGGGTTTTACTGTCATACATATTTGGTTGTAAGGTAACCTAAAAATAATTCCTGGTATAACAGGATTTCTACTATGAAGAAATAATCTTTTGTTTAGTCAGTCCTCATTCATTTAGAAACTCTCAGTTTCATTAAGTAGGGACTATGTCCCAGTAATTCCTCTGAGAAAGACATCCTCTGAAATCTGGACTATTTAAGGAAATTTACAG
This sequence comes from Actenoides hombroni, assembly GCA_024336885.1. NCBI lineage: Eukaryota > Metazoa > Chordata > Aves > Coraciiformes > Alcedinidae > Actenoides > Actenoides hombroni. Next base: position 13,221,600 of record WUAM01000107.1, read on the forward strand.
CAGGGATAACTGACTAAAGATAGAAGTCTTTGAAAGCATTAGCAAAAGCAAAAGGAAGGGTGTAAGAGAGTGTGGTTGGGAGAATGAGCACTTCCCTTTATTGCATGAGTGCGGACTCATACCTGTCCTTAAGTTTTGTGATGAGTGGAGTCCAGGTCCCTGGAGTTTGGTTTGGACCTGTGTGCTTTCCTTCTTCTGTTCTTTGTCTCTCTCTCTCTCTCTCTGTTGCTCCCCTTTTGCTATGTGCAGAATTCATATTTATCTGAAAACCTTACATTGATTCTTTTGGAGTCTTAAGTTAAAGTTGGGTTCTTAAGTTAAAAAGGGCTCTTATGTTAAAAAACACTAGGACAGTGACAACAGTGAATAACAGATTACTGTTAATCTTGTGCTGAGTCAGGGATGATAGATGGATGCTTCTGCTACTGAAAGGGAGTTTTCAAGGAGTCATTACCTTGAAAATCCCACCCAGCACAATATCATCAACAGTTACCATATCTCCTCTCCTCTCCTCTCCTCTCCTCTCCGCTCCTCCCCCTTCCGCCCCTCCCCGCCT
>WUAM01000107.1:13222244-13233182 GCA_024336885.1 Actenoides hombroni
CCTCCCCTCTCCTCTCCTCTCCTCTCCTCTCCTCTCCTCTCCTCTCCTCTCCTCTCCTCTCCTCTCCTCTCCTCTCCCCTATCCTTCTCTCCTTGTGTCTGTGTGGAGATGCATTCCCCTCCCACGCCTGTCAGAAGCACTGCAATCCCTGAGTTTGAGAGTGTCCAATTGATTCAAAAGCTTTTGAGATAGACTTCTGGTCAAACCTCTTTACTCATTTTCATTGCTAACACTTCCTGCCAAACTCATCCTTAGGCATGGTTGGGCCAACCACACTGTTTAACCCTTACAGATTTGGATATGAGCTTTTGCTTCAACCAGCATGGCTGTGAACCAGTAGATTTCCTGGTGCAAGCTGGGAGCTCTCTGTTACACTGTACAAAAACCTTATGTAAATAAATGTATACTTTCTTCTTCTTTGCTCCTTGATTATACTAAGGCCTAGCAAAAATTGTCATTTAGCCTTGTATTTATTGAGGATAGGGTTTGTTTTAGTTTGGGTTGGCTCTCAGTCTGTACCAAAGGAAGACAACCTTCACTATTTTATTTTTGCTCACGTGAGGCACTTAAATTTTAGATGCCTAAATTAGTTACTTTAGAATACAGTCTGAATATTTATACAAGAATATATTCAGCATATATGTGTCATTTAAGTTGTTCATTGATTTCTTATTTTCTGAATATTTAGGAACTCCTTGGTTATTTCTGTATGTGGACCCTAACGAAACTTTAATGGGATATATTTTGCACTTTCTTTTCTTTCTGTGGGTAATTTTTACGCGTTAAAGTGAGGATTTGTGTGGTTTAAAATCCTTCTAAGCTTAAGTACTGATGTTTTGAATCAAGATTTATGACTCTGCTTACTATTGTATGTAATTAACAATAGCCAATTTCAAAAGACATTTGCTATTTCAGTCTCTGTGTTTTAAATATTTTATTCTACTTTCATTTCTGGCAAGAGAAGTGGATTCCCAAAGAAAGACTGGTCCATGGTCAAGAAAATGTCTTAGTTTTTCTTTTTTTCAGTTGTTAAGAACATGAAATTTCTGCACTGTCCAGAGTGTAACAGAATTCGTATGTCCTGGATTTGATTGTTAACTTTAATTTGGTACACTTTTAAAAGCAGGTGTTCTGACCTGAATGACAAGGCTCATAGAATTTAACAAGCAAGTGAATTATTAAATCCATTACTACTTCTTCTGGGCCTGCTACTTTTATGATTCTGTACTTTTGTGGCTACAGAATGCTCAGATTCAACACTATAATTGAGCAGATCATTTAAAGATACATTTTTCTTTCTTTTAGGATTTCAAAACCTTTTTTCAGGTTAACACATACTGGATTTTTATAACAATTTCAGTAATAGCATTAAGTCCTACGTAACAAAACTAGGTAGTGAAGGGATTTATTTTCCCTTTAAGTCTCTTTTTGTTGTTGATAGCAATAAAAAACAGAATTAGAAATAAATTGTCAGCTGAGCAGAATACAGTTTTCCATTACCTGCATTTATACCTCCCTGGCCTTTCAACCTAAATTTAGTTTGTTTATTCCCGGGGTAGATTACACACACCTTATTCTACATGGACCATTCAAATGAATGATATGACATTTTAATATCACAATAGATTAAAAAAATAAATTCTTTTGAAAGAAAAGGCCATTCATCTTGACAGAGTGGTACTCTGTGGTATACCTTCTCTCTTCAATCATTAGCAAAGAAATGCTCATATGCCTTGTTATGATTCTATCATGCCCGTGTTCCTAATTATTTAAACAGCCTATATCCAGCTTTCCTTCAGATAGCTGAGATGTGAAATACATTACTCTTTGTTGGGAAGTACATGTTGTTACCTCCTCTGACAGTCAATAAGAATTCTTAACAAAGATACATTTTGAAAGATATTTTACTGTTGGTTAAAATAAAAAAGTCAGTATCTATGAAGTTTGAACCTGAACTTTGTTTTTATCCAGCTAATTAGATGTGGGATTAAGTTTTCAAAATCACACAGAGCTTTTATTTTTAAACATATCTTAGCTATCTATTTTTGGCACTGTATTATCTAATTGATGTTTTGGTGTACATTTTAATATGCAAAGATAATGAGTCGATCTTCCTTTGATTCCAACATCTGTGAAAACTCTTTGGCACTGAATGTTACCATATACATATACCATTAAGGACTTAGAAGAGATGTATGTCTGCAAGAGCCTGACTTATCTGTGGCTGGCTCAGTTTGAAGCACTGTTTTTTGATGGCTTTCTGCTGTCTTGCTGTGGTAGAGAATTGTTACTGACATCTACTAAGTTTCTAAACATACCAGCAAATTAAAAATCTCCCTATAATTATTGTCTTTGATCCTCTGTGTGGATTTCCACTTATGACCTGTTAGAAATGAATAGTGGTTCATTCATATAGTTCATATCTGTAAGAAAATTGTCAGTAAAATGGTAATTTATTTGGAAGGTTGCACATATTCCTGCTTTTCTCTTACACACAGAGGTGCATTGATGGAGATACTTTCTCTATTCTATATAAACATAAAGTTATCATAGACCAGCTGATGCTCTTTTGCATGGACACTCTCTTGGTTTTGTTTGGGTCTTTTTGCAGCACCTTTTTCAATGCATGAAAAATGATTTGCAAGGTTGTTTTTTTTTTCCTGTGATATGTGCTGATTTTAGGATCACAGAGTTCAGAGAAGAATCATGTGAACCATATTCAGAATGGTGTTTGGAGTCTCATTGCTTTTTCTCCCACTAAATAAGATTAAATTAATTAAGGATTAATTATTTATTTTTCAGGTAGGCAGCAATGAAGTTGCAACAAGAAGTCCAAGGGCAATCAAGAGAGACTTCATGGCCCTAGAAAGACAGCTTTAGAGATTAGGAACACAAGTAGTGCTCTCCTCTATCCTTCCAGTTGCTGGGAATTATGAGGGAAGAAACAGAAAAAGCCAACAATCAATACCTCGCACTAAGCCTGGTGTCAGCAGCAGAATTTTTGGCTTTTGATTGTGGGTTGGTTTACACAATACCAGGCCTTCTGGTGACAGATGGGGCACACCTGTCTCAAAGAAGGAAAAAGCTCAACAGAAATAAGCCTGGGGAAAGCATGCCAGCGCTTAAGGGACAGTGTACTAGTGAGGTCCTTCGGTCTGCTGTCTCAGTGGAGGCAGGAAATGGAGATCCTCATAGCAGCAAAGACACAAGAGCTATTGGTGTGTTAGAAACCATGGACATCCCTAAGAATGGTTATGTAAGAATTAGGGCTATTTGCCACAAAAAGGTGATGGGATCAATAGCCCAACTGCAGTGCATCTACACAAATCCATGCAGAACAGGGAACAAACAGGAGGAGCTGGAAGCCATTGTACAGCAGGAAAGCTATGATATAGTTGCCATCATGGAAACATGATGAAATGATTCACAGAACTGGAGTGCTACATTGAATGGGTATAAACTCTTTAGAAGGGATAGGCAAGGAAGGAGAGGCAATAGGATAATCATATAAGGGAGCGATTTGACTGTCTAGAGGTAGATGGTGATGATAGGGCTGAGAGTTTATGGGTAAGAATCAAGGGGAAGGTGAACAAGGCAGATACCATGGTCGGACTCTGTTACAGACTGCACAATCAGGATCAAGAAGCAGGCAAGATATTCTATAAGCAGCTGGGAGAAGTCTCACAATCAATACCACATGTTGTCATGGGAGACTTTAAGCTACCAGATATCTGCTGGAAATAAAACATAGTAGAGAGGTAACAGTCTAAGAGGTTCCTGGAGTGTGTGGAAGATAACTTTCTGACACAGCTGGTAAGTGAGCCAGCTAAGGAAGGTGCCCAACTGGACATGTTGTTCATGAAAAGAGAAGGACTTGTGGGTGATGTGAAGGTTGGAGACTGTCTGGGGCATAGTGACCATGAAATGGTAGAGCTTTTGATTCTTGGACAAGTAAGAACATGGGTCATCAGAAGTGCTACCTTGGACTTCTGGAGACCAGATTTTGTTCTGTTTAGGAACCTGGTTGTCAGAGTCCCTTAAGAGGATGTTCTGAAGGGCATGGGACTCTAGGAAGGCTAGATATTCTCCAGAAAAAAATCTTTAAGGGACAGGAGCAGGCTATCCTCATGTCCTGAAGGATGAACTGGTGGGGAAGACCAAGCTGGTTGAACAGAGAGCTCTGGCTGGAACTCAGGAAAAGAAGGAGAGATTACAACCTTTGGAAGATGGGGCAGGCCACTCAGGAAGACTAGGAAGATTTCATGAGGCTATAGAGGGAGAATTTAGAAGGCCAAAGCCCAGCAAGATCTTGCTATAAAAGACAATAAAGAAGGTTTCTATAAATACATTAACAACAAAAAGAGAGCTAAGGAGACTGTCCATCCTTCATTAGGTGTGGTATGAAATATAGTGACCAAGGATGAGGAAAAGTCTGACATACTGAATGCCTTATTTGCCTCAGTATTTAATAGTAAGACCAGTTTTTCTCTGAGTGCCCAGACCCCTCAGACAGAAGACAGGGAACAGAATGAAGCCCCCATAATCCAAGAGGAAATGGTCAGTGACCTACTACCCCACTTAGACAAACACAAGTCTATGAGTCTGGATGAGATCCACCCAAGAGTGTCAAGGGAGCTGGCTTGACATGCTCATCGAGCCACTTTCCAGCATTTATCGGCAGTTCTGGCTAACCAGGGAGGTCCCAGTTGACTAGAAGTTAGGAAATGTGACTTACCTCTACAAGAGTCCGTAAGGAGGATGTGGTAACCTACAGGCCTATCAGTCTGATTTTGGTACCAGGGAAGGTTATAGAGCAGATCATCTTGAGTGACATCATGCAGCACATACAAGACAACCAGGCAATCAGTCCCAGTCAGCATGGGTTTATGAAAGGCAGGTACTGCTTGACTAAACTAATCTTATGTCATAATCTCTATGACAAGGTGACTCATCAAGTAGATGAGAAAAAGGCTATGGATGTTTTCTACCTGTACTTCAGTAAAGTGCTTGACACTGTTTCCCCACTGCATTCTCCTGGAGAAACTCTCTGCTCATGGCTTGATGGCCCTATGCTGTGCTGGATAAAAGAAAAGGCTGGATGTCCTGGCCCAGTAAGCACTGGTGAATGGAGTTAAGTCAGTGGCTGGTCACAAGTGGTGTTCCCCAGGGCTCAGTAGTGGGGCCTGTTCTCTTTAATATCTTTATCAATCATCTGGATGAGGCTATTGAGGGCACCTCAATCATCTGTAAACTTGGTAAGCTTACAGATGACACCAAGCTGAGTGGAAGTGTTGATGTGCTTGAGGGTAGGAAGGCTCTGCAGAGGGATTTGGACAGGCTGGTTTGATGGGCCAAGGTCAATGGGATGAATTTCAACAAGGCCAAGTGTCGGGTCCTGTACCTGGGTCACAACAAACCCAGGCAACACTACAGGCTTGGGGCTGAGTGAAAGGAAAGATGTATGGCAGAAAAAGACTGGGGATTCTGGTTGACAGCCAGCTGAATGAGAGCCAGCAGTGTGCTCGGGTGGCCAAGAAGTCCAACAGCATCCTGTCTTTTATCAGAAATAATGTGGCTGACAGCACTAGGGAAGTGACCCATCTCCCTGTACTCAGTGCTGGTGAGGCTGCATCTCAAATACTGTGTTCAACTTGGGGTCCCTTACTACAAGAGAGACATTATGGTGCTGGATCGTGTCAAAAGAAGATCAACGAAACTGATGAAGCATCCAGAGCACAGGTGTCATAAGGAGTGGCTGAGAGAACTGGGGTTGTTTGTCTTGGAGAAAAGGAGTCTGAGAGGAGAGTTTCTTCCTCTCTACTATACCTGAAAGGAGGTTGTAGAAAGGTGATGATTATCTCTGAAGCAAGTAAGTGATAAGACAAGAGGAAATGGCCTCAAGTTGCACCAGAAGAAGTTTGGTTGGATATTAGGAAAAATTTCTTCATGGAAAGGGTTGTCAAGCACTAGAACAGTCTGCCCAGGGAAGTGGTAGAGTCACCATCCCTGGATATATTTTAAAGGCATGTAAATGTTGTGCTTCAGGGTGTGGATTAGTGGAAATTGTCAGTGTTAAGTTTATGGTTGGACTCAATGGTCTTAAAAGTCTTTTCCAATCTAAATGATTCTATGTTTCAAACATTCAACACAGAGCATCTTTCTACTGTATCATACTGTCACTTGCACAGTTAGTTGAATATTGACTTGTTACATAGCATGTGTTGCAGTCTTTAGCAGACTTATCCTCTGTCTTCTTTTAATGTGAAAGCAGTTTCCATCTACCATTACAAAGTCATTCAAGGCTAAAAAGTTATTATAGATTCAAAGATATACAGCAGAAAAAAATAACTTTGATGCCTAGATTGAAAAGTCTGGAAAGTGCTTTTTATGGAGCATACCTTATTCTCTTAACTAATAAATGAATTAGGGCTTTGTTACAAAATCATTCTTATGAATCATATTTATCTGTAATGTCACACTTGCTCTTTGAAGGTCTGTGAAAGTTACTGGATATGGAATGTAAAAGCAACAGACAATAGCACTTATTTTGTCATCAAGGCGTACTTAGTCATAGCTCATAATGAATACAATTTTAGTGCTATACCTCTTGTTAGCTGGTTTTTTTTGAGTGGTGAGAAATCTTAGCTTTTCAAAAATTACTTTTTAATCCTACCTATATTATTCTGTGACTTCACATTTTAAAATAATTCTGTTGTCTCCATTGCTCACCACTATAAGGTATTATTAACAGACTGTTTTGATGATGATCCCTGAGAAATAAATAGGTTTTTGGCCACATCATAAGTGCAGGTGTTAACAACATCATGTTGCCATTACAATTAACAACCTTTCTGGCATAGGTAAAATAAAGGTTCTCAAACATTACAATTACAATTAATGAATAATCCAAGCTACAGCTGCATAGGTATGCAGATTGAACTACATTTTAGGCCCTAAAATAAATTTCTCCATTATTAGAGTGAGTCATCTGGGTGAATCAAAGTGAAGAACTATATGGTTACAATACCAGTGTTGTATTTTGGTCTGTAATAATAAAAAAGCTCTTTCTCTGTTCTTGTTCATTTCTATCACTTTACATAAATTTCATGCTCATTTAACAAAGACTAAAACCTCCATGACTCTTGATAACAGCCACTTTAGTGTATAGTTAATAGAAGAATGGCTCCTCCTCCAACTCTACTCTGAAACAGCCTGAAGCCCTGCTACAAAGCCATGCATTTTTCTTCTCTGATGATGCATATAACATGAAGCATCTGTGAAAAGCTCTTTTCTGGCTAGAAAGGTTCTGGTTTTGAGTGTATTGTGTTTTTACCCTGGAGGATATTTTTATACTCAGCTTTAAGAATATCTATAGTCTTTTCTGAAGCAGTCTATTCTCAGCAGTGCCCAGTGACAGGACCAGAGGCAATGGGCAAAAACGGAAACATGGGAGGTTAAGTCTGAACATCAGGGAAACACTCTTTCACTGTGAGGGTGACTAAGCACTGGCACAGGTAGCCCAGTGATATGGTGGAGTTTCCATCCTTGGAGATGCTCAAAGGCTATCTGGACATGGTCCTTGGCAACTAACTAAGTGGCTTACAGTATGTCATATCATCCCTCCTTGATTTTTAGTGTTCAGAGATAAATGCTATCTTATTTACTTATAATAAATATGTACTTATTTATAATAAATAAGTAATAGTTTACCTCCTCTAGAGCAATTTTTACTGTAGGGTACCTGAGATTATCAAGACCACAATAATGATTACTATTTTAAAACTAACAAGTGTTGATTCTGCTATTATCTTGATTTTCTGTCATTTTCACTCCTTTCTCATTTGTATTCTAGAGTCACAGTCTTGGACCAGGAAAGACCTGGGATAGGTAGTATCTCAATTATTATCCCAATACTTCATAAAACAAAGTCATAATCTCTATATTGTTTGGAAATTACCAACATAATTACCAATTAATAATTAATAATGTAATAATTAAGATTTATTTTGTATAGTGATCTTACTTGTTGAGTAATCTCTCTGTTTCAGCTTTGCAAAACTGTTTGTTCTGACTTTCTTTTTTAAATATATGTATGTGGCTGTGTTTTGTGTTTTCACACAAAAACCGATTGGGATTAAGAGAATGACAGCATTGCTTGAAAATTAATTTTTCTTTCATTAAATGAATGCGTTGCACTATACATTGGAATTTACATCCCTTCAGAGGAGTGAAAAATTCACTGTGTGAGAGTAATTTACATCAAGATCCTACTTGGTTGTACTGAACATGTTTTACTGATGGACTATTGTGGCATTAATGGACTTTTCTATCTGTTGGCGGGAGGTATTAATACTATAATGATAATGGGATCTACTAAACCTATCTTTCTGATGGACAGATTGAACAGAAGATAATTTTTTTTCTTTTCAGTTTTGCTGCATGCATGTTATGCTTACAAGAAATTTAAACACCAGGGACAGAAAAGTTCAGCCCTATAGAACTTATAGACTATTTACTTGGACAAAATTGGGATTTCCTAGAAATTTTAATTATCGTAAAGGCTAGAGATTACAATCTCTTAAGTATCCACTAATTTTACCCAAAGATATGGTAGTGAGAAAATAGGTTTTATTTACAGTTAATGACTAATTAATTGCTTTGCCCACTTTGACAGTTTGAGAGACTTGTAGGTATAGGACAAGAGTTCTTTTCTGATTCATTGTCTATTTAGACCACTTCATATAGTAATTTCTGAATGAATTTGTCAAATACAGTGCATAAAGGACATAGCAGATGGATTAACTAAACAAGCTTTAATAATAACTGAAATTAAATGAATACCATTATGTCATTTAGATTAGATTTAGTCCATATGAAATATACCCCAGTGATGAGGACCGCCAACTTGAGAGTATTACATATTCAGTGTAAATTAAAAATTTGCATTAAAGGTTTATTGTCAAAATAAATTTCAATTAGCAAGAACTAAATATCTGCTCCTAACTCAAAAAAGGTAAGGTTGTTAGAGATAAATTTTGAGAAGGTTTTTATGTGGCTATTATGTTTATTGTGCATCATTTATCTTGTTTACAAGGCAGTTCATACAAAAGTAGCTAACAGAAAGACTTGGTCACAAAACAGTCTATTTGAAATTAACATATCCAATTATTACAGAAATGACTCAACTTCCAGATTTTTCTATTTCCTTTACCTTTAACATTCCTCACTAGAGCTCAAATCTTCTAGTGAATCTCCCTCAAGTTAATAATCAATTCTCCCTCAAGAGAATAATCAATACCTCAGTGGAAGAATATCTGTTTACTATTTTTATACCTCTTGTGGAAAGCTTACAAAGCTGAGATGATGTGGAAATGTGGCTTTTCTACTTTTCTACAGCACTAATTCTTCCCAAGGATTTTTTTTTGGTCTAAGCTAGATTTTCCAAAGCCAATTCAGCAAAAAAGAGGAAGAGTCCCCTCTAGAGCTTCATCTCTTAAACACAGACCCCTGAAACTTAGGGGTAGCCGTCACGTTTGCTCTCACTAGAGAAGCAATAACCCTTCTTTTCCAATATTGAGTAAAATAAATAGAAGAAGGTTCCAGAGGACCTTCAAAACAAATGAAAACAAGCAAATGAGATACAAGATGAGGAGAAAAAGGCTAGGACTCAGTACACAGCACCGAGTTCTAGACAATCAACAAAGTTGTTCCAAGGAAAATGGAGGGCTCAACCTGAGTTTCCAGTTCATCTCTGGCAGTCTTTAGTACCTAGAAGTTCATGATGCCTTTGGGGGATCCTAGGAAAATGCTAGGTTATGGACCAGGATGTCTCCAACTATTGATAAAAATGAGAAGATGACACACTTATTTTATTGCATGCCTAAAATGAAGTCTCAGGTCACATGTTTTTATAGGTAAGCTAGATCTTTTCCTGGAAGTCTCATGGTAAGTGTTGGCATAATTGTGTTTTAGGAAGCATGATGAGATTAGTATTAGCAGTGTTCTTCAAATATGTGAGATTTATCAGAGCCAAAAAGGAGGGAACACTGCTTGGAGTGTTACATGTGAGAAAATATGATATATATATTATATATAATGGCTGATATAAAGCCATTGGGGTGGATTTCATCTCACCTAAGCTCACATGTCTTCAGTGCAGGTATCTCAATAAAAGTCAACTTAGATGCCTTTGTAGTCAATCGAGAAAAACAAGCCCTACAATGCTAACTTTTACATAGATATAGTTAAAAGAGGTGAATGTCATACCTAAACTTCACTATTGTCAGTAGAGAAAGGGAGACACCCTTGGGAGATATACCCTATCATAAAATATGTGTATAAAATCCTTGTATCTAATTACCTTTTGTAGGTGGTCCTCTCTTGCTCTCTTCATTGACTATGTATGTAATCCAAAGATTTTTTTTTGAGGTAAACTTTCAGCTTCCTGGAGTTAAAAGAAATTTATCCCACTAACTTAACAGGTCAACATTTATGACACCACGCTAACTGATACAGGGCACAGAACACATTCATAAAGCCTTGGTTGCCACCAAGAATACTGTTTCTGCAACAATGTCTTTCTTGCAACAAAGCCGTTGCCAGAAGGAATGTAGGAACCCAGATGGAGCTCTCACGCAGACGTGGCCGTGCAGGTCTCCAGCTGCAGGGAGCGTCTGAGCCTGTTGCTTGTACCCAAGGGCGGCAGAAACAACACCTGTTTTCGGTGTATGTGAATGATCTGCTCAGCCTGGTGATGCAGCAGAAAGAGGAATTGGAAAAGTAAAGGAATATCAGGGAGTGTGAGAGAGAGAGACAGGTGGGTGGAGCCACAGCCTGAGGCAAAAGCAGCAGAGGGACATGCCACAAGAAGCAGAGGATCCTTTCCCCTCTTGCCACCAGGCAGAAGGAGGGGACCTAAGAGACGGGCCGGGGGGGGGG
>WUAM01000107.1:13243941-13255355 GCA_024336885.1 Actenoides hombroni
TCTTTCTTTCTTTCTTTCTTTCTTTCTTTCTCTCTTTCTCTCTTTCTCTCTTTCTTTCTCTTTTGTTCTTCTTTCGTTCTTTCTTTCCTTCTTTCTTTCATTCATTCTTTCTTTCCTGTTATTATTATTTATCAGTTTTCCATTTTACAATTGCTATTACTGGAGTACCTATTTAATAGCTAGGTCTATTTAACAGGCTTTTTTTTCATTTTCCTTTCTTTTCTTCTGACAATTTACCTTTCTTCTGTTGCCATTCAAGTGATATAACAGAAACTTTAAAAAGGAGGTAGCAGAGCACTCTAAAAGATGACAGATTTTACATTGTCAAATATCATCTGGCAGCTTATTCCACAACTGAGCAAAATGGAGTATGAATACTTTATGTTTCCTATTTTGTTGGTGATTTTAAAAAGGTGCCTAAGCTTTATGCATAACTTCAGACCATGCCAGTAGTCCAATCGACTTTTGGGGACAGCAGAAATGCCTCAGGGTGTATATGTTTAAATTCCCTCTCTGAATTGGAGCTTTTAGGCATATCCCAAAGAAAAAAATACTCTTACTGTGTTATAGGAGGATGAGAGCGGGTGCTGATAACTGGATTTTCCAAACACAAATGCTTAAAAAGCAGACTGAAGTCTTCAGATGGTAGAAGAAGATCAAAGGGAACAACGTTTTTACGGTTCATTGTGCTGAGAAAGGTGGTAAAATGCTCCACACATGGTAAATACTTTTCTTGAGCTCCATCACTAGCTTCAGGCACAATGTGCTGCACAAAATCATTGCTGAGTGACAGCAGTTTTAACAGTATGACATGATTTCTGCTTTTATTGACAGAGAATGAAGTGTTCATGTGGCACAGCTACTCTGTAAGGGAAGACCAGAGCCATAGTGAGGTAGGTAGGGCAGAAGCCTCACAGTAACAGTGAGGGCACAGTCACACAGTACCTGAACAAGAAAGGCAGAGTGGATCTTCTGAGAGTAACCAGGGTCATCCAAGAGTCCAGATCATTAGGCACATCCACTGTGATAAGGCACATCTGAGATCAAGCCAGGAAGTCAAGGCAGTGGGTTGAGGTTCAGTCCAGATCAGTGAGATACACAGCCAGGCATAGCCATGACAGCAGGAGCAAAGGCAAGAGCTTGATCCTAAGTGCAGCTCCTGATGAGGTGGACAAGCCCTTGCTTGTCAGAGCATTTTCCTCACACAGCTTGTTCTACACAGCTCTCTGATTCAATGTTTCACAGCTTCACCATTGAGGCTGACACTGAGCCCAGGAAAACTCTTGGGTACTCAGAGACCTGGCATAGAGAACTATAACAGAGAAGTCACTTAATGAGTGTTCTTGTTAGATCTGTTTGTTCTTCCTGGCATTTGGATAGTGTAATTTCAGTCTTGTTTGAATTCATATGGATAGTCTGCAAGCTTTTATTTCTTGGATGAAGTTCAGGTTGCCTGTTAAGACAGTCAATAGTCACTTTGACAGGGCAATCTATACCTAGTGAAATAGGCAGGACTTTTATCTGGTTGATAGTGACAAATATGAAAGATGATTTTGAAATCTAGTATGCTGTACAGAAATATTGTTATACTCAGCCATTACCTTTGGACGCAAGGATCTGTCAGAGATCTGGCTCCATTCTGAATAACACTGAAAATTAAATGCTGTCATTCACTCAGGAGCCAAAGAGTAAATGTCTTTTCTGGGAATAGGTATCAAATTAGTCAGATGCCATCTTCTATGACAGCAGGTGCATATGGTGTTATCTACCTTCTTGGACCTAGCCTGGTTGTTGGAGAGCTAGCCTAGGGGAACAGAGTTGCAGGCTGTCCTCACCTCAGAAATGCATCCAGGGAGTGGCTGATCTCCAAACTGTTATTTCTTGGGTCCATGTTAGAATTATAGGCTTTTTTAATATTGTGTCTTTTACTATAGCTCTTCCTACTAAATCTTCACTACCTTATAAAAAAAGCATTCAATTCATGAGGGTGAAGGAGAACGGGAAAACAAATAAAAAGAGCATGATTCCAGACTAGACCTCAGGTCACTTGACTGAGAACCTGGATCCTTTGAATCCTGGAGCTCTGCAGTCACTGTTCCCTTACAGTGTACTTACTTTGAACAGTTATTGAGTGAATAAAAATATACATCTGTAAAGAGTTTTACAGGGGTGACTCAAAAACACAGGAGACCTCTGATTGTAATTAATGGCATCATCAAGGATAGTTTAGCAAGGGAACCCTTTTGGGAGGTGAATAAAACTGCTGCTTGAGACCCTTCTTCTGCTCCTTCCTCAAACTCATAGTCATTCTCTTGTATATTAGCATAAGGAGTCTTTAGCTGAAAGTGGTTCTTACCTACTTGTAAGACTTCATGAATCCTTGGAGGTAAAAAACAACAAGCACTTGCTATTTGAAGGGAGAAGAAAAGCAGCCAAGGCATAAAGGGGTCAATATATTCAATACCATAAAGAAGACTTCCTTGGGTTTTAGTCGAATGCTTTCATCATTACACTTCTAGTAATTGTCCATCTTGATAAAACCAAGATTAGTTAGATACAGGAGAGTCCTCACCTATCTAAAATCTCATTCTCAGATCACTCGGTATTTCTGTCTGCATTGCTAAAGGCATTCATTCCTGTCCTCAGAAATCATTGCTGGATAATTTATTTATATCCTCAGATACGAAGTGTCTTGCACTCATGTTACTCAGAAGCAGCCTCTTCTTGGCAGAAAAGCATAGAAGATAGATAACTATGGTTACTCTTTTGGGCCTCATGTGACTGTGGTTCTCAGGAAAAAAAAAAAAGGAAAAAGAAAAAAAGGAAAAGGTTTCCTCAGATCAGAGGAGTGAAATAACATGGCGCTGTGTCACAATTCTTCAAAGTAGTACTTTTATACCACTTGATGTTGAGTTTTCTGGAAAGGTATAAGAAGTTTTTAGAGGTAAAGGTTGTAATGTGTTGATGACAATGTACGACAAGATCATGTGTATCTTTTGCTCTTGTCAATGTTGCCTTTAGGCAGTGGTGCACGGAATAAGCTATCTCCAGGTTTTGTCTGAGAGCAAATTAATATATTAGCAGAGTGAATATTTCAGGGACCAGGATCCAAGGGAGAACTTGGGATTTAAATAGTGATTTGATGACACAGATATACCCTGTCTAGGTACAACCAACTAGGTTATGGCATGTTATTTGTTCTGTCAGCTGTTGTCTTGGTTACGGTTCACAAAGTCACTCTTGCAAGGTCACCACAAAGTGGAGTTTGAATCATGCATTCAGCCTCTTTCTAGGCTCACAAAGTTACTTGAAAGGAGACAGAAGCTTGAGGTGGGAAACCCAAAACAAATATAAACCGATGATGAAGCTCCTCCTTCCTAGGAAAACAGTTTCTAGTCTTCAGGAGAACTCTGTGTTTTCTCAGTTTCTGTTATATCTCAATCCCATATCCATGGAAAAATTTTAGCACTTAATCACAGCTCTATTTTGCATACTTGAAATTCTACATGAATATCATTAGATTAACAATTATGATATAATTAATATCAAGGAACTTTGGATAGTGTGGACTTTTCCTTAATATTTCTAATAGATACTGAACTGGGACTGGCCAATGCAACTCTTCTAGCTTTGATCTTGTATTATATGCTGGTTGAAATATGCTGGCTTCAGATTAAAAAAAATAAATAAATTAATATTATCCTTCCGTAACAGTTACTTTTATAAATATTAAACAATTTATTTAAATTACGTGTTTCATTTTTATGAAAACTACTACAACATTTAAATAGGAAAATAATTTCAAATTACTGTCTTGAGTATACAAATAATCTGAAGGTTTAAATTGGATTTTATATCTCCTTTCTTTTGTCTGTAATTCATCTCTTTTATTATTTCTATTCATGTCTTTTAAGGCTTTTTAAGATACCTGTTCAAATAGTAGACCTTTTTGAGTACAGAACACTAAAATCCTTGTAGTATCAGTGTTAGATATTCTCAGAGTTAGTAATTTGGTAGCACCATACCTCATACTTTGTTACGCTTTTAAGTTTCATAGATTTATTGCTTTTTTTCTGTTGTTTCTCAGGGCTAATTCTGCATGACAGGAAGTGATAGAATAAGTGGCCAAAAATAGAGCTTCATATGGCAAGAAGTGGGTCCCTGCAAACAATTCTGCCACTAGCTGTTTTCCCTCTGTTGAACCTAGCTCTAATTCAGTCACAGATGTTACCTTTTTGCTTTTCACAAATTATAATAAAAAGTAAGGAGTTAAACTGATGACTTATACTACTGCCAGTGGCACAATGACATTACTTCCACAGCAGGAAGTAGTGATTACGAAGGGCTCCTGATGCTCCTCAATGTTTTCAACAAAGGCAGACTACAATTATGTCTTATTACAGAAAGGGATTACTTAAATATTATGGTTCATTGTTGTGTTTCATAGCAATTTTTGTAAACAATGGGGCTACATATTCTTTAACTATTTAACATCACAACGGTTTTTCTAGGAGCAAATTAAATGTTTTAGAATAAGAAGGACACAGAACTCATACTGAATTTAGGAGTTACATCTTTTCAAGAAAAAAGAAAATATGTGATTTTTAAAAGCTGTTTTTAATATTAATATTTTCACCTCTGGCATATAAGTAATGATACTGACCAAGTGAATCTGAAAAAATCAACTTTTATTTGAAAAATAAAGCACAATCATTCAGGTTGCAGCTACAGCTGCAGCTGTAATTGAGTCTTAGAGCCAGAGACATGATCCCCAAAGGGTTTGTAAGGAAGTTCTGTGTAGTCACTCTTTGTTATCACTATTATCCAGAACTCTTTCTATGAAATAGTAGCTCCATCTGTCATTTTACTTCTGCTATGGATTCACAATGTTAAGGTAACACCTACACTGTGACTGTTCATGTAATATATGTGAATGACTATCTAGGTGTATGTGATCCTCAACTACAGCATAGCTAAACTATAAAAAAAAAGTGAAAAACAATTCTGAAAAGTTGAGAAAGCATCAAACAGTTAAGATTCCAGTTTTTCTTCCACATGTTTGTGAAATTTCCATGTATACACCAGCTGTAAGTTTCAAGCAGAATAAAGTAGCATTTTCAGAGTCCTTAGAAATGGGAAGGTATTTCACTCAAGGAAAACATATTCCTAAGTACAGTATCAGTCAGTATCACTGACAAATCTTCTTTTAAGTGTGGCAATAATCAGCAATTACTGCTATTTTAGTGGTAGCACACGGAAAAAAAAAAAAGTTAATAAAAAATAATTTTCCCTAACTTTCATTTGTATTACT
Organism: Actenoides hombroni; assembly: GCA_024336885.1. Taxonomy (NCBI): domain Eukaryota; kingdom Metazoa; phylum Chordata; class Aves; order Coraciiformes; family Alcedinidae; genus Actenoides; species Actenoides hombroni. Next base: position 13,249,253 of record WUAM01000107.1, read on the forward strand.
TTTAAGTTCTGTTTTATAAGTCACTAAAGATTCAAAGGCATTCAAATTTATCAGTATTTTTATATGTAAACCAGTGGATTAATTTAAACAAAAAACACCATTCAATTCAAACATTAATCTCATTCTCAAACAGAAATTTGAAATACATTGAATGAAATGTGGATAAATGTTATGATTTCCACTGACTGTAAAAGGAATCTAGACAATCAGCTTAAATTTAGACTACCATATAATGAAAATTAAGTTGAAATTAATCTAAGCAAAAGTGTCATTACATGATTTCAAAACTTGTCTTTTTTTAGATGAACAGTCAACTCAGAAGAAGACAAACAATAACTCACAGAATCACAGAATCATTTAGATTGGAAAAGACCCTTGGGATCATCGTGTCCGTAATGGGGAGTAGTTCTTATTTATTCCACACTATATTCTGCCTTGAATTTTGACTCAGAAATGGCAACAGTGCTTATATATTCTTAGTTCCTATAGCATGTCAGAAAGTGACACACCAAACTTTGTGCTCCCAGGTTACTGATACTGACACTGAAACAATGACAATTATGAGCTGCTAGGTGTCACAACAATAGGAAGTGCATATGTGGAGAGATAGATGCTGTTTCATCTCTTCTGTTACAAGTGTAGCCTATGAAATTTGCAGCTTTTAAATACTAGAACAAGTAAAACAGTCAAAAGACTTCTTTATTCTTAACTTAGAAATAAAGATTTCACATAACCTCAATCTCAAAACTTGTACTGTTCATTCCAGGCAAACCATGACAGTACACAAACAAAATGACTTCCCAAATTGAAAGGTGATCTGTTAATTACTAGCAGTTGAGCTGGGTGACTACCTAGCATTTATTTTAGCCAAGGGTTATTGGTTCCTAAAAGGTCAACAAAGGTTGATTCTAAGTGCTCTATAAAAAACTTTTGAGTGGCTGTAGTCTTGGATGAGCTTATAATGCAAAGGTTATGATTCAGAAGTGCCTTATCCATGCAGTTATGTATCTGAAGTGACATGTAATGTAGTTCATCTAGAGAAGCATTGGGTTTTTTTCCCATCTTTGGTCATGCAAGATGAACTTGAGAAGAAGGTATACTTGTTATCCTTGGGCTGTCTTGGACTATCGTGACCCTCCAGAAGTAGTTTAGCTCAGTTTAGCTCTGAGTTTAAACTTTGTATCACAGTAAAAGAAAGTAACAAATTCATTTATGCTACTTTAATTATTTCTAATTTTCCTTTTGACACCTTCCATTGTCTCATCTGTGACCACCATGCTCACATCCTTTCTATCATTCTTAAATGTCCAAGATATTGATATACTGATCCAATCATCAGGAAAGTTGGTAATTATATTTGACTGAGCTGTGTTTTGACAACATAATGTTAAATGGATATGATCAGATCCTCTTTGCAAATGGACTGAGGGTTTCTTTAGATTTTTTTCAATACCAATCTCCCTGTTAAGCCACTTGAAATGGAGTATAATGGGGCTAGTGTTAAAATCTACATGACTTCTCCATCTTTCAAGACAAAAAATGATGTCAATAATGATTTTCTTATGAGGGATGCTACAGTAATTAAAAATGTCATAAACTGTGACAATTTTCATACAGTTGACCAAATATTTCCAACTTCTCTAATTCAAACAAGATAGTGATTTCAGAAAATGACTCCAGAGATTATTTCTAATGATGTCCTGTTCTTCACCTGCGGGTACACATTGGCTTGAACCTATATGAAAAAAAAAAAAAAAAGAAAAAAAAAAGAAAAATGCCTTAGTCATTTAGGATTTCACATAATGGCAGATATAACTAGAACTGGCTTAAACACTTTGTTTTGCTTGAGAGACTGCCTGTGTGGACTTGAACAACTCATTTAAACTCACATCATAAAATAAATATATGTAGCTGTATAAACTCTGGTGCCTAAATATTATATTTTTAATCTCTTTTACCTTATTTACTCATCTATTAGGTGGTATTGGAGGCATTTCTTTGTTTCACAATGTTCCTGCGTTGAAACATATTGTGAAGCTCTTGGTTGTTGCAGAGGGTGAACAGGTACTATGAATTGATAATGGAATGCAAGAGTTGTAACCAGGCAACTGATAGATGTTTTCTGGCCTAAGAGAGAACTTCTGTGTTCCTAAGGCAGAAAAAGCCAATTTATCTAAGTCCAGTAGGCAGTGATCCATTTAAAAAACTAAATACCTTTACAACTAGCAATCTTCTGAGAAGACTTGGAAAAGAACTTGGACTAAATACCTTATCAGTGGCCTTTCCATGGAAGCTGGGATACCTTGATAAAATCTTTTACTGCTCCAGCTTGCTGAAATCCTGTAAACATACAAAAGGGACTTCCACTTTCAATGCTGTCAATCTGCTGTCTTCCTGAGCAGTAAAATATTATAAAAGGAATCAGGTGTTTCTGAGCAAGAAAAAAGAAAAGAAATTGAATGGAGAACTTTGTTAGAGCAGTTAAAACCCCACAAACTGCATTCGCAGAAGGTAAAAAGGAATGAAGAAAATAAGCCAGGTACCAGAATAAAGCAATAAATGTAAAGTGAAATGAGAACACTAAATTCAGAAGGTGATAATAGTTTTTAGCTTTAAAATAAATGTGTAAGCAGCTCAGAGGGAAAAAAGGAATTCAGATTCCATAGAAGTATGATCATCAAGTTTTTAGGAACCTAATTAGGCATAATAATACTTGGCATTATACAGTGGGTGTTGAACAGTCTTTGCTTTAAAGTGTTCTAAGATGTGGTTTGAATCTGTCAGAAAGTTATCACCTGTATGCTTTTTTTTTTTTTTTTTCTCCTTATGGCAGTATTTACAGCCTTACATGGACCTAATTAGAAATTGAAGCTGAGGGGTTTTTTTTTGTTTTTTTTTTTTAAATTTAATTTTTTTTCTTAATTTTAATTTCAGGGGATTAATTTCCTTAAAAATGTTGTAACTCCCATTGCACCTGGAAATGGACATTGAAGAGCAGAAATGTTGTTCCGAGTTTAGTGAAGCAAACTTATCTGTTATTTAGGTGTATAGATGCTGTTTTAAACATTAGTTCATGGTCTGCTAGAATTTAGTAGCAGTGCTTCTGCCTTGGAAGGGAACTGTAAAGGAGATCTGCAAGAGTTTCTGACATTGATTAATTCCATTCTGAAAACAATTAATCAGGATATACAGCATCTGCTTTTATTTCCACAGCAGAGACAGAAAACATAATAGGATATAGCGTGCCCAAGTAAAACCAGTGAAAGAGTCAAACTGCCAAAGGGATGGTGACCATGAGTAGTGGAAGCCAAATTTAGTGTAGTATGTGCTGCATATATGAACATCAAGGGGAAATTTTTAGCAGGAAGGCAGGTCAGAAGAGAAAACTTGGGCATGTGAAATATATACGTTACTAAAATACGGCTGAAAGAAAAGAATCAGTGGTGCATTGTGATCTAGGCATAAACTATTCCTAAAAGGATGTGGGTAATAAAGACGGGCATGTGGAACTAAACCTTCAGGAGAGCACAGAAAATGCAATAGATTTGTACTGTTGACCTTATAATCACAGCAAATGGAGAATAACATCTTGTGAGACATTTAAAAGAGCTAAAACTAATAGAACGGTAATAATGAATGATTTCAAAGGTACACATTGATGAAGCATCACAATAAATGCTAGGAGAGGTAATTCCCTAATGATTTTAAGCAATTAACTCTTAGAAGAATTATTTCTCATGTGTAGAAGTTAAGAAATTCCCCTCAGCTTATTCTCTTGAAGTTCAGAGAAAATATGGAAAAAGAAACAGCTAAGGTGAAGGCTTTAAAAAATACTGACCATAACATATTTAGAAAAAAAAAATAAAAATGTTCTATTTGGGAAAAAAAAAGGATAAAAAAAAGATAACAGAATGCATTCAAATGACATTCATCTTCAGAAGATATGTTTTAAACCCAGCTCTTAAGACACGTATTTCTCTACTAAAAAAACAAAACCACAAAACCCACCTGATTTTTTAAAATATAAATATTTCATAGTCAAATGTTGTCTGTCAAAACTTTTGTATTCTGAGATATTGCCTCCTACAGTTGGTTAGTTCCAGATACTTCAGTCCCTACTATAGCTGTAGTAAGGGGACTAATTCTGTAGGTTGTTGCTCCCTCATGCAACCTGATCTTCCAGGCAGTTGATTGAATTATGGACTGGTCAACTGAAGAAGAACAAAACCACACATTTCATTCACCAAATATGGAATTTTACATAATTTGTCTTTCATTGAAAAATATAAACTCATCTATTTTTTTTTCTTAATTCAGAGTATCAATGCTCTCCAAAAATACATTTCACTCTTTGACAAGACCTGATTAAAATGCCAGTATATGGAGAATTCCTAAGTTCATCTTTAAAAAGTCATGGAGATATGGAAGCCACTAGATAAGAGAGAAAAGAAATTGATCTAAAAAACCTCATAAATGTTTGAAAATAAATGATGAGTTGAAAGTTTGGAGTTGTGAGGCTATCTGATCTGCAAACTGTCAAAAAGTATAATCTCAAATGCATTTTATCTGTGATGAACTGGCCTGGGGTGGGTATTGAAATGGAAATTAATTTGAAGAAAATTGTTTATATTTCCAAAAACTCACATTTTCTGAAATTTGCTCCAGTCTCAGAAATAATTAATAATATTTCATCTTTCTTAAACATGAGTTAGGAATAATCCCAAGGGGTTGGTATACTTATTTCTACACAATATTTAGAAGCAATCTAGTACAATTTTTCTACAATTCCCTTTTGTTCTTATAATAGTCAATACCAGTATCCTTCTAGGAAAGTCCCTCTGGATATGCTAAATGCTTACAAAGCCAGATGGCATATGAGATAGTCACACTACGCCTTAATATGACCAAATGTACAACTAATTGCTGCATGAATTAAGTTTGCTCTCCAAATTTAGATTGAGTCTTTATCTTAGACTGAACATGTTTACAGTAAGTAGGACACAAAAATAAGTTGTCACATGAGAAAAGATACAAGATAGTACTTAAAATGCACAGTAGACAGTCAATATCAATGCACAACTGCTAGATTCCACACTTTAGTGCTTTTTTTTTCTTGTCTTGTCTCAGCCCAAACACAATGCCATACTCAATGCTCAGCATTCGTTTCTTTTCCACCTGAGATTTCCCTGTATGTCAGGTGGCACAGACAAGGCGTATGTCTGTATATGGAAGATACATCTCAAAGTGCTCAGAGATGAAGTACTGCCTTGGAGGAAGCAGTAGCTGAAGTCTGAAAGCTGTAGTGGCAAAACTGAAAGATCTCTGAGCAGTAGCAAGTTTAATCAAAGATGCCTTCATGGTATCTCTAATCATTTCCACCTCTGGAACAACAGCCCCAGTGCTACAGAGGAGAAGGAATGTCCTATGACATCAGCTTGCTTTGGATAAATTCATGACTGTTGGTCATGGTTCATGTGGGTACTAGTCACAGAAGGAAGGAAAGGTGTTTGATTCTCTTGGAAGAACTGACATAGATGAAGAACTATCCTGACAACGATCTCTGAAATGTTTGTAGGATTGTACTTAAGGAGACCATATAGCATGAATAAGTGTTAAATTACCGAGTCTAAATTTTTAAAGCTCTTAAATGAACTGTTAATGGAACAGCTCATAGTAGCCCACAAAGAGAGAAATGATTTTGAGCAGTACATATACTTTGGTTACAAATGTGCCTATTACAAAAATACTACATTATGGCTACTGATAAAATGTAATGTACAGTGATAAAATTCCAGAAGGAGGAGCAGATACCACCCATTCAATGTGATAATGTTTAATTTTAAGAAAGGCAGTTGCCTAAGTTAGAAAATCATGTTAAGCAAGAATAAGAAGGAACACCCTGAAAGATACATATTTGTAGTCACCTGTAGACTGTCGTGCCAAAATGATACAATATCAGTATTTTAAAACAGATTGAGAATCAAAATAAGTGACAGTAAATAATAGGATCTTAGAAATAAAAAGAGTAACATGACACGTGTCTCAACATGCTTTTGAGGAAGCTCTTGGGGTCTTGAACAGTTAAGTTCAAGACTAAAGATGC
>WUAM01000107.1:13255455-13278425 GCA_024336885.1 Actenoides hombroni
AAAAGAGAGAAAAAAGAAAGCACAGTAAAAAAAAAAGGGGGGGGGGGGGGGGGGGAAAATCCCCCAAACCCCACAGTTAAATTGTGAGGTGAATCCTAGAAAGAACACAAAAAAATCCTTGTCATGATCTAACAATAACACAAGTAACATTTCTAAAGCTAAAAAGCATCCTTAAGAAAGCTGAAGATAATAAGGAAAATAAAATAAAAATAAAATGAAAAAAGAATTAATATCTTTTAGATTAAATGAAATAAAAACAGGGAAGCCAGAAATTCTTTAGGGCTGAAAAATATCAATGTATATAAGGTGTGTTTTGAAAATATAAAGCCCTGTCAGAAAAACTAGATTTTACACATGTGTTCAGTGGGGAGGAGAGGGAGAAGACCATATGATGGAGCTTTTTTTCATGCAAGTGAATTTGGATATTTGTCTAAGGTGTAACTCTCAGCAAAAGATGCTATGAAACAAATGAAAACAATGAACAATAACAGCTCAAAAGATCTAGAGGTCTGTAATTGAACTGAAGTAGGAACTAGACAAATTACTGATCATGATATATAAACATTTGTGTAAATTTACATCAGTATCAGTGATTTAGAAAGTGGCAGATATGATGCCAATTTGCAAAAATGTTACCAGAGTGAATTCAAACTTCTGTAGATGGGGTGATCTATATCAGATAAATTGACTAGAACAGTGTTATGGGGTACATGGGTAAAGGAACAGCTAATATCAATTTTGTAATGGGATGACATCTATTATGATAATAGCGAATTCTCTGACTGAAATAATAAGTATAATTAAGGGATATACAGATTATATACCCAGGTTTCTAAAAGATGTCGTCAAAGTCTCTTAATAAAGGAAAAGAAAGATGCTTTATCCATAAAAATTTACAAGACGGAGAGCAAACTGTGGGGATAGTTAGTCTCTACTGTGAAGGGAAGGCACTTATGGCCTTTTATGGGGATTTATGGTGTGTTGACAATATTAGCTGCTGGTAATCAGTTATTCTCATTGTCAAGTTGTTTAGAAACACAGAAGCTGACAATGAAGAACTGGAGAAGGACTTCTCAATGCTGAGTGTCTGAGTGATAAAGTGTCAGATAAATGGTTCAGAAAGTGAGGCATGGGGAAACAACCTGTTTCTGTAGAGGTGAGCTTTGAACTGACCATCCATTTCCAACTGCAATGATACAGAAATTCTGGATTCCAGTTTTGTAATATTACAATAATATATCAATGGTTGCACTCCATTGGTTAAAGCAGAATGGACATTATCTTTGTATAATGGCACCATCTAATTTAATGGGTTTTGTTCTTTGAGTTCTAACTGTTCCAATATGAAACACTAAGTAAGGTTGTGGATGCAGGTTTACCTTGGAAAATAAGTCATACTGTTTTCATTTCAGAGATATGATAAAATTGCTAGTTGTCTAAATGACTTGCTCAAGACACAAGAGAACATAGGCCTTCAGACTCAGTCTGCTAGATTTTAGCTGTGCCATGTCCTGTACATAGTGAACTTACTGACATGCATATGACTTATTCATGCTTATTCTTCTCGATTTATACATTTCTTAGCTTGACCTAGAGGTTAAGATTAAAATCAGGGGAATCTTAAATGAAGGGTGTTTCCAAGCATAGATTTGAAGCATAGGTGGAGAGGGTCCATATAGCCAGGAAATGAACTGTCCATGTCACACATCTGTAGCGAAATATTTCTCTGTAAATAGTTTAATTTTATCTTTAAAAAGTAATTAATTATAACCTATTTAATAAAGTCTTGTCTGATAGGAACTAATTTCATAGACTTTTGGATTTTAGGCATGACTCAATTGTCTTTAAGTTGCTTAAAAAGAGAAAAAGAAAAAATAAATGAGTCTTTTCTTTTTCTGTTGTTTTGAAAATACAGAAAGAAGAAAAGCAGCAAAATAGTTTGTATAAGGAACTGAAAGACTGGATAAATATATTGTAATGCATCAACTTGGCAGAAGGGTACTACTGAAAATGGTTTCTATGAGCATCAAGAAATACCTCAGCATCCCAGACATAGCATATTGCAATAGCTTATCTGTGGTTTGAGACCAGAAATAATAGTTGCAGTCTATCCTTCCTGTTAATGGAATTATACTGTGGCAATTATTTCTCTTTAAAGGAAGACTTTTTTTTTTTAGAACAGTTTCCTATAGGTTTTCCTTTAAGCATTTAAAATTTTATAAAAACCAGTATTGGAATGATAGTTTTAAACCATTTTATAGCTTAAAAGAAGTACATCATTTCAGAAGACAACAAATTTTCAAAACTATATTTTGTTCCAGATGCAAAGCATATGTTCCAGTGGACCGTTGAAAGAATCTATGGTATTATGTGGTTTTCCACATTTACCATTTAAAACCAAATTATATTGAATAAACATTGAATCAATATCAATGTGACAAAACACTGATTCTAATCAGAAACCATAGTCTTGCAGAGCAACATAGAAAAAGTTAATTTTAAGAAAGAAAAGTATTTAGTGATTCGTGTTTAAATCTAAATGGTAGTTTCTTGTCCAATTAAGATCCATCTGCTCATAGGCTTTTTTCTACATATCAAACATGTTGTTGAAATAAAAAAAAATAAAAAATTCAAAGGTCTTCATGCAGAGAGGAAATAACAAACTCATTAATGAGAATTGTGAAACATTCCTATTATTCTGGCACAAAAAAATTACAGTGATCTAATGAGTTATCTGTGCTTGTTGTAAACTGACTTGAAGATTAATCTTTGTTAACTACTTGTTTAATGTTACAGTTAATAATTAGTTACCTTGTAGCCTTATATCATCCATCACTTTTGCTGACCTTAATCAATTCTCTATTTTTAACTTCTAAATGGTTGTTTATCTTTGCTTAAGGCTACTTTGGATAAAAGATATCTGAAAGGCTATAGAGTGCTGAATCTGTGTAAGTTTATTCTGCATGCAAACCACAAATCATTGTTTATAAGTTTCCATGTTTATTGCTTTTCACAATATAAAAGAACCTTTTATTGCCATTTTCTTCAACATAAATGGCAACCACATAACTTTATATCATGTTGACTCATAAATATTTTCATGCATTCATTAATGGCAGTGGGACTCAGATGAACTAGCATAATCTATTGCACATTACAAATATTTTCTGAAATCTGTAAAGATTAAATTCTAATCGCTTTTATTTTGGTAGACAATTTCCCTAACTTTGACTGTATTAGAGAATAATAATAACTTGGAAACAAAACATTTAATAACATGGCTCTTTAAGAATTGAATGTTGCTGCTTGTAGGACCTTGAATTAAAGAAGGCCATATGCCTTCAGCTTTTCTTCCTAGAAGTGTGTTCCAGTATTTGATGTGTTGCTGATTTGTGAATATCCTCCAAGTTCACATTGTATAAATTATTTTTACATCAAAGAAATTTCTCTAAAAAGCTGGAGACAAAGAGACTTTTTTTTTCCTAATAAACTAGAAATAGTTATATTAACAAAAAAGTTAAAATAATAAACAAACAAATGAAAATAATGCTAAGGGTCAGACTTTATTTTCACCATAATCAACAAATTAATAGTTGTAGTTCCCAATGTAATGATATCTCAATCTTCTGGCACACATTGTATTCTGTTTTGTAGCATATGATATTAATGTTTTAATGTATTTATTTAAAGCAGCTGAATTAAAATTGCTTGGGGGACTATAATTTAAAATATGTTGTCTTTTGTGTGCATAACACCTCAGCCATAATGCAACATTAGTGTATTTTTTTCCCATTTAATTATGTAAATAATTGATTATACACCTTCTGGTGTGCTGCATGCTGCAATATAGAATGATTAGCTCGATCTTCAGCTAGTGAGAAGGATATAACTCAGGTGAAATCTTGAAGCTAGAGTCGTTTGCTGCAGCTGAGACTGTTCTGGTATGATTAGCACGGAGGGGATACAGCACATTAACATCCAGACATTGCAAGGTCTTTACTTGCCTTGCAATAGATTTTCCCTGGAATTGGAATGTTAATTCTAGTCTTCTGGGAAAGAACAGCTGCCTGAATTTGTGCTTGGTTACATGAGTGTAAATCAAAAAGGACTCCCTGATTCAGAGAAGTTATTCAAGTATGAAAAGCGGTGTGATACCCTTATCAGGCCTGAAAGGTATTGCATAAGGTGATCTGAAATAAGCTTGTAGTGGGATAAAAGAAGTGCCTATTATGTACTTTCATCTGGCTTATAAGTAAAGAATAATTTTAGTCCAGCATTCTTTACATTCTCATCAGAAACATTCTTGGTGCAGTAAAAGCTGATGAGGTGCATTTTTTTTTTTCTTCTTGACTCATACATTAAAGGCTGATTAGAGGAACTTTGGAGTTGATGTGGAACAAAAAGTGGTTTTAATGGTAAATGTTTACGGAGCTATTTATTCTCTGGTTTATTACCTTCTTTAATGTACACCATCTACTCAATGCTAAAACAAGTCGGCTGCTGAAATAAAATGCATTTTGGAAATTGGTCTAAAATGCTGTTTGATTTACAACATATTGCAGTACGAGGCAGTTTTGCAAAGTGGGAAGTCTTGGTCCAGAAAGGCACTCTGATTTCTGCTTCTCTGCACTTTGGTGGAGTCTTCACTGGACTGGACCATAGCCAGAAGTGGTGAGTTTACTAATTGTGGGAATTTTGGCTAGCCAAATTTGTCATCACTGCTGCTCTAGGAAAGGAAGCTATTAATTCACAGTAGTGAAATGAGCAGGTTGTCAAAATGGCTGTCAACAAACTGAAGGAGACATTTGGTAACCAAATATCCAGCTACAGCTGTGAACCTGGACAGTTTCTCTGATCTGTAATTATTTGTGCATCAAAAAACAAAGCTGTGTGCATTAGTCGCAAGATTTTAGATTTATAAGGACAAAAGTTTTATGTAAAAATAGAGAAGTGATTTTTTTACCCCCTTGTTTTATGCATGGTATAAATCTGATGGGATCATGTCCAGATCTAGAAATGCCCTTGAAAATGTTGACATTGACAAGATCTCATTGTTTCCCAGTCTGGTGAATATCTATTGATAATCTGCACAGGTTGTCAGCTACTGTGTTTTCCATCTTTAGAAACTGCAGAAAGTGTAACAAATATTGGCACCTACTTCTCTATGAACAATTATGTGAGACTGTAAGTGATGTACCAGTCATTCAGGTGAGTCAGGGAGTGAGGTCAGCAGTGACCAAGTTTCTGTTTCATGATCTCTCCAACATTTGGATGGCAGATAAACAGTTTCACCACCAGCATAAATTTTGGCTTGCAGGTACAGTGTCTCTTTCATTGACTCATATGCATGTGTCTGCTTCTCACACAGACAGGCTTTGTCCATCAGAACTGTTTTCTTCTTTAGAGTCACATTACAACCTCCTGCCATTAGTATTCCATGGAAATCTACACTTCAATATGCAAGGAAAACATAGCACTTCTTCTTTCCTTCTGCCTTTTCCTGATGTATGCTCTGCCTCTGACTTTGGAAATGGGCAGCCTGGCAAAAGCAAGTCCTCACAGAAAGCACGCTTTTTCATTTGTCATGTGAGCCTCTGAAAGCTACGACCACAGTAGCTCTTCATATGCTCATAACTTGCCAAGACTGGATGAGTGTATTGTGAGACCTGGTAATTCATGTTATTTCCAAATGAACAGACTTCATTGTAGTGACTTGAGATTAGGTGAATTCACTTAAGCTATCAATTTATAGATTATTGGTTAGAGAGGTAAATGTCAGTTACTCATTAAAAGAGTATTAAGGCACAGTAACAAAAAGATTAGGAGGATGTTTGCTTAACTGGAAACTTTGGCTATAATTTGGCCCCTTACATCTGAGATTAACTGAGAGATAAAACCCAATTCATCTCCCGGAATGGAGAAATGGAGCTGTTTCATGCTTTATCGTCAAGAGTGAATAGAATTTTTTATTATGGTATGAAATTTTGGTATGAAAATAAACAAGGAATAGGCTCTTTATAGGCTGGTTTAATCGTGTGGCTATTGTCAATGATCTTCATAATTGCCTGGCTACTGGGTTACCCTCATTGTGGAGGTTCTTAATTAAAAATGTAAACATGGAAAGCAGGGAGGAACTAAAAGTTATCATTAAGTAGAAATTGAGCACCTTGTCCATAAAATAGAATCACAGAATCATAGAATGGTAGGGGTTGGGAGGTACCTCTGGTGAGTCCAGAATCAAGTCCAACCCCCTTGGCAGAGCAGGATCACCCAGGAACATATACAGGCAGATTTTTTTGAAGTCTCTAGACAAGGGGACTCCACAAGTTCTCTGGGCAGCCTGTTCCAGTGCTCTGTTACCCTCACAATAAAGAAGTTTTTCCTCATGTTGAGGTGGAACTTCCTCTGTTTCACCTTGTTACCATTACCTCTCATCCTATCACAGGGCACCACTGAAAAGAGACTGGCCCCTTCTACTTTACACCCACCCTTCAGATATTTCTAAATATTAGTAAGATCCCCTCTCGGTCTTCTCCAGACTAAACAGCCCCAGGTCTCTCAGCCTTCCCTTATAAGACAGATGAATTGATTAATGTTTCAACTCTTTAGCTATTTTTCTAAGAGAGGAAAAAAATTTCATTTTAACAGACTATTAAAAGATAGACATTCACTTAGATCTTGTCAGATGCTTCCCTCTACTCAGTAACCTAGTAATCTGCCCTTAACCTCACCCACTTAAAAATAATTTTCAACCATTCAATTTAGCCTTTTATATTACCATGGAGGTGCTTCTGAAGACAGTATGTTTCCAACATCTTTTTGCTTGAAATTTAAAACATTTTTTTTAATTATTATTTTTTCTTCTCTAAATGTTATTTTCTAAAAGTTGGTACCTCTGTAGACCCTCAAGTGAACAGATGTGGGAAAGGGGAGGATCAGATGAGTTTCATTTGTGGTAAACTGTGTGACTAAGAAGTAGGTAACAGGGGCCAGATTTATTCATATATGTGACTTGTGGCTGCTTTATTATGTGAAGCTCATGTTTGCAGCTGTAGAGCTTGATACACGATGACTGAAATTCTTGGATGATATTTTTGGGTGATATGAAATTCTTTTTCATCTGTTGTCCTGATGTTAGAAAAGCTAATCAGGGTTTGGGGATTATTATTTTCCTTATTTCTTATTCTCTTTCTTTTTTTTTCCTTTTTCTTCTTTTTGTTGTGTAATGAATAGGAACAAAGGAGCCATTTTAGATTGTCATTTTTGTTTAAAGTTTCCTCTTTTCTGATTCACAGCTCCTTGGTGATTATAAACCCATTGCAGCAACTGAATTGAGGTGTAATGCTGCAGCAGGGGTGTACAAACATATTTTGAGTGATAAATGACTACTGAAATGACACTATAAACCAGCAGTTCTATTACACTTACTTTACTACATCTTGAATCTGTTGGTTTTGTTTGGAGTTTTTTGCTTAATTACTAGCAAAATTCACACACTTAGGAGGGTGGGCATTGCATATTAAAAGATACCTTCTTTCATTTCTCCTCTCACCTTTCATACTCAGAATCTTGTAAATTCATAGGCTGGAAAAAAGGTAGACCATGTGTCGTATTTGCTGTCCTTGAGCAGTCAGTCATAATTTCTGCTAACAAAATCCACACTGATGTTTACACCAGGAAATTGGCTGTGTGGTTTCTCAGTTTCATTAGATTAATTGGATGACATTTTGTACCTGCTTAGGGCATTAGAAATCCCAGAACACCTTTTTGTTTGTTTCAAAATGAAATGATCTAATTTTACATCTCTCTCCCCTCATTCTTTTTCCTCATTTCCCTTCTTTCATTACTACCTGCTCTCCTTGTATTCATTACTAACTTCATAGACCTGTTTTGTCTAGTAGCCATCCTTTCATGACAACAGTTCAACATTTTTAATCCATTTGTGTATCTTCCTTAATTTGTATGTTCAGTTTCAAACAGATTCCTTGCAGTTTATATGTTGCACCTTTTAAATACTCATCCAGAAGGGCACCTGTTTGTATTTCATAGAATTACAGAATGGTAGGGGTTGGAAGGGATTTCTGGGAATCCCAACCCCCCTGTTGGTGAGGTGAGCGTTGAAAGTTTCTAGAGAAGGAGCCTTCATAACTTCTCTGGGTAGCCTGTTCCAGTGCTCTGTCACCCTCACAGGAAAGAAGTTTTTTCTTATTTTTAGGTTGAACTTCCTTTGTTCTAGTTTGTACCTGTTCCCCCTTGTTCTATCACTGGGCACCACTGAAAAGAGACTGGCCCCATCATCTTGACAGCTGCCTGTTAGATATTTACAATTATTGATATGATCCTCTCTCATTCTCTTTTGCTCCAGTGGAAGGGTCTCTCTACCTCTCTAAAAAGGAAATATATTTCAGTTTCCATGGCTTACCACACTCCAGATTTTGTTAATATGTCTTGGATACTATTTGTATGATGTGGCAAGTAGAAAAAGAAAACCGTTTGGGAAACACTAAATATTGTTATAGCTACAAAGGTAAAACAACTTGAAGTCATTGTGGATCTCTTCTGCATTTTAACCTTGCTTCTGAAAAATGAGAGTCGTAAAAGTACATTTCACAGACCCTTGAGAGCCATCCATTTCTGTTAGACTAAGATTTTGCTACACATTTAGTTCATAGTGTTACAGAGATGAAAGAGTAATTCCCTCCCCCCCACAGTATTAGTTTTTGCCCAGAGGCTAAAGAAATCCTGTGTGAATTTCAAAATGTTTCTCAGATCTGTGAGTTGACATTATTTTTAAAATCTTGTTTTTCTTTCTTTTGCTCTTTCCTTTTTTTACAATATTCTACATCATGGTAGTTATTAAGCCTATCTATTATTAAGGTTGACTGACATTTTCTATTATAACACCTTGTTTTCAAAAGCTTGTAATTTTGACAAAGCATAACCACAGGGGCTAAAAATTTAGTTTCCAAATAACTGCATAAGGTTGAGTTCCTGCTTGCTTGCTTCAACAAAATCAATTCTTCCATTTCCTAAAGATAGGACATAGAGAAATATTGTATTTATATATTATAAAAATTATTGCAAACATTTTTAAAGACGGTCTAACACCTTCCTTTGTAGAAAGAAGAAACTGAAATTAATGGAGTTGTTTTTCTGTGATTTAAAAAAAAAGGTAAAATATTTATCATTAAAATGAATGTCCTTTAAGTGGGATCAAGGCTATGAAACTTGAAGAAGTGAGAAATCTCTTCTTTATTTTTGTGCTTGGTAAAGATGTTTGGTTTTTGTTTGTTTTGCTTTGTTTTGTTTTTTAAATTGCAGTTAAATTTACAACTCAAATCCACCTAAATTGAACCACCCAATCTGATTAAAGAAAATGTTGGTCCCCATGTTTTTGCTAACCTCTGCTTTATAGGTCCAGGCATTAGATCACTTAACATTATGAAAGATTATTTAAGAGGATGATTTCTAAAACTCTAACAAAGTACCAACTTAAAAAAAAAATAAAAATTCTTTGCCCTCTTTCTTCCCTCCCTTCAATGAAAGAGGAATTTTGCTGCTTGGGAACTCAGAGTTGCTTAGAGAAATGTAAAGGAAAAATCATGTATCTTCTGCTTCGGCTAATTTTTTGGGGGAAAGGTCTGTGAAGCTCCCCATATCAGTGAATGACAGCCTTGGCTGTCATTGTAGAAAATGCCATATTTAGCAACAAAGCCAATTAGAAAATTCCTCCTTCCTTTCCTGTGCCGCCACTTCTGCCCTTATTCTTTAATTTAGCGTCTCCTCCTTTGTACCTGTAGAGCTGTCTGCAAATTCCTGCTGTAAACTGTTCCATTGAGCCAATCTGGGTTAAATGTGAGAGGATTTAGACAGGGGATTATTTGCAACAGAGTTCCTTCCTGCTGCTTGGTTTTGGAGGTATAGTGCTCAGCCCTGACTTTCAGTTGTATTAAACTTTCCTATGTTTTGAGTTAAATGAGGTATTCCTTTGCAATGCAGTTTGACTATAGGTTACTGAGGAGTGTCACAGCAGAGTGACTGCATCTCAGTGGCAGATATGATTTCTGATGTCTCTGAGTATCTGAATAGTAAATATGAAATGTTAAAGTGAATGCTCTCTTTTTTCTAAAAAAATGGTGGATTAAATGAAGACAGTAAATGAAAGATTAAAAACACTTGAAGACCTGTAGAGATCAATTTTGTAATTAGTAGATGGATGTTATTTCAATTATTATATTCTATTTTCTTCTCTCTTTAAAGTTAGACTAAACTGACATGAAATTCAGCAGTCCAAACATAAAGACAGGGCACTTACAGGTATTTTAAAAGTATTGCAACTTTGAAAAATGTTTTAATATATCATGCATTTGCATTACACACTTATTGCATAACAAATATGTGACAGTTTACAGCTCTTTCATGTGCAAATTATCTCATATTATAGAGAAAGAACATGGGCTCAGGTCTTATCACAAACTAACAGAACAAGAAAGTGGCAATCATAAATATTGAAGTCAAGTGTGGCTCTTCTAGTCCCCAGAGGTAGCTAACAAATGATATATTAAAAAGCCACAAGTGGAGTATCCAATGTTGTTTTCAGGCAAGGGAAAACCAACCAAAACCCATGCTGCACTATTAACACTTCCTAAACACAGTGTGTGTAGCATTTTGTTCTGTACAAGGAAATTCTCCAAAATGTGCTGGGCAAGAAATTTTTATGAGCAGCAGGAAAGGATCAGCTTGCTCCTAGAAAGACATCAGCACAACCTGGTGTGAACAGCAGGGGCCTGGAAATTCTTATTTGCAAAACTCTATCCATTCAGACCTTCTGAGTAAATGTCGATTTTTTGTAAAAGCTAGTGTCACAGCCTCACCAAGCTCACTGCTGTGTGTCAACTCATCTACAGTTCCAGAATAGAAGAATGCAAATATAGTAATAATAATTATAAGAACTCTTAGAAATAAAATGTGGAATGTCTGTGCTGTGTAGACACAGACTACTGAAAAAGTCAATGTAGTTCACTGATTTTCCTCTAATGCATTGAATATACTCTGTATCCCATGAACTGACGTAGGAAACTACTGTGGCTTGCTGTTTCTTAAATAGGTACCACAGTCTGAGAAAAACAAATTATTCTGGCATTATAATCATCTGGTTTTGTGACCCAAAAGTTACCCTTTGATAGTTTTGCCGGCACTACACTTCAGCATTAGGTTTTTTTCTTTGTACATGGATGTATGATAAGTAATGATGCTATTGCAATTTCTACTTTCTTTAAAAATGTATTATTAAAAAAAAATTAGATAATTGTCTTGAACATAAGCCAATACAACATATACAGTATATGCTACATATCTTTTTTTTTTTTTCTTTTTTTTTTAGCAGAAATATGGTCCTAGTGCTGTTAGCCACCTTTGGTATATCTTTCTAGCACTTTTCCAATCAAGAAAACCCAACCAGATCTCAAATGATATTTTTGGGTAAATGACTTCACTCATTAGCTCTATTCTCCACTCTTCATAAAAGAACGTTTAGGTAAGCAATTGCTTCATAAAAGGTTGTGTGTAGAATATTATTTTGGAAAAGACTTTTATATAGCAGTTAGTAAATGCAAACTTATCTCCTGGCATCCACCAGATATGTACTCTGGCAGTATATCAGCTCTTCCGTCACAACATTTGTGATGACACAGAACTCAGATGTGTGGCAGTTACAGACAACACTACAGTGAAGTTCAACATTTACTTGGTTGAAGAAAGAGAGCATAAGCTATGAATAAAATATTGTGCATTTTTTTCTATTCTCTAGTTTTATAAATATCTTTCAAATAATGCAATTTTTTTTTTTTCTTTCTCCTGTTTCAGTGTTTCTTCACATACCATTATTTCCTGCTTGAACTAGTTGACATCAGAAAGTTAGCCCTGGACAAACAACATGGCATCTTTCAACACAACTGGTCAAGAGTGATGCCTGTCACAACGGACTCAGCTATATGGTAAGAATAACATTAACTTAGCTTGCTCTGTGTGTCTGATGGGCAAGCGTTTCTCTTTTCAGGGAGTACTCACTAGTGCTATTCCACAAGAAACAATTCTTGCCAACTGCGCTGAATATGTATGCCTAAAAAATCTAGAAGAGATTGTATGGTTTTACACTCCACTGCCAAATACTTGGCCTGATGTTCATATACAGGAGATATGAATATCCAGTGATCTCAGAGTCCATATAAGAGAATTGCAAACGCCATTGGCAGAAAAAAGGAAAATGCTCATCAGAGTGCTGGCTTCACTGCTCTCTCTGAGTACTTGTTTAAGAGAGGTCTGCAGATGTATTATTAATATCAGATTTTCAAAACAAAATGAAGGTGGGGCTTTCTAGCCATAGCCTTTCCACCAATGTTTTAAACAACTGATACTGTAAGTTTTCTCATTATAACCCAAAAGACATTAAGGGCATGTTAATTTTCATCCATCATGCTTTTCATAAACATTTTCCTCAATACCTGAGATTGCATTGCAAAGGTCAGTGTAAAATACAGTAAGGCAAAAGATATAAATCTTCCAAGAACCAAGGGTAGATTATCCTTCTAATGGCAGGCAGTCTCCACCCTGAGGTGTGAAAATTCATATTTCTCATTACAGATCCCATTCAATGTAGTATCAGATGATCACAATCAAACCTGATGAAACAGTCATACAGTGCTACTGTGATAGCTACCTATGTCCAGCTTCAGAGTTGAAGAGTGTATCACACTAGACAGAAGTAACATGCAGTAATATGGGAAGGATACTCAAAGAAAAGAAGTAATTGCTAAACACTATAGAGAAAAACTCTCTTTGTAAAAAAATCTTGTGTTTAAAATTAAATAATTAATTAAAACAGATGTATAGATACTGTCCAAAGTGGCTTCCTAACCTGGGGGCCTTTTATTTAAGAGTCTGGCATCTGTGATTTAGATTTAATTTCATAGAATTGCAAAATGGTTGAGGTTGGCAGGGACCTTTTGTCAAGTCAAATTTTTATTATCTCCAAGGACGGAGATTCTACAACTCCTTTGGGCAATCTGTTCCAGTGTTTGACCATTTTCACAGTAAAAGCTGCTTGGGTTTTTTCCTTATATTTAAATAGATTTTCCTATATTTCTGCTTCTGCTCTTTGCCTTTTGTCCTTTTCTCTATGTGCCGCTGAGAAGTGTCTGGCTCTGTTCTCTTTCTACCCTCCCTTCAGGTATTTACATAGTTGAATTAGGTCCCCCCAGAGTCTTTTCTTCTCCATGCTAAAAAGTCCTAGCTTTCTTAGATGTGTCTCAGAGAGATGCTCTAGACCCTTAATCATCTTTGTAGCCCTTCACTGGACTCTTTCCAGTATTTCCATGTCTCTCCTGCACTGGGGACCCTGGAAGTGGACTAAGCACTCCATATGTGGTATCCTCTATGCAGAACAGGGAGGAAGGATTACCTCCCTTGACCTGTTTGCATTGCTTTTCGTCCTGTAGCCCAGGATGCTGTGGGCCTCCTTTTCTTCCAAGGTGCATTTCTGGCTCATGGTCTGCTGCTGAAATTAAGAATCTGACAGTTATATACATGCACATAAAGAAGAAATAGGTGGCATAACTTTTTCCTGAAAATTAAATGTCTAGGGGTTTTTGAAATATAAAGAGTCAGCCACAATACGCAAGTTCAATATCCTCTCATTACCTCAAACTGAGTCACTTTGTGGTAATATTCTAAAAATAAACAAATAAAACTAAGACCTCTTAAAAATAAGGATTATGTAAAAAACCTGACCTATTTATTTGATCTAATTCTTTATGATTTAATGTTACTGATAGTGATTCCTTGCCTTTTGTTTGAACTAAAGTGTGTTTGTATTGATTCTGAGAGGAAAATAGGGTTTTCAAGTACAGGCAGGTGTGTGTTGATGATTTATTTCATACTGCCTCTGCTCTTTGGATTTGAAACTAGTAATAATGAACTACTCGCAATTCTGTTGTAAGCTTAGGCTAGGGTTTTGCTGTTCTACTGCCCACTCATCACAAATTATGATATGAGGCGATTACATGATAGAGCTTGCTGCCCATAAGGAACAATAGGGACAATTTTCACATTTTACTTTTTTTATTCTCAGGCTCAATTTAAGCTGTATGCAAGGAAAGATACACCTGGTCTGATTCTTAACGAGCATATCTTCTGGAAATCATGCCAGAGTACTTAAAGGTGGTAAATTTGATTACATTATAAATAACTTCCTAGCATGGTCATTGCCCTTGATGTTTAGATATACTTCTATTTTCACAGAAAATAATGCTTCTGGTCAATGCTCTGCAATACTCCTGAGTTGTGTTACATCATTATCTTTCAGTGATGTACTTGAGTAGCATGTAAAATGCAGAAAGGTGATGTGTTAAAAATGCAAATAAATAGGTCAAGGTTCATGATCTACAGTTTATGAAGAATCATATTTTTTCCCATTACCACTTGGTAATACTGCAAGGCTTTAAAAAGAGAAGAGTATGAAAGCAATTGCAATCTCCACATTGCTAATACTGACATCATTGAAAGGTGCCCTTCATAAGCAAGACTCACAATGAGACTGCTCTGTGAATTCTTATGCTGCCCTTCTCTTAATTTACCTATGGGGAAGACATAGTCTGTTCACAATCTACAGAGATTAGGGGCAAGTTAAGGGTTCCAGGAATCTCACACTTTATGCTTACATACAATTCTGTCATTGTTAGCCACATTGACCTTGTAGCCCCTCGAGATCTGCATATGACAAGGTTCCCAGATGCCCCATCTCAGCAGTCATATGCTTTTCACAGCTAAATATGCAAGGAGAACTTCAATCTGGTGTCTTTGCAGAGTTCCAACTTTTGTAGTGCCTGTGAGGCCACCATCTGTTGCTATGACACTGAACTTCAGACAATCTTGCTTGCCAGCTTTTTGCCTTGCTAAATACATAACATTGAACCATACTTGCTGAAAAGTATTTTTCTGTCTGGTTTGAATAGGAGATTGTTTCTCTCCTGTGTAGAGTTCTTGTATCTTTCTTCCCTATCTAGATGGAAATCAACCTCTTAAGGGATTCTGAGCACACAAAATGGACTTTCTTCAGTTCCCCCAGGCCTGTACAGTCTAAATTCTTCTCAAAATCTTTTGCTCACTTCATCTTTCCAATGATTCATTGGCTATTCTACTAGTGATGATGTTAGTTTTAATCTAGATATATTCTTCCTTAGAGGAGATAATGAGTTATCCAAACAGCAACAGATGTTGTCCATCACTCAAGAGCTAGAAGGGACTTCGGGGATTTTCACTTGGATGCCATTCATTGGCAAGGGACTAAAGAAGGAAAGGGTATGACTGGAATCTAAGGATGCCCCAGAATTCTAATGTCAATTTGTCAAATTTATTTTTTTTTACGGGATTTACACAAAAGTAGTGGTTTTAAAATATGCGTCTTACAACCAGGCCCAGCATAATGCTCAAAATTATTTAGAGCTCTTTAAAGACCTCATGTTTCTACGCAAACCCTTATAGACTCCTTCCATTGCTTTCTGAAAGTTGTCTTTATACCAGTGCATGTGTAGCTTGAATGTTTGTGGCCTAGTTAAGGCACAAATGGATGTGCAAGTCTCAAAGGAAGTTGACAGGGGGACTGTTAAAGACAGTCATGTCAGGAGCACTTCCCCAGTAAAGAAATGTATTTTTGTGTAGAGGTGTTTTTTCAATCATTCTAAATATGTTTATCATTTGTCACATTTCAAGCTTACTAAGAAGGGAGTAACATTCTCAGTAATGTCAACACTCCTGTCTGTTTGACTGATTTCTATTCTACTTTCTGAATGACATTTTCTTTAGCTGTCAGATAAAGGGTCAAACCTAGTGTGTGTGTCAGCTGCATGGAATGTGGTCCTCCACATCTCTATAAAATGACTGCATGCATATTATATCTGGATGGAGCATGAGATGGAATTCGATCAAAAAAATTTATACAAAAAGGGACACTACAAAAGACCTACTAAGTTGCATAAGCAGCTGAAGGAGATTTCATGGGGACTTTGACAGATTAAAAGCTGATGACACTGTTGTCACAGCCTCAGTAGAAATCCAGCTTGATCTCATTAACAGCAAAGAGCTAGAGACACACGAGAACAGTCATGAAAACAAATAATTCAGAATGCAGTGGAAACTATGATTTAGATGCCAGGGCTGCTCCCATATGCACAGGCCATAGACAAACTCAGAAGAGGAGAAAAAGCTTTTATAATGTAAAACATGAATGAGTTAATGTAACTCAGAGTTTAGCCTTTCTTTTTTTTTTGAAGCATTTAAGACACAGATTTTTTTTTTCAGTAATCCTATATCTACAAGGGAGTTTGTGTCATAATAAATTGTATCAAAATCATGAGAAACTGGAAGAAGAAAGTCCCAGAAGACAAGATGGTTGAATTTAAAATGTTTTCAATTTTTAAAAGGTTTTCTCTCCTGTCTGTCCACCTCAGATTAAAAGTGAATGCGTTTTTAACTTCTCTGGGTGGTATAGGTAAGATAACCTCTTAATAAGCCAGCTACTAAAAAACTGTACAGATATTTTGAAAAACAATACAATCTTTTAAATATACATGCATGGTGAAAATCCTAACTGCTTAATATGAAACTAACTCTAAGTGTATGTCGGTGTTTTACATTTTAGTTTCATAAGTACTGTAAGTTTCATAAGTGATATTTTAGGAAGACAATATTTCTCAAAATTAATTCAAATTTCTGCATTTGGGAATTTTTTTTATATGTGTAATATAGTTTTGATTTTTCCCCATTTAAAAAAACCAGATAGTTGTGATTATTAGTTTTTATTTCATTTAACAGTCCCTAAACTAATTTTTTTAGGACAAATTAGAAATCAATATCTGCTAAACACTGTTTGATATATACAGCTCTAAAGATTGTGCCTAGTTTTCTCATCTTGTCACTAAGAAAAAGAAACTGTAAAATGATGATACCAAGTAAAAGAGTTGCATGTAAAAGTCTGAGATTGAAAGCTGAACTAGAGATCGAAGGAGCTTTTAGGTTTTTTATTTGTAAATATTCCTCTTTTCATGGTGCTTTAAGTTGTCATGTGGATTTCCACCATTACCTTATAAAACTGTAACATAAGCTTTAAATAATAGCAATAATAGCTTTTATTCAGTTTGTAAAAAGCTGTTTCTGATGTTCCTACAGTGAGTTGTTAAGTTTCTTAACTGATCTTTTTCTTTTCCATGAATTTAAAAAAAGAAATGCTTCACAGCTATACTGCTCCTAGTGCAATAAGACCATTGCTTCTCATCCTGATTAGTCCTGTGTTACTGTTGCTTTAACAGTCACCAGCCAGTATGTGTTTCATTAGGGTATAACTTCTTGGTAGGACCTTTTTGGTTCTTGTATTTTTACTCTGGTTACTAGTCATATACCTTAATTTCTATGGCTCTATTTATTTGCCTACTATTTGTGTAGTGTCATCTGGGACCCTTAAGAGTATCTGACACATCCCAATGGGTCTAGTAGCAGTGACAAAAGACCTAAGAAAGACCCAATGAGTGAACTGGAAAAATACGTTAAAGCATCTGAAACTAGTAAATGCCAGTTTTTAACTGGCCAGAACTAGGCACCTAAATTCCTAGTATCTTAAATGGAACATATTTTTCAACAACGTTCACAAGATAGCTGGCTGAATTATTATATTCATTCAACTAATTCTAATGTATTCAAATAATTTATCATTAGAAGAAATGATAGATTGGAAAAAAATGATACCTTTTTTTACATGATTGGTTTTGGGATGTTTGTTTGTATTTCCATCATTGGACATAATTTTCTGTGATTCAGAGTGTCAGCCTACATTATTTCACGAGTTATTGTTTAACAGCTCCTGGACTGTGTCACATGGGAATATACAGACAATGAAGGATGACATGCACGTAAATCAACAGGTGCACACTCTGGGTAGTGTGCATCCAGGAAACGACCAGGATCTCTGAGAGAAAGGCTGCATGCTCTGAGAAGCACAGTGGCCTTTATGTAATGTCAAGTTTGTGCCATTGCTCTCTGTCACACACGGTACCACTACCAGTCTGATTGCTTGTAAAATTTTAAGTTAAAATGTTCAGTACTTACCTCCGCAGCCATAGACCACAGTCTCAAAAGAAAGCATCACCTAACCAGGAATATAATAGTAGTGTTGAATGCAGATTCACATTTGTACATTTGGGTCAATTCAGAGATCTGGTTTATTTATTTGTTTCATTCATTTATTCATTCATTTTTGTGACCTTCATGGAAACTATCTCTCTGTTCCCAAAACATTTTTAGACTTGTTTTTTTAAATTTCAAAATCGAATGAATGGGCTGCTCTATAGTCTGCCTCAAAAGTGTATTATATCATCACAACAGTGGTACATGGTGTGTTCCACAGAGCATGCCATGGCAGCATGATTATTATGTATGCATGCAAAGTCTAATAAACCAGTGCTGAAGAATAATACTGGTTAAAAGAAGATAAATTTAATATTACCTCCTCTACACTATCTGTAGAGGTTAGTCTCACAAAAGAAACCTAGATGTTGACTTGGGTGTAGCTGTAAATGAATAATGAAAAGGGAATGAAACAGTTAACAGGTCTGTTTCTTAGCCTATGCAAACAAGCAACATCAGCTCCCCACTCAGCTGTTGTGACATTTAAAACTAGAGTGAGTAAAACACTAGAAAAGAAGATATCTATAATAAGAACAGTAACATAAAGTAGCACAAGATAAGCAAGTATCTGCAAATCTTTACTGAATGTCAAAGCTATTCAGTAGCATCACCTGTAGGGCAAAAATCCCAAAAGGCATGCTCTTTATCTCCATAACTATAATTTACATAATACTTAGAAGACTTCAGGTCAACTCTAAAAATAAAATATATCTTTGTTAATCAGGATTTGTGTTTAATTCATTTCAAACAGCAGGTGCAGACATGGAAGAGATTGGATGGCTTTCAACTCTCATGGGTAAGAATCGGGACCACTGGAAGCAATTGGTTGAGCTAGTGACAGCAGTGAGATATGGGTTAGCTCACTAAAAATGTTTAATTTAAATTACAAAGAAAAATTTCAAAGCACCTCTTAGCAGGAGCTGGCAGATCTTTCATATGCTGATTCCAGCAATATAGACCAACATGTAAGACACTGATGCATTAATTAATCTCCAGTGGTATATTGTGAAGAATTAACAGTGTGTGATTACTACTGTATCATAAGTGACCTTGTTTCTAATGCTGCTGGTTAGTCTGATGTAATTGCTAGTCCTATCATGTATTTTCTGAGTTATTTCTGCTGTATGGCAGAAATGTCGTTGTTGGTAGATATGGAAAGGGAACTGAATTTACAGCATGTATTAAGTCTTAGCACTCAGCTTGACAAGTTTCCCTTATTCTGCATTAACAGTAATACATATAACTGTGTTGCTGTTATAATTTAAAAGACCATTTTAAGGTATGCTGCATTTTTTTTTTAATTTTCACTTTCTTACTGAATGAAAATGTTAAGGGTCACCAATCTGCTAGTTTTTCTCTTACTGCAACACAGTGGAATTTGCAATGCAAATGTAAGCAGACAATCAGAAAATGGGAAAATCTTTTGTGTTGAAGTGGAACATTGAAAAATGTACGTATCCTCTTTATGGACCTATATTTTTTTAAACTTAGAGCAAGTAGACAGATATATTGTGAAATATTAATAGATTTTCACTGTCCATGATATTAAAAAGACACTAGCTTTTTTTAGATACTGACTTCATTTTTGACAATTTGTTCCTTTTCAGAATACTTCAAGTGATTATATTTTTAATGGATATATTACATTTTTCTATTTGATAATCATACCAGAAAATTAAAATTATTATTTTAATATGAATAAAAATATTTTCTCCCAGACTTGGGCATACTTTTTCATGTTCTGTAGATTTTGGATAAGATTTTACCCTTTTGGCTTGTGGGCATGAACCACCTTACATTGAAAGGCATTCCATGTGCAGTTGGTAGATGCAGTCTCTCTTAGGACACCTAAAGTAAAAGGTCGAAGTTAAATAGCGTACCAGCACTATGTCAGCTTGCTAGTCAGCAACACAATAATTTGGATGCAGATTTAATAGACTAAATTTTGCTTCAAGCCTTCAGGAGCCATGCATTCAGAATTTTGCAGCTGCAGCTTTGCCGACATAGAGTACAAATGGGTAGATATTCCTATCCTTTAGGTTTTTGAAAGTCTGCCTGCTCTTACACATTTTTCTGTTAGGTCTCATCTGTAGGAAAAGTTTCACAGCTTTCACCAATTTTTTCAGTAATCTAGAATTCATCATTTCTAGTTAAATTTGTGGATAATAATTTTGACTAGGTTAGAAAAGTCATGGAGTAAGCTGAAAAAAAAATAACTCCAAAATAAAATTTAGGATGACTTAAATTAGTTACAAGAATACTGCTTTCAGGTCAGTTTAACAGTAAAAGATCCTATAAACACTTAATCCTATATTGAATTACTAACATATGACTTCCATATAATTACTCATAAACTTGAAGTTAGACATCCCCCAAGATTCTGTGGAATCAAGGGCTAAGTATTCTGAATTGAACCTATAAACTCAAAGTCAAGGGTAGAGTCCAGAGCTTGAAAAGTTAGTTTATCTAGCAGTAATGAAAGTATATGTGTTTCACGCTTGTTCGATTTTCTTTCTTATGTAGGTGTGTATGAAATTCTCACTTGTTACTAGTTATTTCACAGTAAGAAGAGTTTTTAATTTTGTCAAAATAATAAAGAAATGTAAGTCAGAAGTACTGCAGGTGGTGAAGAGGGTTTGGGGAGTGGGAAAAGTCAAGAAAATGACAATCAAATTTCATCATCATATCTCTAGAGGCTTCTAAAGGACCATTTACAAAATAAGAGATGTTTTAAGACAGAAAAATGTTGTCTAGGAAGGGCATTAGAAAGTGAGAAATTGCCAATTTTTATTAAGACAAAGCACATATTTTCTGCTGAATAACTTTATGTTTTTATAATGTATTACACCCTCAGCATGCAAAAAAAAAGGGCTACTTTTTCTATCTTTTTCCTTTGCACGGAGATGTAGAAAAAAAACATGAAAAAAATTTAAAAATAGTATCTGGAGGACTCAGTGGAATATGTGGTATCAACGTGGTGCTAGCACTTTGCTGTCTATAGAAGTCAGGAGCCAGAGCCAACAGGTCTACTCATCCCAAGGAACCTGAGCTGCCTTGGTTATTTTTCCTGTAGGAAACCTATAGTAGGTGGATGCCTTAATGTGAGGTGAAGCTGAGAAGATGATGGGCAAGATGGACTGTGGTCCACAGATGGTGCTGTGTCAGGTTTATTTTATATATAGCACATGAGGAAGGGTGCACATGTACATTTTGGGGAACCTAAGTATGACTTCCCTATATTCATGGGTGGATACTGCCAGTGCTGTCCTCTGTGTGGTTGCAGGAGGCTGTGGATAATGCAGAAAGATTTCATGTTTTCTTGCATTTAACTAGCTAGCTGACTAATTGTGGCATCTTCTGGATACATCTTTTGAAGTAAAAATGTTGCCAGAGTCTGTTCTCTGCCATTTATGCCAGTTAGCACAGTCTGGCCACATCCATACTAATAAAATATTTTAGACTTCAGGACAGAGCAATCACATCCAAGCTGCTCAGTGGGAATGGTATCTGTTCTATTCTAACTATTAAATCATGGCCAGAAATAGTTTAGGAGATTTTGCCTTGACTACAATTCTAAAAACCTTACAGTGCAGGTAATTTTTCCTATTACTATGAATACATCTATACATTGCTTAATTTTTTAGTACATGTGCAACTTTAGAAGGGAATTCCTCTCACCAGTGTTAGGACTGAGATTCAGCTGTAGATTAGAAAGCCTAAATGAAGGTGTTGGCATATAAACATCCATATGAATGCTGGTTGTCTACATTCTGATTATGGACAGAAAAGATCAAGTTGATAAGAGTATTGGAGCCTATTCATCTTTTGCTGAAGTGTGATTTGTAGTCATTGACCACAGACTGGTGATAGTGCATGTTTTGAGCCATCGTAGTGTATATAAGACATCCACATAGGTATGGCAATTATGAAAGGAGTTCATTGAATGCTCATGCCTTTCCACAACAGCAGCTGGAGTCCAGATGAGAAACACTGAGGTATTCCAAACTGAAGTATGCCTTTTCAAGGCAGATGAATCTAGCTTGGTTACTTCCAGAATGCAATTCATACTATCTATTTTAGGTTCTTGTTTGAGGATGGGATAAATCAGACTCTGGAAACTCTTAATTCTTTCCAAAACTATAAAGGGAGCCTGGCATGGTCTTACCGTTACTACCTGCTGGGGGACTTCAGCTGAAAGGATATACAAGTAGATAAGGTCAAACTTCTGCCCATATGTTTGAACCTCACTAATACATTGAAAACAAGTATGTGCTTTAATATTTTTTCCTGGTAAGAAGTGAAAGATTCTTTGTAATCGTTCTGCTTTCATTCTAATATATAAGTAAAGGAGATAAACTATGATATGCAGGAGATGATGGGAGAGCAAGACCTGGATGTGTGCAAAGGTCAGAATTAATTTCTTTTTTACAACAGAATCAACTTATACAGTCTTACATCCAAAGATCTCCTATGTTATCATCTAAGGAAGATCTGAGCTTCTTTCATCACCATTTATGAAAACATGGAAGGAAGGCTTCTGAGCAGTATGGGAATGACTGTCTAGCTGATTAAGTTCTGTTCTTATTATGTCTTTTGGACAGATTCACCGCTGAATTCAAATTATAACAGAACTATCTGGATGCAAATGATAGGTTTGTGGGTTCTTTTCTTTTCTTTTCTTTTCTTTTCTTTTCTTTTCTTTTCTTTTCTTTTCTTTTCTTTTCTTTTCTTTTCTT
>WUAM01000107.1:13278525-13290219 GCA_024336885.1 Actenoides hombroni
TTCTTTTCTTTTCTTTTCTTTTCTTTTCTTTTCTTTTCTTTTCTTTTCTTTTCTTTTCTTTTCTTTTCTTTTTTTTCCTGTTTCAGTTAGCTTCTGTACTTCATATAGGTGTCAAAAGGATGGCAGTGGGGGGACTGCAGAGATGACCTCTTTGGAAGGAGATCAGGGGATACCCCATGCTGAACACAGATGGTTCAATATGGTTCCAGCTGACTCTGCAATGGACTCACCATAGGACACAGATGAACCCATCAGCAAACCTGATGGCAACTCTGTGAAAACCTATGTAAAAGGGAAAAAAATGATTGGTATGCAGAAGAGTGAAACAAAAATAGTGGGAAACAGCAGAGGGAACTTCAGCATCAGAGGAGGACATCTTCATGGTGCTCCATGGAGCAGATATCCACTGCAGCTTATGGAGCAGGTGAATATTTCCTGAAGGCATGACAGCTTTTAGAGAACTCATGCTGAGGCAAAGTTGTTTTTTTTTTAACAGGACTGCAGCCCATGGAAGAGCTGGTGCTAGAACAGGAGAAAGTGTGAAAGCGGTGGCAGAGAGGAGCCTTTATGTATTGACCTTAATCCTCCATCCCACTTCACCCTTGCACTGCTTGGGGCAGTGGGTACAGGAGTTGGGAGTGAAGGAGTGAAGGTAAGCCTGGAAAAGGGAGGAGGAGAGGTGCTGTTTTAATATTTGTATTTGTTTCTCACAACACAAATATTTTTTAATTGACTGTCCATTAATTTTCTCCAATCCAAGTCTGTTTTACCTGTGACAGTAATTTATGAGCACTCTTCTTGTCTCTATATTGTCCTATCAGCTTTCTCATCCTATTTTCTTCCCCTGCCCCTTTGAGGAAGAGAAGTGGGTGAGAAGCTGGGTGGGCTTTTGGCTGTTTGCCAAGGCTGAGCCACCACTGTTTCAATCACAGTTGAGATTAACATGGAAAATAATGCACTATGTACCCTTACTAATGATTTCTAAGAAAGCATCCTTGAAAACATTACATAGGTACTGTGTTTCATCATGAAATCATAGCTAACATTTTTAATGTACACTGATTATGTTGCCTACATTGGGGCTAAATCACAAAAGCAGCCACTATAGGCTTGACTCGCTTGTCAACACACAGGCATCTTACACCATAATGAAGTCCTGTGTCATCTGGTACTTCAGAAGGGAATCCATTTCCTGTAAGTTTTATGTCTTAGCTGAGAGTTGCATACACATATCTTTCATATTTTACGATATCTGAAATGGCACTGGATGCTAACAGCTGTTAAACTAAATATCTTTTTAGACTTTGCTAACTGAACTGACTAAATTTTTTTGGACTAACCTAGAAAAACTGTAAACATCTAAGCAGGGACACTTGCATTTCGGTAACAATATTAAATTCAATGTTACCCTTCCTACCCAATCTTTTGAGTTCTGGGGTTTTCTGTTGCTTTTTTTGATGAGGCTATGTATTGCAATTGTGAAAGGTATGAGGTCAAAACCTTCTTTAGCTTGACAGTTAAAATTTTTACCTTCTAATTCACAAGAGGTCTTTCCAAATTGAGTTCCATTTATTGAAGCAACTGAACTGGAACAATTTGGATGATTTTTTTGTCAGCTGTACATCCCAGAAAACTTATTTTTTACATTAAAATACATTATTTCAAATTCACTCAGCCTAAAGCATAATATTATGTACACAGATGCCCTTTGTATTTTAAAAGTTTGGGAAATACATTTTAAGTAAGTTAAAATTAATCATCTTTAATTTAGGCTGTAGGTCTCTTCAGCATGACTCATACTCTCATCATTATCTTACCCTTACAACATTACTGAAATACTAGTATAATTAAGATGAGTATCTTACAAGATTTCTCCTGAGGAAATTTGTTACAGAGAAAGAATGCTTTCCCATTTTTGACAGCATGAGACATAACTTCCCTTTATTTTCATAAAATTGACAATATATTACTCCACTATGTGGTAAAGAAGTCTTCTCTATGATTAATGTCTTTAAATACAATGCTAATATTACAGAATACCAAATGGGTAAAACTACTATACTACTGAATTATGAATAATATGACTTCACAATCAGAATTAAAATGCTTAATAGAGTTGCTCCAATGTCAAGCTCTATCTTCTGTCATTTCAAGTATCAAGACAATATTTTAAAAATCATAAAAGGCAGATAACAAGGTAGAGAAGTAAGCATGCACACACAGAAAGAGGTTGAACAGCCTTTCCCCACAGTTTTATAGAAGTATTTAATTACAGAAACATAGAATGGTTTGGGTTGGAAGGGAAATTTAAAGACCACCTGCTCCTGCCATGGGCAGGAATGCCTTCCACTCGATCAGGTTGCTCAAAGCCTCCTCCAGTGTGGCTTTGAACACTTCCAGAGAGAGGGCATCCACAACCTCTCTGGGAGCATCCACAGACTGTTCCAGTGTCTCACCACCCTAACAGTATATAATTTCTTCCTAATATCTAATGTATATCTACCCTCAGCCCATCAATCCGGCCTGTCCAGGTCCCCCTGAAGAACCTTA
This sequence comes from Actenoides hombroni, assembly GCA_024336885.1. Classification (NCBI taxonomy): domain Eukaryota; kingdom Metazoa; phylum Chordata; class Aves; order Coraciiformes; family Alcedinidae; genus Actenoides; species Actenoides hombroni. Next base: position 13,281,076 of record WUAM01000107.1, read on the forward strand.
CTATCTTCAAGCAGATCTACACTCCCAACCAACTTGGTGTCATCTGCAAACATACTGCACTCTGTCTCCTAATCAAGATCACTGATAAACATGTTAAACAGAAGTGGTCCCAATACTGAGCGCTGAAGATCACCACTTGTGACCAGCTGCCAGCTGGATTTAACTCCATTTACCACCACTCTTTGGGCTCAGTGACCCAGCCAGTCTTTTACCCAGCAAAGCATATGCCCATTCAAGCCACAGGCAGCTAGTTTTTTATGAGAACAGTGTTGAACACTTTAAAGAAGTCTAGGTAGACAACATCCACAGCCTTTCCCTCAACCACTAGGTGGGTCACCTTGAAGGATGTCCGGTTTCTCAGGCAGTACCTGCCTTTAATAAACCCATTCTGAGTGGGCCTGATCCCCTGGTTGTCCCATATATGGTGCATAATGGCACTCAAGATGATCCGCTTCATGACCTTCCCTGGAACCAAGGTCAGACTGAGAGGTCTGTAGTTCCCTGGAGCCTCCTTTTGGCCTCTCCTGTAGATGGGCGTCACATTTGCTATTCTCCAGTCCACTGGGACCTCCTCAGTTAGCCAGGACTGCTGGTAAATGATGGAGAGAGGCTTAGTGAGCACATCTGCCAACTGCTTCAGTGCTCTTGGATGTAGCCCATCTGGCCCCAATATAATATACTGGACTCCATATAGGCTAATATAATTGGTTTATATTGGCCATTTGAAGCTGTGATAAGGTCTTTGCATCTTATCTTATTCACAATACTGAATACCCACCACGCTGAAAGATTCGGATCAGAGTTTTAAAAGTTACAAGACATTAGATATTAAAAATCAGTCCTCAGAACGTGTCTTTGGATTTGAGTAAGGTTGCCAGTCTTAATTTATATATTCTATGGTGATTATAGGTGGAGATTTTCAACAGAATCATTCAAATAGGTTCAGCAATCAAAGGATCCACCATTCTCTGACCTAACAGAATGCAGTTAACTGGTTTCCCCATAAAATATATATACCCTCTTAATTGAAATCCTGCCAAATGAGGTAACACTCATCTTTATAGTGGGCTGTAATTTAAGTGTATTAAGTGAATAGTTAAAGATCACAGTCAAAGCACTGAAAAAGGACACTGATAGATTATGATTTAGAGAGGTGACAGGATGTATTGTTTGTAGAAAAAAACCACTTTTGTGGCAACATGCCTGCTTCCTCAGGTCCTGGAGCACAGCCAAGTACTTTGGTATTATGATACAAATGAGTTTGTAAAATACATTTAATGGTGTATCAACTTGTTTCATTTACCTGATAGCAGCTTTTTATCATTCTTAAGAGTTTTTATTTATTCTGTTTATTCTGCAATTTATTCTGTTTGCTTTTCATTTTTTCTTTGTAGTGCATAAGCCATCCAAAAATTTTTGGCATGAATTTCAATGATGTTTACATTACTAGGCCAGCAAATGTATGAGGATATTGCACTTTATGGGATCATTTTGATTTGTTGTTTGTTCAGCTTCTCCTTTTATCACTGTCCAGCCATAGTGTTCTCTGATTGTCCCTTTTTTTTGTTGTTGTTGAAACAGTAATCAACCATGCATCTGAAGTAATCAGCTTTAGGGAGACAAATACTTTTTGATGTGTTTCACATATACATTTTCATTGCAACTTGCAAGGTGTGACTTTAATGATAGTAAGTGCAATTTTTTGCATACTTCCATTATATTTTATAAAGCCATTTTAAATAATAAAATATTTTAGAAAAATGAAGGATGGGAATTCAAAACAAGTGGGCTATTTTCTGAGCTCTCTTCCAGCTCTCTCAGGGCACATATACTTACAAGGAGAACACTGAAAATATAGCTTCTGATATGGAAACAGTCTGTCCATGTTAAGCTCTCTGCATTGCACTTGAACTATGAAGGTCAGCAGTGAATTTGACTTCTGGATTCTATACTATTCTATTATAGTCTCTTCTACGTTCAACCTGAGTACAGGCCATGGCTTCCAAGTACCTTGGATACTGTGTTTAGTTTGGGCAAAGTCACTCTGGACTCATGTATTGATAATTCTCATACTACCTTAAACTCTATGTATTCCTAATATTTGATATGTGGAGCAGAGGTAGTGATGAGGGCTGAGGCCCCAGGTCCAATGTAGTGCTGGTCTGGTTGCTGTGTTGATTGGGGATGTGTGGTTGGAAAGCTGCAAGTTAGAAAAGGACCTGGGGGATTGATAGTCAGCTAAATATGAGTCAGCAGTGCATGGAGGTGGCCAAGAAGGCCAGTGGCATCCTGTCTTGTATTAGAAACACTGTGACCAGCAGGAATAGCGAGGTGATCATCCCCCTGTACTCAGCACTAGTGAGGCAACACCTTGAATACTGCTTTCAGTTCTGGGCCCCTCACTATAAGAAGGACATAGAAGTGCTGAAGTGTGTCCAGAAAAGGGTAGTGAGGCTCGTGAAGGGCCTAGAGCACAAGTACTATGAGGAGAGGCTGAGGGATCTGGGGTTCTTTATTTTGGAGAAGAGGCGGCTGAGGGGAGACCTTATCGCTCTCTCCAACTATCTGAAAGGAAGTTGGAGGGAGGAGGGGAACAGCCTCTTCTCCCTGGTGATGTGTGACAGGACCAGAGGGAATGGGTGCAAGCTGCACCAGGGGAGGTTTAGGCTGGATATTAGGGAACATTTCTTCACTAAAAGGGTTATCAAACATTGGAATGGTCTGCCCAGGGCAGTGATGGAGGTGCCATCCCTGGAGTCACTTAAGTGGTGTGTGGACCTGGTGCTTAGGGACATGGTTTAGTGGTGAGCTTGCAGTGTTGGGTTGAATGTTGGACTAGATGATCTTGAAGGTGTCTTCCAACAAAAGATATTCTGTGATTCTGTGTTCTGTGATGAGGTTGTGTTGTATCTTACGACACAAGTGTGTCCTCCCTCAAGAAGCACTGTATTTCTCAGCCCACATCTGGTGGGGAAGGCTATGGCCAATATTACCTAAGTTTTTTGATAATCCACTCCTGCAATACATTTTGGGTCCATATCTTAATCAAGCAGTGACTACATGGGTGTAACATATATTGGTTGTACCATTCTGACAAACTTGCAAGACTGCAGAAGGACGAAGTAGAATAGCATAACGTTAATTCATTTTGGTAAATTACTAGTTAACTGACTATTTTCAAAGGGTATTAAAAATGTAAAAAGAATATTTCATATGTTGTTTATTCTTAGTTTAAATGTCTATCTATTATTGCTATTTTAATATATCTTGACATACCCCAAAATAATTCAGCATTACCTCTCAACTTTATAGTAAAGCACAAGCATCCAAACAGTAGGGCAGCTGGATTATTGAAGGGAGAACTTTATAATGAGATTTCTTAGAGGAGCATGTCATGAAAAGCCATATTAGCTATTGAGGGCTGCAGTAAACTGTAATGAGATTTAAAGACTTGTCTACCTATTCTTTCACAGCTACAGAAAGAACGTGTCCTTGGAGAATTTACTACAAACCCAGGAATGCTACAATCAATTTAACAATATAAGTGTATAAAAAGGGATATTTGTACCCTCTGTTAAGATGAAGTTCCCTCCTATTTTTGAAGTATAAATATTTTAGGATTCACTGGAAGGCTATATATTAATATTTTATCCTTTCCTTGAGGATATTGATCTTAAACATAAATTGCAGCATCTGCACTATTCAGATCCTAAGTTATCAACAAGTCAAATTGATCTGCACTTATTATAGAGTTTATTGTGAAGCTTACTTCAATTGATTCATTTTATTCAGCAAATGAGTTGGAAAAGGACAGAATTTTACATTTTATGACCTGAAACTATGAGTACTGAATACTAAGCTCCATGCACAACTCAATTCTGTTAAATTACAAAACAATAATTACTGAGACCCTAAAGGAGAAGTTGGAAACATTAGTACAAGAACACTCTTTCAAGATGTCTTTAATTCAATGTAGCAGAACAACACAGTCAATAGGCAGAGCAACCACCCTAAGCTGAACCAAAAGCTGAGAACTTCCATGCAACAAATTAAATTAAATTAACCATTTAACACATAATGCAACAAACCTGAATAAAAATGGATACAAAATACAAAAGAGGTTACAAACATAGAGTTCGTATCTACACTATTGCTCTATTATGGCTGATATTAAAAATCGCTCAAAAAGAGCTACACTGAAAAGACTGAATTATTTTAGATGTGATTCCATGAAACCTGAAGTAAAGAAAATGAAATTTTAACAAGCAAAAATTGTACCTAGTGAGAAAATGTTTCATCATTTATGCACACATACTTTCAAGCTCTTTGAACTGAATTTCAGAAGGGAAACAAACTGTCCTATATCTTTAAAGCCACATGGACAATTTAATGCACTGTCTGTATCCCTGAGACTTATTTAAATCAGTTTGTCCTTATACATATGGAAGGGCTACAGGGTTCTACCCCTGTCCCTAATAGTACTATGATCTAGGTCATCCTAGGATGTGTCATGTTGTGAGTGTCAGCACAGCTGAGTGGAAAACAAATGTTTTAGGATTCTAATGAATTGTGAGGTGATCAAGTTAGGTGGAGACAAAGGAATTTGGCTAAGAATTTAACTGTAGATATAACTCGAATAGATGGAGTTAACATTGAAATAATACATAATTAGTTTTTTAGTATATATGAAATAATATGGTGCCATATATTTTTTTTCTGAGTTGTTATTAGTAGCTTAATTATTGCCCTATGTGATCTTGGCAATAATATGGAAAGCTTAGCCAAAGCCTTTAAGAGCAGAAATGGAGAACTTAATCAGTGATTTATTTCAGCATTTTTACCTTCAGGTTATGCATAACTTTTTTTTTTTTTTGGCAGTTATATCTCTATGTCTCCAAAAGTAATTAGTCATGAATTACAAGCTTTGACACTGTATTACTTAAACATACTTATTTTTAGAATCCAAGAAGGAATTTCAGATTTCTGTAGTTCAGAAAACAAGCTGATTACTTTAAAATTATATCTACCAAGAACAATGTTTCTTTCAAACAAGTCTTTTCTGTAGATGCTGTTATGGAATTTCTGCCATATATTAGAGGATTAATTTGAAACATTTTTGCTCCCTGAGGTAAGCTCAGAAGATCATTTACTGATGATTTGTTTCGATGAAACAATATTTCTAAGTTTGATTCCTGAGTACACTCTCACTAAATGCACTGCTGGAAAAGTTAAAAGGATTTTGAGAATATTTTCCTCAAGATGTTTTCTTACTGTTTTTTTGGGTTTTTTTTAATTCCCCAGTCTCGATCATTGCAGACAGGTTGATTTAACATAAAACATATGATAGGACAGAAATCTAAGTAGATTGATTAATCTTCCTTTTTTTTTTAAACTCTCAACCTGTGACAATGTTTCATCACCTTATTGTAAAAAATTTCTTCTTTATATCTAGTCTGAATCTACTCTCAGTTTAAAACCATTACCCCTTGTCCTTTCCCAAGAGGTCCTGCTAAAAATTCTGTCCCCATCTTTCTTACTGGATCCCTTTAAGTACTGAAATGCTGCAATAAGTTCTTCCTGGAGCCTTCTCTTCTCCAGGCTGAACAACCACAACTCTCTCAGTCTTTCCTCATAGGAGAGATGTTCCAGCCTTGTGATCATTTTTGTGTCTCTCCTCTGGACCTGTTCCAACAGGTTTATGTCTCTTCTGTTCTGAGGGCTCCAGAGATGGATGCAGTACTCCAGGTGGGCTCTCACCAATGCAAAGTAGATTCATCTCTCTATTCAAGATGTGGGATCACTGAGTTTTCACATAGCAGCAAAATGATGACCTCTGCCTTGTTTAGACTATTCATCTTGCTGAATGCTCTTTATTGTTTGTTTTTTTTTTCTCTGCTGCTGCACATTAAGATGAGAAATCTTTGAAATCAGTGATGACCTCAAGAATTCTTTCTTGCATTGTAACTGTCAGTTCCAAGTGCATTTTTACATATATATATGACATACATCATTTTTCCATGTATTTTAGGAGTTTAAGAACTCCAGAAGGACTTCAAACTTAGGCATGACATCTGAATCCTTAAAGCCCATAGTATAATGCTAAAACTTGGATATTCATTGATTGCTCTCCTTTTCACTTAATTGATAAAAAAGGTGTATAGAACCTGCCTCAAAAGATGTCCTTGTAGGATTCATTGATAACTCTTCCCCATACTGAAAAGTGTCCATGGAAACCTACCCTATGCTTTCTGCCTTTTTACCAGATTTTGGTCTGTAAAAAGGCCTTTCTTCCAACCCTGTGATAACTTATATTTCTTGACTGGGCTTTTTTTTCCCTTTTTTTATCCTTGTCCACAGGATACCTTTTGTCTGTATGTTCACTGACATTCTCATAACACTTCAGCGAGCTAATGAAGGCCTTTACAGAGGCCATGATGATTCTTTCCCACCGAAATGTGTTTATGAATTTGCCCAGTTGTCTCTGTCTTTATTACTGGGTTCAGCATCTCACAAAGACTGTTAGTCGCAATCACCAGTCTGTGATCCCTGTGAGGATTCCCTTGAGATATCTTTTTTGGACAGGAGTTACATGCTGGCACAATTGTAATTTATAATATTCTATGGAAATAAGGCAATCTTGAGATTGTTTTCCAGGTACTAAACAACTTCTTCTTGGCCTTCCTTATGAGTCATGTGCTTGGAGAATAATTTTTCCTTTTGATACCCTAGCAGCAACTTTTGTTCTTTGGCCTGAATACTTGGTCACACTGCCATATAAGAAATTATTATTCAGATGACTACCAACTATTATTCTTATTTTTTTTTCAGAATCACTTTTCAGAGCCGTTGCATTTCACACCCTGCAAGTATTTCTAACTGAGGTACAAATCTTCATTTTTGGCCATATGTTTGTACATTAATCTAATTTAAGTAATTTCATAATTATAATTTCAGTATATAGAAATATTACCATTAGTATATAAGTGATTAATATTTATTTATTTAATCATTTAATTATATGGTTGAGATACTTAGAGTCCCTGTAAATAAGTGTACTATAAATTGATGAACTCCAAATAAAGAATATGAAAAAAAAGAGCGGTTTTTTAAAAATCTTACTGTGCAAAAAGTTTCATATTCTTTTTTATTGTTTGGTGAGAAACAATGTTAACTTTTATGTCTGTTTTAGTAATACAACTAAAATTATTTCTGAAATTTCAACATTGGGAGTAGAAATAGTGTAGTTTTATTCCCTAATTTTTGAATCTTGTAAATATGTAGACCAATATTTTTCCATTGATACCAGATTAGCTCTGTGGATTGAAATCAAACTAAATGTTGGCACACATAAACAAATTTGGAAGGTTGGCTTTTCTTTTAAATGTCTGTAACTCAAATTATTCTGATTGCATATATGAGTTACACAAGCAATATGCAGTCAGTTGTGTAGCTCACTGAGAACTTTGACTCCCTCTATTTTATGAATGGGTAATTTGAAAAGGAGATATTGCATCTCGAGAACCTTTCACTATTGAGATATTTACATAGGCATAAACTCCATTACAGTTGAAGGGGTGAATGTGGAGTTGAGTAAGCAGGACAATTTTCCAAATAACAGATCCTGAATAGTCCTATTTGTGTTTACATAAGAAATCTCTAAAAGCTGCTCAGCATAGTGAGAAATGGGAAGGGCCCATAGCTTGCTTTTGCTTGCCAATTATTTCATTCTATTTCTGACATTTTTCAACACCAGCTTAAACAATTCTCCATCTCATTATCCTGAGAATACAAGAGGGTTCTAATATTTATTGCAAATTCCTTCTCTGACAGAAGAGCTTCTGACATAACGCATACCATTTACCAGAATATCTCCTGAATTTCTTTTTCTCCTGTGTTTCTTTTAACAATTCACTTGCAAGTTCAGATTTCAAAGTATCAAACCAAATAATAAACAGTTACAGCTTCATCCAAAGGAGTAACACTAGTTACCAGTTTACCAGTCTGGTGATTGCCTTTGAAATAATGAAATGACAACCTAAAACTAGTCTCATTTATTAGAAGTCTTAAAGAATAAGTTAGTTAAGTATCTGTTAAGAACATTATAAGTATAGGTGGTCTTGCCTTGTAGAGGAAGAATTAGATAATTGCTTGAAATTCCATTCAGAACCACCCTCTCTGAACATTGCTTCTAAATTAGGATTACCTCTAAATTTTTGCAAGATAATATTTGACTTCCCTTCATCTAGGGAATACTGCAGGATAAATCTGCAGTGATTCCAAACTTGTTATAAAAAGAAATTAATCACCTGGATTTTTGCCATCCATGTCATCATGATGAATTTCAATCTTCTGCCTAGATATTTTATAAAACAAACAAAAAAAAAGGAGATGGTGAATCAAATGTAGTTCAGTCCATGTATACAGTATGAGAGAAGGGTTTAATTTACACACATTTATCCAACAAGGCATTCAGTTATCTAATTTATCTATATTTCAAATACTAAGGCACCTTCTTATACCTGGAAGTGACTTTTAAGAATTTGATGCCCTTTGCATAGATGATACTCCCTCTCAAATGGAAATTATCATAATTTCAACTGAAATGCTGTAATTAATCACAGTTTCTTAAAATATGCTAATGTGACTAATTTTCAACCATGTAAAAAGAATACAGTGCAATATTTTCCATACTGCAAATATTTTTGTAACAACCGTAATTGCCATTAAAAATCATAGGCTACATAAGCTTTTGCATTTTCCCAATAAAAGGACTCCTGCTGTTAATGTAATATTACAAGACAAAGACTTAGCATTTATCTGAGCCCAAGAGGGTCAAATGAAGTAGGCAAATCAGTTCTGTTTTCTGATTATAATAACACATTTGGGTAGTCCTTTTTAATGTTAATCAATGATTCACCTATTTGTATTTCCTATAAATGCTAAAAGTGCTGATTTTTCTATTCTCCAGGGTTTCAAGTTTGAATTTAATAAGAAAGGAAAAGCTGATTGAAGACAAGAAAGAACCCATACATTATTTTTGTATATGTGGAGGGTTTGGGTCTTTTTTGGTTTTTTTTTTTGTTTTTTGTTTGTTTTTTAATAATGTGTTCTTAGCTATATACTAGTACTTATTTTGTAAATTTT
>WUAM01000107.1:13297836-13315723 GCA_024336885.1 Actenoides hombroni
CACTAATTTCCAGTCCAGTGGACTCCAGCTCCTTGCTTGTGGATTGTTAGGGTCCACTATCACTGGATAAGCTCCCTTAGCTACCATTGCCTGTGGCAAAAACTCTCCTTCCATGATAGCATTTTTTATAAAACGTTTCCACCTTTACACTGGACTATAGCCTCCCCCAGTCCCATCCACCTGTTCCTCTAATTCTTCCTGCTTTTGTTCCTCCCCCACCCCCACCTTTGGCAGATCAGTCAATCGTCTCATGACCTGATATCTGTCCCGGTATCTGTTCTGATATCTGTCCTGATATCTGTCTGAGTCCGAGATCTTATCCAACATTTGCAATACATCCAAAGAACCTCAGTGAGTCCGCGGGGCATGCTAATGGAGTTGATTGAAAAGCGGCTTTGGCGGCAGCTGTGATCTTATGCTCCACCTTTAAATCTACTAATGTATCTACTATCCGCTTCCAGGTGTGGCTGCATTCTGAGAGCCATTAGCCACTGTTTCCCTTAAGTCTTTTCCTATTTCTTTCCATATATCCACATTAAAAACCGCACTAGCCTCTTTTAAATGTCCTTTCTTTTGTCCCCAGGTCAATATGTCCTCTAATGCCTGTTTTTCCACTTTTATCCCTTTCGCAGAAAGGATATGCTTCAGAATGTCTCTTTCCTTTTCTTCTTCTTTAGTACTATTGGCTCCCATTCTGAACCTCGTCGCCGCTTACCTTTTCTTGCAGTGCACTGATTTGTCTGTTACCACATCTCTCTCGGACACCCAGTACGGTCCTGCTGTCTTCTGACCATGTCTCTCTCAGATGCCCAGTTACGACGCTGCCGGCTCCTGACTGCGGTGAGTTCCCTGCTTTTTCTTTTCCCTCTGACTCCGATCCCGTAGAATCATATCACATCAGGGTCACCAAGTGTAGCGTGCAGGGACGGACTACGACAGCACAGCCAATATGGTTGTAATCAGAAGTCTCTTAATTAAGTGCAACAGGCTATATTTATACACGAGACAACACTGATCACACACCCAGGTCACTTCTAATTGGCCCCACAGTCAAATCCAGAGTCTGTCCACGCGCACTTCAAACACTTTTAATTGGCTAGCAATTCTCTTGGTGTTCTTCCTTCAGCACCCTGTTTTCCTCCTCTTATTCTCCTGTTTTGCCAGGTGCTTCTGTTTTTCCCATCCTTAGTCTTATCTCCTCAAGGTCAGGGCAGTGTTGGCTGTTTTTCGGCCTTGCAGGCCTTAGCATAACTACTTCTAGCTAACAACTACTCTTCTGTCCTACTCTTATCAATCCCTACAGTGAAATTAATAAAAATGTCAGCATTTGGCAAAAGTAGTATGGAAAATTTCCAGGTGAGTTGTTTACATTGAAAAAAAATTTTTGCTGGGTTATGATGGTCTCTCAATTATCCCCTAGACTCCAATTAGATCTCATCTTCCTTGAAATCTGATGTGTGAAAATTTTATGAAGTATTCCAATTGAAGCATAACAAAAGCTGACTAGAGTAGAAGGATTACTTAATCTGTTCTCTAGGTTTTAGTCTTCATGTGTGCGGATATGTCTGTCTTTCTTACAAGTATATGACCTTGTTGTCTCATTCTCACCTTAGAAACTCAGAGACTCCCACACCTTGTAACACACACCCTAATCACTAGTTTTGTGTTCTGTGTTTGTGCCCATAAGTTATATCTTGTATCTGTCTATCTGGATAGCACCCTATTTCTATCTCAGTGTGTCTTTAATTTGTCAAGATGAGTCTAAACCCTAATTTTGTCTTCAAACATACCTCTAAGCTTGGCATGAGGATTAAATTTTCTCTATTTAATCATACAATTGAAAAATTAAAATATTGAATAGTTCCATGTCCTGGGCCTAAAACAGATCCCTTAAGAACTGTATTCAACAAGTCTTTCCATTTTGATAGCTAGTCACTAATAACTACACTCTAATAATATTTTTTCAATCATCCTTCTTTAAAAATATATGAGTGTTTCAACTATATTTATTTTGCCAAGTTGCTTATGAGAAGGACATCTGAAACACTGACAAGAAATCATAGAGCAGTCAGGATAAATGATGTACAGTCTTTCTTTCCCAAACTCATAAGACTATCTACCATGTTGCCGAAGTAACTTGGATTGATTTGCAAGAAGTTCTTGAAAGTTTATGTAGGCTATAATTCATCTCCATGCTAACTTCCTATGCATTTTATTCTTTTTGAATGTTAATCTTTTTCTGTACCTTCTGTCTTTCCTCTACAATAGAAACTTAGTATCTGTACAGTTAGTACTTGTGTCCTTTTATATCAATCTTCTGCTTTCTCTTTTTTTTTTTCCTTTTGACTGACTTTCAAGATTCTTTTATAAAACTGCCTTTCTAAAATGTATTTTAGCTATCTTGTCTTTATTTCCCTCTCATTCTTAATGCCATGGATTCCCTTTTTTTTATGATATTTTTCATACCAATTCTGTTCTCTTTGACATTGTTGACCAATTCCTCCTGCTGGAAATAGCAATTTCCTCATATTTAGTTATTTCTTTATCACCTGAATCAAAAAATTACCTGAAAGAAATTACTTATTTGGAAGAAAACTATTGGAAGGAGGGAATTCCTCATAAGTCCTTTCTATTTCTGTTCTTGCTTCCTCAGTAACCCTGAGTTTTCTCTGTTTAAAATGTTAAGTATTCTAACTTTTGTACTGGAATAAAGTTTGGACCAAGAATGCATGTTAAAGGACTTAGGATTTCTTATGATAGTGAACTGAAGGAGAATGTTGAGGTAAATCCAACTAAAGCTCTGTCTAAATTGGGTCTCATCACAAGTTTTATATTTCTCCATAATATGGCCTGAGAGAAATTATAAAAGCCCTTTGATATACAAGGCAACATTTCTTTATCTTTTTCCCTACAGGCAGATAATATATTCAGTGTGTTTGCTACAGAGATGGAAGAATATCTAGGTTAATAGAAAAGCATATGGAGAAAGGTTAATACAAAAGCATATGGAGAGAGGATACATTTTACAAGTACAAAGTTAGCATCACACCAAGCAGAGATATGACTAAAACAGAGCTACTTTAATAGCTGTCTCATTCCTGGGACATATCTGATTTCAAAAATCAGAAGGGATTTGGCTTCATTAAAAAGCCAGAACTCTTTCCTGCCATTTTCATTCGGTGTGGTTCTAAAAAGCAGTACGAAATTCCTGACTGATCTCCATTCCCACTGATTTCTCTGGAGGAACTTTGCAGGAAAAGACAATAAATAGAAAACCATAGACTTAATTTCATCTAGTCAGTCATCCTTTGTCTTGTTCTGCAGATGTTTGCTTTGCAGACGTTTGTCAGACTATAAAATCTTTAGAAAGGAGAATTTGACTCTTGCAGGTTTGGAGAATAGGCAACTTATATATATTTGTGACTATTATTTATTACCATAAAATTTATTTGGAATCATAATTCCATGGAACTCATTTAATCTTACAAATCTCTAAAGGAAATATGTCATTTTAGCTAGAAAATGCTTCCTGAGATTGAATTCGAGGTACTCCTGAAGGTGCTGGATACTTGTCTCCATGTAAAAATTTTAGGCTGGATCTCCCACAGCCTAAGAGGAGCTCTAATGACTGGGCTATCATTGTAGAATTCTTGAGAGAAGAGCTGTTTTCAAAAATATTCCCACATAATCTTTTTCTAAGGAAAAGAGTTTGGACAGTTGAAGTACCATTTATTATGTCAAAATTCACGATATTTTACTCAAAACTCACTGATCTAATAATAATAATTTGCAGGCCACAACTTCTCATGGCTGCCCTACCTAGTTCTGCTAATGATGCCTAAGTTTTACTACTATCTGTTGGGAGCATAAACTAAACATGTTGGGAATACTTTAAAGTAGCTGCAGGTAAAATACTGGAAGGAATATATTGCCAGAGATTAAAGGAGAATATATAATGGTGGCACAAATATCAATATGAAGTATCATTGAAGAAAATGTAAAATAAGAAGTAAAGGACAATGGAAAAAAGGAATTGATTTAGGCACCTAAATCAAAAATTGGTATGCTTAAACCTCTGAGTTTCAGCTGCTAACCTCTTAAACCTCAGTTACTGTTAAATCAGCTAAAATGTAGAAAGACAAGTAGCCTAAACACCAGGATAAAGAAAAATACTATTCACGCATTTCTCCCTTTTGCTGACAGTGATTAATTAACTCTATGACCAGAATATTCAAGGGAAAGTTAGGTAGTATTTCCAAAGCACATTGTTTACATGATGGTTAGGGTTGTGGAGAGATGACAAAGGCAAAGTTTAAATCTAGGTATTCCAAAGGCTGTGTGAGTGCTCTGACCACTTAATAACTGTATTACATGCACAGAAGGAGGATGATTTTTAAAATGCTCCTCAAATCTTCTTTGAAGATATAAAATCATCAGAGTGATTTAAATGCCTAATTTTCTCCCTGGATTTGGGATTTATTTACAATAAGGTCGGTTAGACTGAGTGGGCATAGAAAATCCACATAAATTACTTTCAGGAACAGGAAAGCAGTGGGGCGGAAGGCTTCTGCCCTTCCCATTGTACAACCCACAATTCATACACTGCACACAACAGAGTTAAAGGTCTCCTGGTTGTGGTATATGAATTTATTTCTGAAAAAGCTGATGGAGGTGACTTTAAAAGGGAAGCATTTGATGAAGGAGCAGTGACTTCTGCAAGCCTGTGTAGTTTGCAGTGCAGGGTTTGGAAAGCCATAAAAGAAATAGAGCTACTCTAATGGAAAATGATAAACGAATTTCAGTTAGGCTTGCACTTCAGATAGAGAAAATTCTGGCTACTTCCCAGAAGTCATGCTAGAGAGATTTTAAACCAAAGAAAGGTGGAAAAGGTAAATGTAAAAAAAAATAATGTGTACTCTGACCTCTAGAAAGAACTTGCATTTTACAACCCTACCATTCCCCAGTGCATCTCTATGTATTAATATTTTCTCCTTAGATTTCTCCCTACTTTCCATGTCTATAAAGTAGTTACTCATATCTTACACTCTTTAAGGATATTAAAATCAGGGTTTTATTTGTGGAGCATACTATAATTATCATTACTAATGGAGCTACAGCTTTAAGTAAGGAATGTTTACTCAGACACATCAAGTATTCACTATGAAAGCAATTAAGGAGTTTGATGTTCACAGTTAAGTATTAATATTAATGTCTGAGAAACTGCATCCAAATCATTTAGAGGTGGTTATGAAGGCCTTTGGGAGTGAGACAGGCATAGAAAGCAGTGACATGATTATAGCTGCATGGGAAAATAATGGAAACAGCTACCCTCTAAGCATCCTCAATAGGGAAGGAGGATCCTCAAAACCTAAAAGAGTGTGACTATAAATGGCAGCTTTTAAGTTTGATATGCCTGCTATAAAACATTTTACATTAGTAAGTGTCCAGAGTCTTTGCACTGAAATGTATTTTTATCACTTGTCTCAAAATCCCTTTATGGATAGTACAATTAACAGCACACATGAAACAAAATTGCACAGCAATAATTTGCAGACAATAATGATCTCAGAACTGGAACTGTAATTCTCATCTGCTGTTCCTGACACTGACCCAGTGCCAGACCTACGGTAAGCCATTTAGCTATTGGCTTGATTTTCTCATCTCTAAAGTCGATGGGAGAACTCTAAAGTGTCTTAAGGTGTATTTCGAGGGTTAATCAATAACACCTGTAAAGTTCTCTGAATGTTGTATCATTTAAGATATAAACATACTTTGCTGAAAATGTGTTTGGACTGACTAGTAATCTACAGACACTCCATTTACTATGCACTTTAAGAGGATAAAAGATGAACCAAAGATAAAAAAAATTACATATATATATATATAAAAAAAGTATTGTGATCTCTGAAGGATGACAAGAAATCAGCTTTGTTACAAGGGTCTGTGATGGTCCTCCTTTTTCTATTGCTTCAGGAGATTGGCTTTCAGATTACTGTCTTTATTTCTAGATGACTCCACAGGAGTGGTTTTGCCTTGAGAATACAGTAAATCCTTTCAGTGCATCTTTTTCTATTCTGATTACCTTACTGGAGCAGATTTGGCATTTTGACATTCAGCATGTATTTTATGCCTTTCTTTACTGTATGCATGTTGTCATGACTGTATATGCAAAAAAAGTACAAATGCATTGCTGAGGGATGTATGTTAGCCAGTGGTTGTGGTGGAACAGTGTAATAAGGAGAAAGATGACATTCCCATAGCAACAGTGGCAAAGCTCTTTATGCTGATGTTGAGTAGAAAATTACCAATGATTTAAAGGACAGCAGAAATAAGCTGTATGTGATTCCAGAATAATTTCTTACCTTGCCAGAAACAAGTCAATTTAAGGTCAGTGTCAAACCCCCGTGGCTGAATAACATTAATATAGAGCTGAAGGAAGACATTTACTACTTACATCTCTTAGAGTATATTGCCCTACGAATTAAAAACCACAATGTACACAAGTATTTCAGAATAATAATACCTGTCTCTTGTCACTCCACAAATGTATTTTTTCAAAAAAACCAAAATGCACATCTTTCTGAACAGTCTTAATATCAAGCCTGAGATGGTCCCTTTTTGGCTGTCTTAAAGATACATTAATATAATTTTATAGTGTTTACTAAAATCCAGACTTATTCTCCAATAGGTTTCACATCTTGTGTAGTATCCATCTATTAAATTTTACAGCTAGAGATGTTCTTAGTTTTATAAGACCAATATTTCCATATGTATAGAAACAAATTTCTAGTTACCAAATGCAAAATAATGTTCTAGCTTGCCTTTTGCGAAGATTTCCATAAAACCTGTCATTTCATTGTCATCTGTATTTTTACTTCTGATTAAAATTGCAGACAGATCAGTAATATTACTGGAGAATCTACAAGTGGCAGAAGAGCCTGCTAAAATCCAGTTTTAGCGTATATATCAAAACCTTAGCTGATTATTATTTTCAAAAGAGTTATTTTATGCAGCGCACCAGTGCTAATTACATCAGGTTGTATCACAACAAGAGCAAAACAGCTATTTAGAAGTTTGTTCATGAAACTACTGTCCAACAAGGAAAATAATTTTATCCCTAGTTAACAGCAGCCGCACAAACAATTTGTTTTATAATCGTATTGGAAAGAGTTGCTAACAGTTGGCAACTCATAAAAATCTGTCTTTTGATGATGATGTGCAGCCATTTATTTTCACAACCTTTTGCCAACTACTCCTCATCTGTTTGGCTAGCTTTTATTCTAAAAAGTAGATTCAAGGTAAAGCATTTTGTAATTTAAAAAGTTAAGGCTATGAGTTGGAGTGCTTCAGGGAGTATCACTTCACTTTCATCATGAAAATACTAAATTACAGGGACATATCTATCAGTCTAGATAGTTAAAAATCACCCACAGGCCGGTGGTTTATTGGCAATGCATTTGTGTTGATTCTAACTATCCCATTGCTGGTGTAAAAGAAAAAATGAAAAAACATTTCCTTCTTTAGAGTTGGTTGTTACTGTCAAAATAATGCCCAAATAGGCATAAATTAGGACGTTGATCTGAAGACCAGTAGGCCTAATGATAAGACATCTATATTGTTTCTTTGATGATAGTGAACACCAGTTCTTCAATAGGTCCTATCATAATCCGTGCATTACAGATCAGGTCCTGTGCCACAGTCATAAAAAATTCTTCATATGAGTGTAATATTTATGGAGATATGTGTGAGATGCTTCTGTGCAACTGACACACCTCATTCAATTAATTTCACATGGTTGTATATATATATATATATAACTTTATGGCCCTTCCTTGTTCTTGAAGACCTCAAGTTTCCTCCTTGTTATCCTTGACATTTTTTTTGTAAATAAATGCCCTGCCTTCTTTTCAATGTGATCTCATCTCCCTCCTTACATTTCCTCAGCCATTCCTTTACCTGTGCCTTAAGAAATTGTTTGAAGCAGACCAAAACACAATTTATTTTCTTGGATATTGTACCATTTTTAGCAGAAATAATTACTCATATATATAGTACACTAGCAAACACTTTTACTGTTCTGCACACTACTACCAGAAAGACTACAACCTCTCACGCTTTTCAACAACCCAGAAAATCCAAACCTACTGTTAGCTACCACTTTAACATGTGTTATAACAGTGTTGGTGCAGTTTACATCAATATACTACTTGTTTTAAGTCAATATAATATTTGTTAGTTTCTGTAAAATTCTCTACATGATTGGACTGAAAACTGTTATGGTATATAAATGTTAATTTATCAATATAATAACTTCCTGAAAAGTGAGATTAATTGAAGGATTAGTTTCAAAGTATTCTAATGCCTGAGTTTGCATATTACATGTGAAGTGGGGGAAAAAACTGTTCCTCCATTTACAGTGCAATGCTCTCATAGACAATTCTGCATTTTGTCTAAGACATCATCATCATGTAGAAAGATAATGACGGCAGTGCTTTCTAGAGTTCAGACATTCTAAGTTTCAGATTAGGGCTGCATGTCTAAATCAAGAAAGAATAGTTTTGTAATTTCATTTTTCTCCACCTGCACCTTCTGGTGCTACCAGTTGTGTAATAGCCCAGCTTTAACATACAAGGTATAGGTCATCCTCTTCCTGACTTCTGACTACTTTAGATCTATAAAGTGGGAGTGAAAATCCTTCAACTGAAGGATTCACAAATGATTCAAACTGGAGAAGATTGCTTAGGCATTTTGCTTCTGGAGTCATGTATGCGGAAAGGGCACACTGGGCTATTATATTAAAAACAGATAGTGGTACTGTTGTTGGAAGTGTCTCTGACTGTCATTTTTTATATGCTAAACTTCATAATGTTGAAGCGAGATATCTCAGTTAAATACTTCAGATGCATGAGACGAATTGTCCTCTGGAGAGGTACCTTCATAATCACTATAAAGAGAGGTTAGGGTGAATGGCTTCAAATCTGGTAGCTAAATCCTATGTATCTAAAGCTTGATGTCTTTTGCTGTTTGCCTTCTATTTTAAGACATGATGGATTATGTGAGTAAACCTGGACACAGAGAAGAAAGCAGAGGAGATAGATGGGTAACAATATGTTCAGGTGCACCTAGCAGGAATGCTGTGCCAGCTCGTGGTCTGTACTGACAACCCTCAGCTCTGCAAACTCCCAGGTGTGAGTACCAAACAGAATGCTTGCAAAGCCAGCAGTCCTTCAATCTGACCTCCTGCTTGTCCTAAAGATTCATGTGTGCCTGGAGGCCCCTGATAGCTGTATGCAAGTGCAAAGCATATTGTCAGATCTGAACAGAAGAGGAAAAAAAGACAGAACTACATAGAGAAAATTAAAAACCCTCAAACATGAACTGAAAAGTTGAGGCTGATAACTAAAAAGGTCCCCTGGGTTTGTAAATGGTAGCAAATATTTGTGTGAATGCATACAGTTTCCATAAGCTTAGTGCTTCTCAGTCTGTAAACAGAACAAGCCCCAGGCTTATTGGCTTGGACAGATATTTGTTGCAGAACTGTCATTACAGTGTGTCTTTAATTCCCTGCACCTGAATCAATAGTTTCTTCAGTTACCATTGTTCATCATTTATCATTGCCCCACTGCTTCAAAAACATCACCTCCAGCAACAGAGATAAATGGCTTGAAAGCAAAAGGTTTCCGTGTACCTTTTAACAATTGTAAAGTCTTTCAGTCTTTTTATTTGCATTCCATCTGTTATGCTTAGGTTCATTTTGAGCAAGAGTGTTACTGTAAATAATTATATTCTTTTAAGAAAAGTAAAACAGGGTAAAACTTGAATATGAGTGTTCAATATCCAGCTACCCCACTTCATGCCTTTGCTTGTACTAAAGATAACTGGATTAGATAACTGAAAAGATAACTGGGTAAGATAACTTCCAGAAGTTTCATGCTTAGGTGCCCTCTAGAGAGATTATCTTATTTTGTTTATATAAACATGTATATAAAGACTGTATAAAACCTTTTTTCCCTGGAACCCTACTAGGCTTGGCTCTTATGATAGGCAAGTATATACTGTACAACATGAATAGGAATGATTTGTATTTCAGGAAAACAACAAAAACCATAGCAGATATTAGCATTTTATTTTGGTAAGTGGTATACACAATTTATAAGAAAGGAGTTTCAGTGCAGAAGTTTATAAGTTAATTCACTGTATGCAAATCTACCATTCAGAGCTTATGAAAGGATTTGTAAGACAAAACAAAACACAGGCCCTGTGTGTAAATAGAACTAAAATTCTGTTAAATGAATAAGCAACCCCCAGTAGACACCTTTATCTTGTTACAGTTTATATTTGTCTCCCTTGAACTCTGCAGTCTAGGTAGGACTTTCTCTTATTCACTAAGCTGACCACAGTCATCAAGAGGGAAATCTTCCTCACCAGAGATAAGTCCTGCTTGGACTCTAGGAAAGGCTACACTGAAAAACTATGCAAGGTTGTCCAGTAAACTAGCATAATTATAAAACTTCATAAACTCCTAACTCAGTGATTTTCATTGATGGTTCCTCCAGTCACACATTTCTGTTAAAACACTGCTGGCCAAATCAAGATTGGATTTCATAGGTGAGGTCAATGTAGCTGACTAGTCATGGTTGAGCCTGGGGTAATGCCAATCTTAGCACAAGCACATGGCAGTAAACAGGAAGAACTGCTGGCTTGGCACTGACTTAATGTTCAGAATATATTTCTCTGTCCTCACTGTAATTACTACTGAATGCAGCCAGCAGCACTGTCAGGCCCTTTTGCTGGTTCCCCAGGCCAGCTGATGAGGAACAGTCTTGGTGAAACAGTGTCCTCTGCCTTCTTATTCATGTGCAGGTTTGCAATCTTCCCTCTACCCAGACACTTTGTGCATCTTTCACCATGTTGAAAAGTCTCTACAAGCAGGGTTCATGTAATCTGCTAGTGCATGACAAGTTTTTTTCTGTTAATAATAAATGGCAAGGATTGTTGTCTTACTGACCTAAGCATTAATATGTTTCTTACTCCCACTGAGCCACCTAATGAGTCCCTGTTAGCTGACAGGCATCAGCCAGTTTCAGTAGAGTAGAGACACCGTCCATTATTCCTTGGGACAATTCCTCATTGAACTTGTTTTTTTTCTCATTTGCTATTTCTTTTCTGTCCTAGCGTTCTATATCTTTCAACGAAAATATTCTGAATCCTTGAGTTGATAACCATCAGTGTCTCAACATTCTTTCTATGGTTTTACTTATTTTATCTTGTGTAACTTTACCTTACATACTGCCTTACAGCTCAAGCAACTGATCTCTGTGTAAAACTGAGCCAATATCACACAGCTGTGATTCACAAAACTGAATCTTCAGTTACAAACAGCTGAACCTCAAGGCTGTGGATTACCAGCCTATTCAGAGAGCCTGTATGAAACAGTTTCTGTAGTATAGCCTTGACATTTTGAAGAGGGTGTCATGCTGAGGAATGCTTTGAAAATGTACAGGTTCTACCAGAATTTCAGTTTGTGTGTGGAGAATTATTTTGTAGAGAAAGCAGCACTGCAAAATGCACTTGCATCCCTTATGCTTGGAGCATGGTACGGAACTTGTGTCTAATAAAAAGAGTCATTGGGGCCCAAAATATAGAGAAGCATGTAAATCTGTGAGGGAACATTAGCTTCACAGGCTGCTAATCTGCCTTGAGTTTTTCTTAATCTCAAGAAAATCCCTTTCCTCTTTGCTTGTTTTTTTTTTTTAAGCAGGCAGATGGCTCATATTGCCAGGTCTGTTGAAGCTGCCATTTCAGATGCCTGGTCAGGACTGCCATAGAAGTAAGAATTCCACAACTGATGAAATTGAAAGAAAGCTGGAGTCTCCAATTCATCTTGCACTTCTCATTGCCTTTCACAGTCGTGACTACAGGGTGGAGTCTACGCTGTGAGTAGACTTTGTTATCAGAGCAATTTACATCTTTCATCCCTTTTGCTTGGCATTGGTTTTTCAGTGGAACTGGTAATAACAGAACTTGTTTTCTCTGGGATCTTCGCATGAACACCTCAACAGACTGCCCTTGTTCGAGTTTACAGGCTGATCTAGAAGACACATCTTCTTTAGTCAAGTTACCATTTGGATAAAATATTGGGGGGGATTTTTTGGGCATGATCATGTCAAAACAGAGGCAAAAAGATGTTTATTTTCTTTCTTTTTTTTGCCCATCTGTCACTTTAGGTGCATGTCCCTGTGAACTGGTGCATCTGGAGCACTTCTAAACACCTATTTCTGGGTAAGCATTCTGGCCACTTCCAATCTTACACTAGAGCTATTCTATGTGAGGTGTAAACATGAAACTAGAAACTGAAACTGTAGTTGAAAATCCACCAGTTTCTCCTACTCTTCCTCAGCCTTTCTTTAGACATTTTGGTTTTTGTAAGAAGAAATCTTGGACTTGCAGACTATAATGTAGTTGCAGGATCACCCAAAGATGTGTAGAATTTTCCAGGAGATAGAGTGTTTGTTTTTTTCTTCTTTCTCTCTTTGCATGGCTACTAGATGACTAAATGATGTCAGATTCATGGAAGTAGTATTCGTTAGAGTAAGTAGCTGAGTATATTCTTTGCACATATCTCATGTGAAAGTAAAGAATGAATGCTGTAAGTAAGAGATGTAATAGTAGGATTTGTTTTTGTCTACTCTGTGTGTATTGCATGACTTCTATGTCAACTCTTTCTCTAAAAAAAAACCCCATCTGATAGCATATTCCCTCTGTTCTCTCTCATACAAAGATTAATACCAAAAAGAACTGCTTAAAAAATTAAAATAATTTCTGTATGTCATAAAATTTCTATGTCTATGAAGGTGTCACCCTATTAGATTTATAATATGATAATTTGGGTCTGGTTTTGAAATATTTTGCTCAAATAAATATATTTTGTACTGTTTGCAAAAAAAAAAAAAAAATAAGAGTGGGTTTTCTGTTTAATTTTTTTAACATCTGACCAAAATTCATTCATTAATATTATGACTAAAAATGTGTGACTTTCCCAAAGTCTTTTAAGAATGTGGTGAAAAATGAGTCTAAATACGCTGTTGTCACTAAATAAGTCTTAATCTTGAGATGACAATAAGTTGGATTTTACTGATTTATATACAATTCAGTCAGTCATCAGAAATAAAGCTCTGCTTTCTTGTTTAAACCACTCTGCCTGTATACAGTTTTTACTTTTTGGTATTGAGTCCATATATTCCTCAAACCTGCATTAATTTTCAAGTTTTTGTTTGTTATATAACAAATAAAAGAGGAAGATCTGGACATAGGAATCTACAAAACCATCATTATTACCACTGTAATGATTCTAGGTTGAGTGCTAGTAGAGGTTCAGTAATTTCTCAAATTGGGGAATAAAATATTTCATAATCTGTAGCTTTCAGAGTATGTGAGACATATATATGTATGTTACAGCTGTGCTCTGGGCCTTCTTGGCTGTTGTACATTTTTTGTGGCCCTTTTTGGTGTAATGATGTAATTCCACATTACTGTTCTGTCCTCTTTAAGATGGTGGCATCCATTTCACAGTCTGACAGAGGTTACTTCTCCCAGTTTCAAAATTCCTCCCCTTATGGGAGAAATTTACTTCTTGCTCCCTTACATTAACACTGGAACATTGTAGTTTTATTGGTTCCTCTGTTTTCTAGTGTTCATTTTTTATGTAGGCTATTCCATATGAAGTGCAAAGATAAGTCTAGAAACTGAAGGAATTTTTCACAGTTCCAACAGATTTCAGCAACTCAAAGCTATTTAGCTTATTTATAACTGTCTGGTAGACTGTTTTATGTAACATTTAGTACAGACTTGCACTGTTCTTAAGACAAATACTGCTGTTTATTGAAATGACCAGCAAAAGCACAAGAACAGCTTTAAATATATTCATTTATTTATTACATTTTCTGTATGAACTGGGGGTCCTTTCTAAATTGTTATTAATGTAAAAACCTTGATACAATTCCTGAGCAAAACTTTTTGAAGGTCATCCAAGAAAACCTGAAGAACTAATAGGAAAGTTTTACTTTGGGTTCATTTTTAGCAAATGAGCTTTTAGAAAAGGTGAGGTTGTCACCATATATACCCAACAGTAAAATGAACTTTTTTAGTGACTCTACTTTTTTGTTACGAAGAGAAATTCTTAAAGATTCTCCAAAATTAGTTTTCCCTGATATTTTCATGATAATTCTTTCCTATATTGCACTGCATGATATTCCGTGAAAGATTACTGCCAGGAAACATGATGGTTTAACTGTGGAGTTAGGGCAAGGTCATTGGCTCGTGAATCAGTTTAAAGTATGGGTAGGGGTCTAGTGACAAAGTGTCTTAAAAAAGTCATTTTTTTAAAAAAAAAAATGAAAATGAAAAATTATTTGGCCCATAGATAGAAATCTCACTGAGAAAAAGGATAGAGATGGCTCCAAGATTATCAAAGACATACAAGAGGACATAGAAACATACCTTAGTGAAAGGTTAGTTATCTGTGCATTGTTTTAGGAAACAAAGAGAAATCTTAAATTTAGTATACACAAACTGTAAACAAAAATATGTCTGTCTGACATAACTTAGATTTAGTGATATAAGGTCAGGACGGGAATATTAGTACAGGGCCTGATCAAGAAAGAAGTCAAGAGGAAAACATTGTATGTAGAGCACTGCAGAGAGCTGAGAGAGGAAGCACAGTAGAATTTGTTAAGTGAAATCCAAAAGGAACTTAAGAATGTTGTGGGAGAAATGTGTCCTATGCCCTTGCACTAGCAGGTATATTATGTTTTTCTTTGAATTCAGGGTAAATATCAGAAAGTAGGATTGATAATAACAATAAACTTTCATTACTTGATTGCCTGTTGAAAAAAACATTAGATCAGATCATTTTTCTATTAAAAGAGAAACTTCCAAAATTTCTGTAAAAAAGCAAAAATAATAAAGAAAATTCCAAGGCTTGGTAATGAAGATAGGTGTCCTGGTTTGAGTTAGAACACAACTAATTCTGTTCTGTGACTTTATTTTTCAGCTAAGTATTTCCAAGTAACCTCACTTTCTGAAGTTAACAACATATTTTTACAGACAGTTTCTTCTAACAATGATAATGCTTAATGTTTAGTTACCACCAAGAATCTGTGTGCAGACGAAGGTCACTGCTAAATCTTGTGTACCACACTAGGGGTTCAGAAAGTAAAAGAGCACACCCATGGGGAGGTGTAAACAGGACAGGTGACCCTAAAATGACCAATCAGGTATACTATCCCATATACATCAAATTCATTATAAAGCAGAGGTATCACAAGGATCAAGCTCTCTTCTTCAATGGCTGACACGTCAGAAGCACTCTGTCTGTTCTGCCTTTGATCCCAATCCACATGTTCCTGAATTGAGTTCCAGAATCCAGCTCCCAAATCCCATTCCTGTCTGCCATTGAGTCCAGCCTGGGACTTCCCCAGTGCCTCCTCCACACCATCAGTGGTGACAGTAATGTAATTGCCATCAGGGGGGTTGGGTTTGATACTGGTTTTGTATGTATTTCTTTATATTCTATTTCATTATTGTTGTTTTTATTAAAGCTGGTTTAGTTTTCTAATCCATAAGTCTATCTCTCTTATTCCCTTTCTCTTCCCCTTTGGGAAGGGATAGAGGTTAACAGAGACAATCTGCTACAGGTCTAGCGGATGGCCCTGACCGTAAAACTTCACAATCAGTTATAGAATCATAACATGGTTTGGGGCAGAAGGGACCTCTAAAGGTCATCTAATCTGACCCCCTGCAGTAAGCAGGGACATCCTCAACTAGATCAGGTTACTCAGAGCCTCATCGAGCCTCACATTGAACATATACAGGCATGGGGCCTCAACTACCTCCCTGGGCAACCTGTTCCAGTTCCACTACCTTCATGGTAAAGAACTTTTTTCTAACATCCAATCTAAATCTATCCTTCTCTAGCTTAAAACCATTGCCCCTCGTCCTGTCACTACAGGCCTTTGTAAACAGGCCTTTCCCACCTTCTTGTAGGACCCCTTCAGGTACTGGAAGGTAACTGTTAGGTCTCCCTGGAGCCTTCCCTTCTCCAGGATGAACAAGCCCAGCTCCCTCAGCCTGTCATCGTAGGAGAGGTGTTCCAGCCCTCTGATCATGTCCATGGCTCTCTGCTGGACCTGCTCCATTAGGTCCATGTCCCTCCTGTGCTGAGGGCTCCAGAACTGGACGCAATACTCCAGGTGAGGTTGAGCAACCAGAGCAAAGTCGATCTCTTGATCTGCTGGCCACACTTCTTTTGATGCAGCCCAGGATGTGATTGGCCTTCTGGGCTGCAAGCGTGCACTGTCTGTTCATGTCCAGCTTCTTGTTCACCAGCCCCCCCCAGGTTCTTTTCTTCAGGGCTGCTCTCTATCACTTCATCTCCCACCCTGTGCTGATAGTGAGGATTGTTCCAGCACAGGTGTAGGAGCCTGCACTTGATCTTGTTGAACCTCATAAGTTTCACCTGGACCCACTTCTCCACCTTGTCCAGGTCCCTCTTGATGACATCTGGTCCCTCTGGCTGTCGACAGCACCACTCAGCTTGGTGTCATCTGCAATCTTGCTGATGTTGCACTAGATCTCACTGTCTATGTCACTAATAACAACATTAAACAGTGCAGGTCCCAGTATGGACCCCTGAGGGACAGTACTTGTCACTGCTCTCCATCTGGACTTTGAGCCATTGACCACTACCCTCTGGATGTGACCATCCAGCCAATTCCTTATCCATTGAATGGTCCATCTATCAAATCCATATCTCTCCAGCTAGCAAATAGGATGTTGTGGGGGACTGTGTCAAACGCCTTGCAGAAGTCCAGATAGATCACATCCATAGGTCATCCCTTGTTCACTGACATAGTAACTTTATCACAGAAAGCCACTAAGTTTGTCAGGCAGGATTTGCCCCCAGTAAAGCCATGCTGTCTGTCTTTGATCTCCTCCCTGTACTCTATGTGCCTTATCAGACCTTCTAGGAGAATCTGCTCTATGATCTTCCCAGGCACAGAGGTAAGGCTGAGAGGTCTGTAGTTCCCAGGGTCCTTCTTTTTACCCTTTTTAAAAATGGATGTAATGTGTCCCTTCTTCCAGTCACCAGGGACTTCACCTGACTTACAGGACTTTTCAGATATAATGGAGAATGGCTTGGTGACTACCTCAGCCAATTCTCTCAGGACTCTGGGATGCATCTCATGTGGTTCCATAGACTTGTGTATGATCAGGTTCCTCAGGTGGACATGAACCTGATTTTCATATACAGTGGGAGGGACTTCGCTTCCCTGGTCCTCACCTTGTAATTTTTTAACTTGGGAGGTGTTGGGAGGGAGGTTGCCAGTGAAGACTGAGGAAAAAAAGCTGTTGAGAACCTCAGCTTTCTCCTCATCTATTGTTACTAGCTCACTGTTCTTGCTCTTCAGGGGGTGTATGTTTTCTTTAAACTTCCTTTTTTCATTGATGTACCTGTAGAATCCTTTCTTATTATTCTACACATCCCTTGCTAAGTTCAACTCCAACCATACCCTTGACTTCCTGACCTCATCCCTACACAACCAGGCAGTACCCCTATACCCTTCCCAGGATACCTGTCCCTGGTTATTTTATATTTGATTCTAAATCCCAATGACTAATTGAAAATTGGAAACTAGGAAAGGCAATTTCTGTGAAAGTAATCATGAAATTATATCATTCATGCTTCTAAAGAAAAGAAAAAGCAAGAGAGGGAGCCTGGAGGAAGGAAGACTCTCCACTGGTCGATGAGGATTGGGTTAGAAAACACTTGGGTAAACTCAACGTGTGCAAATCCATGGGCCCCGATGGACTGTACCCATGAGTGCTG
>WUAM01000107.1:13322884-13356286 GCA_024336885.1 Actenoides hombroni
TTTTCTTTTTTTTTTTTTTTTCCTAATTTTTATTTTAATGTGAACTTTTAATTCTTCTGAAATTCTGCTCTATGATTATATATAAACCCCATTCTTTACCATGGAAGTAGATTACTGACTTTGTTACAGATGAAAAGTACTTATGTTACTAGTTAAAAATACTAAGGGAAAAATATATCTCAAGGAACATCAGTAGGAGCAGCAAGGAGGAAATTTTTACATTGTCCAACTGTAAATAGAGAAGTGTGTCACAGTTAAGAAAGGAGATTGTTTACAGTCTTACATGATCATTTCCTGTAACTAATAGATTCTAATAACTAGGAGTTACCAAAACAGTATGACTATATCTGTATTTTCCAATCAATTAATTTATCTGCATAATGAAATATTCAATGACATTAGGATAAGGGTCATGAATGTTAATACTGTGCCAGCTATAACCCCAAAATGTTCCAAACATATACACAAATGCTGACTATTGGTCTCTAAAAAAAAATGCAGCTTCTAGAGTTGCATAAAGCTTCTTTTTGGGATATAACATGACTAGGATTTTGTGAAAACCTATTGCAGCTTCCCATGATTGCAAGCCCAAGTGAGGACATCTGTTGACTGTACGTAAATTCATAAGAAATCAAACAGATGCTCTGGCATCTACTTCAGAACTGGGGATGGAGAATTAATTACTCTGGCATCTTCTCTGTCTGTGAATGTGTGTGTGGACCTATGTTATCATCACAAAAAGGGAAACACACTTCTATTGCTGTTTGGTCTAGTAGTCTGCTCCTTATTACTTATTCTGTTGATCACATTCATCTAACGCTCCAACCTTGAGCTTTTATTATAACTTGAATGCCAAACCACTCTTTTTGAGCTCAAGGGTACACAGAAAGGTAACATAATATAATCACTGCTTTATTGTGTCCATAAATAATGGATTTCTTCTGAAGAGATTGCAGAAATTTGGAGAAAAGCTTTCCCTCCTTTTAATGAATGTAAAGCCAAATGATGCCACAACTCTTATATACTACTGGAAGTGAGTGCAACTGTATTTTCTAAGGGCCATTTACATGTGTAGATTATTCTGTGGACTGCTGTGAGAGACTTTCATACATGCAACATTAAAAAAAATATTACAGTTACCAATGAAAACAGCAGTGCTCTAGAATACAAGTGCTCTGTCATGAAATATGTTTTTGTGATGACAAGCCATATAGCACAAGGAACTAATGCAGGAAGGAAAATAGATAATTGGTTCTATAATGAAACTGCTTTTCATAGACAAAAAAAGTTAAAAGTTAACATTTTTAAGTTAAAATGAGTATTCTGTTGACCAAGACCATATAAGCTGTCTGCAATTGTGTGGGATAAACTTTTTTCAAGAATGCAGGAAATATTTCTTATGCCAAAAAAAAATAAAAAAAAGAGATTTAAACAACTTTCAATAATACAACAATGTAAAAAATTATTATTCTTCTTTACAAACTGGTACCTAAGTATATAAACCAAGAAATTCAAGGGTGATTCACACCTTGTTCTGACAATTTATTATCTCTGCTGAAGAGCAAGTGTTTCTGTTGCCTTTGACAACTGGGGATAAGGGGATAATAATTCTTATGAGACCATTAAAAAAAATTGTCAGCAAAAAGCCACTTATACTACTTCACTTTTTCTAGTGACGTCTCTTTGTGCTAAAAGCTCATTTTCACATGACTCCAGGAACAATATCTTTCTAGTGTAAATAACATGAAATGATGCTATTGTTTCTTTCTACAGTAAGCATTCACTCTTTCATAATGTAGTGTGTGTATTTTAACCCTCACAAGTCCATTGAGAAGATGGAAAGATTCTGTAAATTATTTCAGTTTCCTTACTAACATATACTCTTGCCTTTGGCTCTCTGTTTGTGTATAAAGATAGATATGTAATTTAATATAGTTTATCATAACATAAATAAAGCATAACAGTGACATGTATAAGCACAGAAATATAATTGTATTGATAGCTAGTAAAATTAATTTTTAATTCTGGGCAGCATAAAGAAGCGTGTGGCCAGCAGGTCCAGAGTGGTTCTCCTCCCCCTCTACTCTGCCCTAGTGAGGCCATATCTGGAGCATTGTGTTCAGTTCTGGTCTCCCAAGTTCAAGAGGGACAGGGAAATACTAGAGTCCAACAGAGAGCTACACAGATGAGGAAGGAACTGGAACATCTCTCTTATGAGGAAAGGCTGAGAGCCCTGGGACCATTTAGCCTGGAGAAGAGAAGACTGAGAGGGGATCTTGTTAATGTTTACAAATACCTGAAGGGTGGGTCTCAAGTAGAAGGGGCCAATCTCTTTTCAGGTGTGCCCTGTGATAGGACAAGAGGTAATGGTAGCAAGGTTAAACACAGGAAGATCCACCTCAGTATGAGGAAAAACTTCTTTACTGTGAGAGTGACAGAGTACTGGAAAGGGCTGCCCAGAAAGGTTGTGGTCTCTTTCTCCGCAGATTTGCAAGACCTGCCTGAGTCTGTTCCTGTGTGGCATGCCCTGGGTGAACCTGCTCTGGCAGGGGTTTGGACTCGATGATATCTGGAGGTGCCTTCCAACCCCTACCATTCTATGATTCTAAATATATCAATAAATAGGGAAACACTTTATAAACACAGACTTTTCTGAAGATAGTGTAGCTGTAGTAGATGAAGAAGCTAGAGTTCGTTAGTTTTGTGTATTTGAAGCACTTTACATCTGGCCAATTTCACACCTTCTTCTGCATAGTCAGTTTTGATTAAATGTGCCCGGGTTAGACCTCCTGAATGTTATCTTCCCAGGAGTTTCTGATTCAAGCATTTTATATGGCTCAATTTGTGCAATTTATGTGTGTTCAAGATTGAGGTTATTTTGTGTCCTACAATCTTTTCCTCATATTCAAGTCTTCTTAAATAAAGACCTATGTTAACCTTTTTGGCTGTTGCAGAAGCTTGAAAATATGAACATGAAAAAATTAAGTGTCCAGTTAAAAAAGACACTGGAGTTTGCTAAAAAGATCTCTTCATTTTCAGGGCTGAAGTCACAATTTTAATAGGCAATACTTTATTTTGTATTGCTGTGAGGGTGAGATGATAGTGACTGATTTTTGTTGAAGTAAAATGAATTCTTTTTCTTATGTAATGGCTAATGCTTTTAGGGATATTTTTCATGTTTCTATTTCAGGTGTGTCAGTAGAAGTATTTTAAGAAGTATTTAAGTAGACCAAACTATCTGTATACTACCTAAGGTAAAAACAGTATTGTAGGAAAAGTAGTCTGTTTTTAAATCTGATGCGTAAGTAGAAGTGGTCATTAAAACTAAGTTTGTATAAAATTTTCATGATACTCTTACCCAGTGTTTCTTCATAAAAGTGTTTATATTTCCTATTATCAGAAAAAGTTACAAAAATATTTACAAAATGCACGTTAGGTTTTTGTGTTGTATAGGTTAGGATGATGATTTACATCATAAAACTGGAACTGTAAATGCCTTGGTACTCATGTGTATTTAGAAAAATGCCCCTCTACACATGTACTATATTTTCTGATAATCTTAAAACAGGAATGATTGATACAAAAATTAAGCAATTTGACATTTAAAACAATCCCCAGTCATTGTCGTTTCCAATACATGTGTATTAAAAAGAATAAATAAATTACTAGATTGTTGATGGAAATGTTTAGAATTTCTTCTAAAAGTCCTTCTAATTGCTTTTGAGAATTTATTTGTGTAGTTGAACGCAGTCTGAATAATTAAAGAGGAAACTGCACAATTATTCCAAAGATACTTCCAGTTTGCATCCTGATACAGATAATGTAGGTTAAAAACCCTGAAAATAATAATAGTTCATTTTTTAAAAGTAAGTTACTCAAAATTTTAAAAACTATGGTGTTTTGTTTTGTTTTTTACTCATTTTTGAAAGTCAGATAAGTAACATCATTTTTAAAGAACTTACCTGGCTCTGTTGGCTACACAGAGAAGATGGGCTTTTATATATCTATCTCAGGAGACCTGTTTCATCAGACAGTTGAAATTACATGAGGTAGACTGAAATCAAGCATAAATCTTTTTCTTACAGAAATTGATAAGAACAGAACAAACTTTTAATAGTTTCCAGATATTAAGATGCACATTTCAAGGCAATTGACATGAGCAATTGCTGTCAGGTTTTTAGAAGATCTTGGGTGCCCTTTAGGACAAATTGACCTAAATTGTATTCTTAAAGAAAAATTAGCCAGATATTAAAATTCCCAAATATGGCAAAGCCAGTGGGAGTTGTGGCAAGCTGAAACCTAGGGTACATTAGCCGTGTCATGTAGATGCTGAAACAGGAAGCTTGATATACAAAACTGGTCGTGAAATATAACATGAAAATTTTATTTTCCAAACAACTTGCTTTCATAAAGATTCACTTGCTGTCATGTCTGGATCAAGAATGTGATGCAGGAATTGAACCTGCCTGTGAACTTTTGGCACTGAGATAACAGGTGACATCTGTGGGATTGTTTATGCTGTATGTATATGACCGCACCATGCGTGACCCCACATATCTTTATAAAAACCAATGAGAAAAGGCAGATACCTGTGAAGGTCTCCAGAAGATCCTGTCTGCAAACTTCAGTGGTAGAAATGAAGCAAAGAGCATTTCTTCCTTGAGACCTTCTAGGCATGGCTATTTTCTTGATTCAAGTTTCAACACTTTCTCAATGAGAAAACAAACTTATTACATTGTTGATCCTCTCTCTAAGGCACTGTAGAGATAACCATTGAAACAGAAAATGTATGAATGAAGCGTCTGCTCAAAAATTAGTAAAACGTTGTTTTCCCATTCATATGCGTATATATAGCTACAAAAGCCAAGTTAAAATCATTTGGGTCACATTGTTGTGGATATTTACGCACATATTTATGTCTCACAATGGACGTTTTGTGTTAATTGTATTAATTGGGTGTGGGTACTTGTTTGTAGGCTTATGTGCTTTGTGTTGAGAAGACCTGAATGAGGAAAAGACTGGTAGAAATTTATGTTTTCCAGTACAAACCTAACAGGTCTCCCAGTGATAAATGACTCTGGAGCCTGGAAGTATGCAAGAATATGATAAAAAGATGTGCAACATAAAAACTGAATTCTGACTTTTAAGATTCCTTGCTCAGACATGAAGATAGAAGTAAAATTCTCAGCTTTTTGTAACAGATCGAGTTTCAGCTTCTGATTAAGCTAGTGTCAAAGAAGCCAAATAAAATTTATAGTGCTCTAATTACCACTCTCACGAGCTGTTAACATTTTTACTTACAGTCAAGTGGAGAAGTGTGGAAATCTTTTGCCTTTGAAAATACTAAGGAAATCAGTTCTCCTGAAAGGGAGAAGTCCACCCGAGAAGTCTGTAAACACATCAGTGGAAGTTGGAACTGATTCTTAGCAAGACACATTGGATATCTACTGTTGAGTGAATTAACTGCATACTACTCCCTAAAATAGATCTTTCTTGTATACCTACTTCTTATATAAACTGTTAGTTTATTTACATTAACGTTTGCAATAACTAAAATTATAATGTCAATCACATGTTCTTCAGTTGCAATCACATTCAATTACAAAGGAGTATGACTTAATTTCCTATGGGTTCATGTCTCTTAGTTGATTGACCTTTAAGTCAAATTATGCTAATTTTTTTCTGCTATTTGTGCCTGTTATCTAAAAGCCTTTCTCACAGAAAATTTTGAAAGTAAGACAAGATGCCATATTTGATTTTCAATACTATATTCTACAAAAAGGATCAAGTATTATTGGGAGCAAACTTAGGAATTTTTGTATTGGGTCTGATTGAGATGGAGTTAATTTTCCCCTCATAGCAGCCCTCACAGTGTTGTGCTTTGTATTGAGAGCTAGATAGGTGCTGATAACACACCCATGCTGTGGCTACTCCTGAGCAGGGCTCGTACAGCACCAAGGCTGTTTTTCCAACATTCCCCCTGCAGTGGGATGGGATGGACAAGATCTTGGGAGGGGACACAACCAGGACAGCTGACCCAAATTGACCAAAGGGATATTCCATACCATATGACATCAGCTTAACAATAAAAGCTAGGAAAAGAAGGAGGGGGCACATCTGCTTGTCCTCCAGAGCAACTGCTACGTCTTTGGAGCCCTGCTTCCCAGAGAAGAAGCCAGACATTACCTGCTGATGGGAAGTAGAGAATAAATGTTTTTCTTTTGCTTCCCTATGCAGCCTTGATTTGCTTTTAAACTGCCTTTGTCTTAAGCCACAAGTTTCATCTTATTTTCTTCCCCCTGGTCCAGCTGAGAGGACAAAGGGCAGGAGTGATAGAGCTGTTTGGTGGGCACCAGGCTTCCAGTCAAGGTCAAGCCACCACAGTTTTCAATTCAGATTTCTCTTTTACCCAGTTTACTGTTCTTAAAGGATGCTCAATGTGAGCTCTTGATTGAAACGAAGTCTTGATTGAAATTAGACAGCAGGTTCAAAACTTGCCAGAGGGATATACACAAAGACTGTGTGGTTACATACAGTGTTTTCATCAGAAACAAATGAAAAAAGATACATAAACTATTCCTTTCAGTATTGTTCAAGGTGATGTGAGAAAAACTGGTGATGAGACAATCTAGTCTCAAGAGGGTAACTTAGAGAGTTTGCTAAAAGAGGATACAAACATAAAAAGAATCTTCAGATTTGTTTAGAGGACAAAAACTTTTGGAAGTCAGACAAAGGAAATAATACAGATGATATAGCAGCACCTGAACTACTCCAGCTCTTCCAACAACCTAAGAAGACTGCTAAAACCCACTTCCACTACTGCATCATAGGCTTCCTGACTTAGCTAAGCCCCTGATAGCAGAGACCATTTAAAATAAGTCTTTCTCGCTTCTGTTTCCTAGAGGCAGAAGAGGTGAAGAATGAGAGAGGCAGCATCTCCTTCTATCAGCTGCTGACATCCTCTCATTTCTCTGTACTGCAGCCACTCATTAGATGCCCTCATTTGGGCTTCTAACCACTAAGATCAAAGGTATCTAAACTAACCAATCATTAAATTGAATATTTTAAGGTGACTCACTGCCTGGACTCCACTGACTAGATCTGTGTTGACTATACTGGAGACTTAAACACCTGCTATGTATGTTGGCATCTACATGTGGAATATAATATTTATCCGTTAATGGATGCCACTGTTAGGGTTTCATTCAGTTTCTTAAACTGAGATCAAAGGGTAGAACATGAAAAAAAACCAAAACTAATGACATTTGAGCTAACCTAGGCTATCTGAGATACCTCTATTAAGTTGGATGATCTGGTGCAGGACGTATGTAGAATTTTCTTCCCCTCTGGAAAGGGAAATGAAGTCTAGGAATGGTACCTTATGACATATGATATGGCATTTCTGATTAAGTAAACAAATTCCCCCCTCAGGTCATGTGAACATATGCCATTGTACAAGTGCAAGAAATAAATCTGGATACTTTACATAGAGCAGAAGCCCAGCTCTTGACTCTGACTCAGGTGTTGCTTCAGAACACTCACTGAACCACTTCTGAATGTTACTTTATATAGAGAGCAGACTGTGATTTTTGAAGATGACAAAATGTGTTCTGTGAATCTATTAATCAAGCAAGAAGGTTCTAGAGACTTGTCTGTGAAACATCTTGCACTTCTCCCTGCAATATCTGATTTGTACTAAGAACTTAAGCTTACCTTTTTTGACCTGCAGAAGCCTTTACAAGGGTCCTAATTAGCTACCAGACAAGACAAATAGTTTTGTACAATGAGATTTTTTCAGTCTCTTTTTCTATGGGTATTTCATTTTGAATAAGAAAGTAAAAATAACTGCAGCAAAGATTTGAACTAAACTCTTCTACTACCCAGTTGATCATTCTTCTTCCTTGACTATCTCAGTGAGGGTTTTTCTTGGTTTTAGATAGAAAATGATTGTCCTGTTTTAGATACAAAAGTCCCGTTGATAGGCTGGATCAGATCCATCTTTCCAAATAGATATAATTACAGTATAGACATTTACATATGAATAAATTATTCAAGGATATCTTCAGAGTCAATGATAAATAAATGCCTGTGTGACAGTGTGAATAATTTGATTCTAAAGCAAATTTTTCATATCAGTCTGATGAAGTGCCTTCCTCTCTCATTTACTCAGCTATTTCAGTTGCAACCATCTAAAGCGCGTGAGTTATGTCTTACTGTTGGGAAATCCTAGAAGGAAGGTAGATCTTCCTTTCAAATTTATGAGGGCTAGGACTTACTCCTCTAGCCTGTATTCTCAGCAGTTTCCTGAGCCAGAAGGGTTGACGTAAGCAATTCAAAGTATCTAAAATTAAGTATGCAACATGGAACTCATAGTTACTTTTGTAAGGAAACCTTAACATGAAAACACTTTTTTTCCCCTTTAGGTGCTTATTTTATTTTATAAAGACTCTAGATTACATTTTCTGTATGTTTAATTTCTAAAGAAAATTTGTAGTGTTATGGTCACAATGCAAATGGAACAATTTGTCATGTTTAGCTCTGCAACTGTATTTAGTGGTGACACAGTTCCCCAGCTTTTCAAGGTTGATTGAAAGTACATTAACTTAAAAAAATGTTGAAGTGCAGATTCAGAAAACCAGTCATTCATGACATCGTAACCAAAACCTCCAGTCATGAAATGAGAGGAAATTTCACACAGTGGGCTTCAAGAAAACTATGTGATTATTCTCAAATTCAGAGTCAAAGGTAATTGGAAGGCAGTTGTCATCCTGAGCACATTTTTAAGGTGTATGTTGTTTTTTTCTAATATTTTGCACTTTATTTGTAGTTTGCAGCAGAGAGCTTGAAATATAATATTTCATTGAAGCATGCTCCTTCTGACTCAGCTATAATCACATTTGCAGGTGGTAGGGGAAGCTAACACATCTACTGCTCCTCTTAAACTCATTCTGGAGAAAAAGTAGTAGTTTTGGGGCTGTTTCTTGTTTCCAAAGTCTCAATGTTTTTAAGAATTTATACCTTACTATTACTATTTTAATAAAATAGGGTTTATCTTCTTAGGATGCAATATTGTGATATGAGAAACCTCAGGTACTAAAGAATGCTAACATCAATTATTTAGGTATCTAACTAGGATTGTGAATTTTATCAGTTTGACATTGATTTTAGCCAGTCATAAGGGTTTATACAGAGGGGAGTTTGTTTTTTTCCACATTTCTAAGAAAAAAGAGAGAGGACAAGAGAAGTCAGTAGGACTGTAAATTGAAACTTTTCATCTGTTAAATAGTCAGATTTGTTAATTAACAGTTGCAGTAGGAATGTAGAATTCTGTGACTGTAATTAAACAAAAATAGTAGAAGAGCTATGTTACTATGAACAAAGGAAGAAAAAGAACAGCAATAAAAGGATAGCAGAAGAAAAATAAGATGTCATTTTTGAGTACGTCCTTCACTTTGACCAGGGACAGGGCAATGAATCAACACATCATTGTCATCTTGGTGGCAGAAGACCTCCCAAGATGAGTGATTGAACAAAACAAGCAACACTGACAGAGGTGACAAAAAAGGAATATATAGCTTTTGGACAGAAATCAACTTGGTTAAAGATTTTCAGAGGCACAAGGGGCACACAGACACAGAAATAAACTGTAAAGCTCTGCTGCACCCCAGATTTCTTGTTAGTGTGCTAATAGAGAAGGTACTTTGTTGTATGCACATACTTCTCTCTTTTCCCTGGTTTCTACCAGTGACTGAAAGTCAGTGCACCCTCCAGTCCACATCCCAGGCCACTGCTTATCAGTGGCAGAAGGAAAAACCTATTTAATTTACTTACTGTAATAGCAGCAGCAGAAGGCAACATTTACTGATACAGAATGAAGACAAGAAAACAGGATTAGTTTTGTGATCTGATATCTTTCAGCTCCCCAGGCCTGGCTTGAATTCTAAGAGCTATGACAGGTAATGAGATACCAGAACTTAAAACTACATTATCCTGATTTATCAGGTACTTTCCTCTCAGCACTTTGCTCTACTTAAGGACCCCTGAAGCCAGAGATTATTCCTGTATACACCAACAAAAAGCACGGGATCACAGTTTCGAAGGGCTGCATATCTGTTCTTAATTCAAGCAGTATCAGACTTCAAACTTTCATTAGTTCCTCATGCCTAAAACTCATTGGTGTGTTGGTTTTTTTTCTTTCTACCACACTGTAAGCAGAAAACATGTTTCTATATCGTCTGATAAGCATTAACTTTTGAGTGCAAGGGAACCATGCATGAACCATGAGAATAGGGCAGATAAGAATGGGAGTCCAAAACTACCCAACTGCTGGATAAGCTTGCCTGTCTCATTAAGTATCTATTTCTACAAAGCACAAGTAACCCATATAATCTCTGACTTTCTTTCTGGAGGAACCTGTTTCTCCTAGCTGGCGATGCAAAGATCCTATAGAGGCTGTTCTTGCTGTATGCATCCTGAAGATGCCTGGATCTATACAGCGAAAACACTTCCTCAAATACCAGCAGATCATGCCTGAGGCTGGATAATAACGTATCTTTCATAAAGTCACATTAGCAGTGACTTCATCATGGAAGAGCCTGAAAGAGGTTTTTAACTACCAGAGAAATGACAACTACATACAAAAAAAGAGTTAGAAACCTGGAGGAAAGGGAAAATGCAAGTTTACTGTTGCCTTTGGTAAATGCAAGTCCATTAAAGAAAAAAAACACTGGCTTTTTTCAGGTACGAAATACATTCGTCTCCTTGATATCTTGGTCATGGCAATGACTTGATTTGACTCTAGCAAAAAAAACCCCAAAGTGTTCCGAGGAAAACATTAGGTATGCATACTGTACTAATTCAAAGAGGAATTCTGAATAGAAATTTTGGGCTTACTCTCAGCTTATTTTTGGACAGCTGTTTGCTGTGTTTTTCTCACCTTGACCACCGCTTTTTTTAGGAGGACTGGTTGAAAGATACAATTAGTCACTTTAGGGAATGGGACGAGATGGAATTCTACTGGTGTACGAGTTGGTTTGCATCATAAAGTGTCTATTTTTCTTCATTCACTGGTGACTGCAAGACACATGTGGATATCCTCATTTAGCAAGATATATCCAAATCTTTCATATGGTGGTGGTAAATTCTTACATGAAACCATAAGGGCAGAACAACAAAATGTGAGTCCTTTGCTGAATAGGGTAAGTATTTTGGTGACAGCAGATACAGATAGGGCCTTCTCAGCTGTAGCCTTCATTGCTTCATTCTTCCAGCACTCTGTGCTTGATGGTATATGGTTCAAGGAGGAGAAGACAACAATGAAGACTGAGACAGGGATGTGAGAGAACTTGACCCATTCCAGTTCACAGAACCTGATGGTCTGCATCTGAGGGTGCTGAGAGAACTGGTAATATCCTTGCAAGGCCACTCTCTACCATCTTTTAAGGGTTGTGAAGATGAGGGGAAGACCCCAGTGACCAGAGAAATGAAAATGTAGTAGCCATCTTCACAAAAGGCCAGAAGGACATTCCATGAAAGTCAGTTCAGAACCTCAGAATATCATAAAGAAAATCTGTTTGGAACCCATTATTCGTCATTTGATGAAGAAGAAAGTGATTGAGAACAGGCAGCATAGATCTACCGAAGAAAAGTCATGCTTGAGCAACCTGTGGAACCACTTGATGTCTGTGGACAAGGGAAGAGCAAAATGGATAAAAATAAACCAGGTCATTACATGGGAGAATTATTTATGGTTTAAAGTTCTGATTGTGTAAAATTCCATTCTCATGGTTGTAGAAGTGTCATTAAATCCCACTGATTTGTGTAGCTTTATATTTAAGCTACCATTAAAGCTGCCTAAAAGTCTTCTCCTGTACAGTTCTGGCAAAGGAGATTAAACTCCATGTAGCATTGTGTTGGTACTGTGATGGGTACCATGGCAATGCAAATTCACTTAAGCTGTTCTCCATAAACCATATAGTCCATAGGAACCATGAAATATCAATGTGACATTTACTGGGAAAACAAAAATAAAAAATTGATTTTAAAGTTTCTGAGCTGACACAGATGTTTAACTCTTTATCATGTATTGTAAAATATTCACTTTTAATACTATATTATTCCCAAGGCTCATAGATTATAAGTGAAATTTTACACAGCCATACTGATATTAGTCATAAACGTGACTCTTATTAATAGTTTTTCTCCACTTAATTATGTACTGAAATAGTATGAAATTGTAAAAGCTTGAAACAAGGTCGATCTAATTTCTTAGTGATGTAGAAAATATTAATTTCTCATAAGGAGTTCTGGGTTTGAGATCTCAGAGTTTGATCATTTAGCTAATTATGACATTAATTTACATGCAACAGTTCCTCATCAAAGCTTGTCTGATGTTAGATTTTTTTAACTGATATTTCATGTTTTACATTGAATCCTACTGAAGCTCTATTTAAAATCAGTATCAAATTTTGGTAACACATGACAGGGCACAAGATAAATTTTGTAGCCTTTGTTGAACCAAGTTCCATTCTGTGAGCTCACCTTTAATACTTTCTTTTCCTTTCATTTCCACAGATGCTACAATAGGTTATTTATAGTGTTAAGTACCACTGAAAGCACTCGTCTCTGATCTTATTTGTGCATGCCTACTCAGAGTATTTGAGAATCTCTTTTATTCTTGTGTTCATAAAAGATATTTTTTAAGATAAGAGATTAATAACATCTTTACTTATTGTTACATTATTAAAAATGTGAAATATAGTTTGAGATATCATGTCAAGACACTAGTGGAAGCTTTCACTGCAACAGCTACCAGTGCATATTCTTTAAATTTTTCATTAAATATGTAGGGCTGAGGAGGGAAAGGAAAGAAAACAGGTACATTATTTGTAATTAAAAGAGGTGAGCAAAGATTTTTTTTTTGGAGGGAGGGCTGTTAACTGTATGCTTTATTACCCTTTAACATTATTTCCCTCTACCAGGGATAAGTTATTCTATTATCTGGTAGTTTTAATTTCCTATTGTCGCTCTTTTTTGGGGCAATGAAGACAAAGCCAGGTTAGACAATCTTAGTCTATTGTTGAACTTCCCTCTAAAAGAAAGTAGGATGATCTTAAGTAAAATGATATGAAGTACAGTATCAGAGATAGAAAATGGAAATGGTTTTCATTTATTTGAATCTTACTGATGAATATTACTGCCACAACATCAAGTCTTAGCAGTCAGTCTGAGGCCTGAAAAACTTTGTCCAGTGTCAATCTATTTAAGTCAGTGCTTTTCATTTGCTCTTCTAGTCATACACTCCCAGCAGTAATAAAAGAAATAGAATTTATTTGGCAGTCTGAGACATGCTATTAGTCAGGAATCAAAAAGATAAAGAATAGGAAAGAAAAAGAATAAGCTGGGAAGAAAATGATGCATCAGGGAGAGGAAAACAGCAGAGCTCTGAACGTCATATCCTAAATGAAACCTAGGATTTAGCCAAAGCTATTTTCCACCCTCTAAAAAACACATTCTATAGTAAGACCTAGAAAAAGCGACTAGAGAGCTAATTCTTTTTTAAGAAGTTATTTAATGATTAGACAGTTGGTATTTGGAGAACAAACCTCAAATTCCAAAATTCACTAGAAAAAAAAAAGGGAGTTAAACCTGATCATGGTGCAGTTCATACACCTGCTGCATCAGTCCCATGGGCAGTGATGATGCCTCCTCCTGAAGAAGCCCAAATGTCAGGACTGGAGATAGAGAGGTCTGAAAGATCACACTTTCAAGGAGCTGTGACAGAACTTGTGGCTCCTGGTTCCTTCCTAGCCAATCAGGCAGGCAGCCAGATGGACAGAAACTTAATTGCACCACTCTTCCATCAGTCTCTTGGATAGGCTGTGTGAAGAGTGAATTAGATTAAGAAATGTAGGTAAGATATGGTGCATATGTTTTATATAAATGCTGTTGGAACATGATTATAATTAAATTATCTCTGCTTTTGATTTTGAAGGTAACAAAAAAAAGGGGTAGATATTTTACTGTTGATTTCAACAGGGATGATGAAGCTGACTAATATTAGAATATTGCACTAAACCAGAAGCCTGAGATAGTGCAGCACAAAAGCAGCAATGTCCCAGATGTTCAGGTCCTAATAACATTGCCTTGTTCTTTAAGAGTTTTACAAAAATTGGCATATCCAGCTTTTTAAAATCAAACATATTTACTGTTTATTTTTATTAATTATTCTTATGTTTTAAACTTCCAGGAGGTGTAGAAACACATAATGTTCCATAATTATAGTTGTTTGTTCTAACATAGAGGAATAATGACTGAAATGAATGATACTGAAATGGAAGTGAGAAGTCAGGTGTTCCTAAAAATATTCTCCATGTAGCTAGTTGTTTATCAATTATTACAGACATCATCATGTGATGCTGCACATGGGCAGTGGATAACTGTGACAAGGTATTTCTGAAGGAATGAAACACTCTTTCTGTAAGAAGGACATCACAACCTATGCATGAAAGCCAAATTGCTCCTAAAAAGGCCAGAGAGGAAGGATGATGCTGATTACTCAAAGCTCTGGAATTTTAATCCTACATACTTCATGCAGTGGGATCTGATCCAGGTGATTAGATTCATCCTCCTATCTTTAAACAGTTTACCTTCAAAAGTTTATATTTAGTGCATATTGGTTTCTGCTATAGTAAAGATGTATTATATCCAAAATGGCAAGTCAGATCTTTGGTAAGATCACAGCCTTCGGAAATATTTTTTACTGCACTGCCTGCAGAAGAAACCTGGAGCAATGGTGCTGCTGACATAGGTGGCTTGATTAAATGATTAACCTTATCTGGGATGAGCATGTGTCTTAGAATACAGGTCTGTAACCTGTGTATGAGTCTGAGCTGGCTGAAGCAAAAATAAACCAAATCCCCCATTGATATTTCCCACCATAACGCCATGTAAGAAGTTACTCTATGTGTAACTAACCTGCTTTTGGGACAGGAACTAACATTTCCTAGTAAGTTTCAATCTTAATGATTTGCATTAGCCAAGACAGCCTTTATTATCTGTTTATCATATCATTCCAATCCATATGTTAAAGAGTAATGAAGAGTATCTGAGGAGGAGGCAATATCTGGAGCAGCAGTTAACTCCTCACATCTGAGAAGTTCAATACCTGTGGTAGAGGGGCAGTGAAGCCAGCTCAACTGTATCTGAAATGGCTGCCAACTTAGTTCATCTTTAAAGATCTACAGAGATCCTTCCTTTTCTATTTGCAGGTGTGTGTGGTTTTTTCACACTGATCACCTATATTTCTGAAAATTATTAATGTAACATTTAAATATCATACCTTAGATTTGATAGTTCTGAATATTGGCAGCTTAAGCAGAACAGAATCTCTGCCTTGACTTTCTTCATGGACCTAAGTTTGTAGAACAATCAGTAGAAAACAGTAATGATATAAACCAGTTCCATGCTTAATCAGGCAGAAATCTGCAATTTTTAAATAGGCTTCTGTGCTGCACTAGGAAGGAGATGAGGTGTGAGAGAAATAATGCAGGATAGTTTCTGGATCTCATGGCTTAATAAATAGCTGTTTTAATAGGATAGACTAAAAACAGGAATACAGATAGCAAGCAAATCTGTCTCTTCAGATTCTGGGCACCCTGCATTCGTGCAGTGTCTGAGGGACCTGAGATGGATTTTCCCACAGCACGCTGTGCAGATGCCTTTTGTAGCAGAGGTCCCTTTTCTCTGGTCCTTCAAACTATTATATAATTTACTTACAGGAAAACAGCTCTGCTCATAAAGGAAGCTTGCATGAGAGCTTCACAATGCACTTCTAGGTAAAGGCAAGGCCACAGAGGTGGTGTAATTACAGGTGCTGAGTGGGAGATGTCTGAAGCCTGCTCTGTTGCAATGAGTTGGCTGAGTTTATCCTGTGTCCAATGGATTTGTACAATACAGCACAGTCTGAGGGTCGTGCTGTACATACAGCACAGTACTGCACAACACAGACCTGGTCCTACTCAGGTTAACTGTTATGTGGCTCATTCACACCTCAACGTACAGTATTCTCCTGGTCAAGA
The DNA here is from genome assembly GCA_024336885.1 of Actenoides hombroni. Classification (NCBI taxonomy): domain Eukaryota; kingdom Metazoa; phylum Chordata; class Aves; order Coraciiformes; family Alcedinidae; genus Actenoides; species Actenoides hombroni. The sequence continues at coordinate 13,338,964 of WUAM01000107.1, forward strand.
TCGCTATATTTCACCCTCTATTCAAACACAGTTCACCTTTCTCAAAGCTATTTTAAATTACAAATTACAATAATAAACTGTTCAGCTAAGAGAGTGTTTATTGACAGGTTGAACTGTTATCTCCGTCACAACAGCTACGTATGTGCAGCACAGCCCATCATGGGGCACTACAGCATGTTCCCATACAATGGCTACTCATGCTAACTTATGGGCTTCTCAAGCCCAAAGAAGGCCCAATGGAGTGGACCTGCTCAAAATCATTAACTCCTCAAATACAGTATCTTCTGCAAGGCTTCCAATATAGCTTCTAACTTTATTTAGACAGAACCATTGAGTCCTTTTTTTATTAAAAAGAATTTCATAGTAAAGTAATTATGATCAGACAAATCCCATCTCACATAACCTCTGCAGTAATGGAAGGTCCAGAACACAGAAAAAACAACATACGTAATGACGAGGTAGGGTGCACAACATGGTGTCAATGATCCATAACCACTATATATCACCAAAATGGTACAGTTATTCTACTGCATTGATGACAGGGGGAAAGCTATGGATCTTCAACTATATGGATCAACTAGTTGATCTCTTCAGTCTTTCAGAGTATACAAAATCCTGGGTATCTCTGGCAACCTTGAAACTACCTAGGTCATGATTTGAGGAGTGAGAGCCTAAATGTCTTCATTGCTTCCAGCAGAAGGAATTGTCAGCAGAATAAGGGCTTGAGTAAAATGTAAAATTCACGTTATCATTAATGGATATAGTAGAAGATGTAAAAAAATGGCTTTGGAAACTGAAATATGGAATTTGTTGTTACAAATTACTCAAAGTCTAAAAGCTTTATGAGAATGGATGCTATGAAAGGCCACCACCTTTTTTCAGCCTGTACATGTAATTTAATTTCTACTTTTCAATATCCTCTCCATTCTTGGACATGCTGTGCCATAACAATCACAACCAGCTTGTTGGAGCTCCCAGAAGGAATCTTCTTCCAGTCATCAGGGATTTTCTCTGATCTACACAATCTTTGAGAGACGACACAGGATAGTCCCACAGTGGCATTGGTATTAGCACCCTTGGATGGATCCTGTTTTGTACTATGGATTTGATCTTACATTCAATTTGCGTAACTAGTCCCTAACTCACTCCTCCTCTATCATGAGTTGTATTTTTGTTCCCTGAACTTTGCTAATATTCATGAAGGTCTGGGAGGTAAGGGAAGACTGAGACAAAATATCTCTCAATATTTTCTGTCCTTTGTCAGTATGTTACCTGACCCACTCAGGAGAAAGTATCAAGTCAGTATTTTCCTTGATCATTTTGCTGCTGTTATAACTAGGTAGCCTTATTGTTGCACTTGATATCCGTCTTCATCTTTGACTGTAGCCAATCTTTCTTTTTCTTAATTCCATTTGTGCATGTCTGGCTGATTATTCTGGATAGTCCTGCTTCACTTTCACTTTCCAAATACTTTTTCTTTGCATTTGAGGTCAGTCTACTTTCTACTCTCTACAATTAAACCAGACCATTCTTGTGGTATCAAGAGACTGCCCCTAAAGAACAGCTGTCTCTCCTGGGCTCCTTCAGGACAGTGATACATGGGATCCTGTCCATCAGATCCCTGATAAAAAGAAAATTTGCATTTGCGAAGTTCAAGTTCTACAGCTTGCCACCTTTCAGGATCTGAAACCTCCATCTAACAGTCACTGCAACCAAAGCTGTGATTGACTATCACACTCCAACGAGTTCTTTATCTGCAAGTTACAGCTCCAGAAGACCACATCCCATGGGGTCTGAAACGGATGCCAACCAGGATACCTCCCTTAGTGTCATCCTCCTAAAAATCTTGAGCAGTCCTTTTCCCATTCCATAGCAGATCTCTATGTATTTAAATCATTCCTTTTTGTAGAGAGAACCCTATCCCCTTGAATTACCTGACTGTCTTTTCCTAAGATTCTGCATCTATGCGAACACTCTAACCATACAAACTATCCCACTGGTGTCAGGTCTGTGACTGTACATGGACTTCCAGTTCCTCCCATGTGTTTCCCAGGCTTCATTAGCTTGTGAACAGGCTGTTCAAATGGACACCCTATTTCCTCACTTTCTCTAGGAAACTGTGAAAGCCATGTACCACCTGTGCTTCTCCTTTACTCTCTGTTTCTCTATTTTTCTTTGGATTTTGGCCTCCATTCCATGAAAAACCTAATTTAAAGCTTTCCGAAAGCCTGAGCAAGCTTTCTGGCAAAGATGTTCCTGTCTCACTTTGTCAGGTAAGCCATGTCTCTCACCATCAGTTGGTCTCTGGATCATAGTAGCTAAAGGCTTCCTGGTGAAAGCAGCCACGTGTTCAGGTGTTGATCTGAAGTATACAGCTGCTCCTGACCTGGTCAATCTGCTTGACTAGGAGGATGGGGAAGAACCATACCTGCACTTCTGCTCCTTTCAACCTAGACCCTAGTTATATTGGATCCACTGAAGGTCTCTCTCATTGGGAGCATCTACACCTCACCTCATGGGTTCATCTACAGGTGAAAACCACAAAGTAGTAATCTGAGGGTTGGAAGAGCCACAGCACTCTGTCCATGATGTTCTTGGCTGAAGACACACAGGAAGCCCCTGGAAACAGCATGTATGATTTGCCTCCATTTTGTGTAGAAGGGAGTACCACATCTGCATTACATGGTGCATTCTAATGGTGACACTAGTGTGAATCTGTTGAACAATCATGGCCAGCTCAGATGCTTGTTCTTGCCTTCTGAATGGGGCTTTGTACCTGTTCTCCAACTGAATATCTGTATGTGGAGAACAAATATTCTTGTTTCTGGAAGTCACAGGCTTCTGTCCTCAATGTCAAAGTGGACCTTATCTTCACTTTGCTCAAGTGTTTTCTTAGGGCATCCGTCCTTATGTGCAATGTAGGACTTTCATTCTTCCTCCTGCAGAGTTTTCACAAAGATCCTGTTAAATTAGCATGATGTTTCATCTTTTCTTCCTTGTCTGGTGTCCTTCCCACTCAGCAACTCCACAGTTGATTCAGGATGGTCACTCTCATCCCTAGTTCCTATCAAAGAAGGGAGCACTGGGCAAAACCTGTAGACCACAAAATGAATGGAGTTGTCCTGCCACCATAGTTCAGTCTGGTCTGAAGGCTCTGGTACATCAGAGGTAGTCATATCAGGTAGGGTACCATGTCTTGTCACCACTACTGTACCAAGCCTGGCAGCCTCACACAGATTCCAGCAGTGCCTCTGGACCCCTTCTGCATGAGCTGCCACATTAACCGCTTGTTTTCTCTCTGAACATCCTTCTCACTGATGCTCCCTTAGATATAATTTAACCAAGGAGACAAAAGTGAGCTTGCTCTTCTCCCAGTGAGATTTCTTGCTCACTGGCAACAGATCATGCTGCCTTGGTTCTTGGCTGTTGTGCCTTGCTCGTGAACATTGAGTTTTCCACATGCACTTTCCTGCCCTATAGGCATCGGACACCTAAACATGAAATTGCTTCTTTTTAATGCTAGGCACCAGAGCCGAAGTGGTTGTTTTGGTGATACAAGATAATTTTCCAAATCATAGCCTCCAATTCTATTGCGTTCACACTCACTCGAGTACTTATTCTGTAAATTGTTCATGTTACTACCACTTGTTTCACTCTCTGAACCTAACTTATACCACAGTCTGTGGAAAATGGATTACTTACTTGTTGAAGAAACATATTTCAACAGAAAAGAGCTGATGTTTCCTTAGCATTGAATCAGTATTGTTTAATGTTTAAAGCTCTGTTTCAGGAAATACAACCACTTATCCATATGAAAGCAATTTCATGTGTGATCCAACTTCCACTGAAGCTGACAAGACACTTTCTTTTTCTTACTTAGTAGGAAGCATGGGATTCTGTGAGCAACTTATAGCTTCTTCACTAAAGGGGAAAAAGGTACCAAATATTTTCCCTGACATTTGCAGATATCATGTCTCCATTGTGACCCTACCCTGCACTTTAATTTGCCCTAAATACTCTGCTCCATTTTCATTACAGTTGAAAACATTCAGAAAATCTCAGAATCAACATAAAGGTTTTAGTTTTGAAACAGGAAAAAGTAAGAAAAAGTATTCCCAAAGAGAACAGTACAAATTGAGTTACAGTAATTAAAACCAGCAGAAATATATGTCTTCAAACTGTCATATGAATTTTTATTTTCTAATTGATATTGGTTTTAAACTGTCAGATTACTGATTACCAAAACAATAGAAATAAAAAGGCAAACAAGCAGAAAAGTCTTGAAAACTACCATTCCAGAACCAGAAGTAGACATTCATCTATGCAGAAAAAAATGTAGGACCAGGACCACTGCTGTGAAAATAATATTTTGCTTTATTGACAGTATTAATGCATTATGCATATTTAATTTTCAAACAGGATATAACTTTTTTTTTTCTTTTTTTTTTTTTTTCCAAAGAGTATCATAGCAAACCAAATGAAAAAACAATGAACAAAACCCAACAGCATGTGGGAAAAAGAAACTTTATTCCTGTTAATTTTGTTCAACTCTAAAATAGAACTTCATATTTATAAAGGAATTTCCTCCAAATCAACATGTTTTATTTGGAAATTGTAGGAAAAAATACTTTATCTCCAAGGCTTTTTTCCCATTTGTCCTTATCAAAACTATCCTTTGATTTGGTATGAATTTAAGAATCATTTTATTAAATCATAACATTATGTTGCTGGAAAATAAATGATTCTCTTGAAAATTGGCTTAACTTTCTTTACAACAATGATCACACGTATCTTATATCACTGTTAGTAATTAAAAGACCCATCCTTCTAAGAAACCAAGGAAATAGTTTCCTTATTTTATTTTCCATTGTAATTTTACTTCAGTATATTTATGAGTTTCAATGTAGGAGAAAAGAGAGAGGGTCCATGCATCTGTGCATGTGCCTGTTCAGTCTGGGTCCTTGACATATAAGTTTTATACACATTAAGTAATCCTAGATGGGCTATTGCCACTGGCAGTGAAAATAAAATCTGTGATCCAATATTCCAGTTAAAAGTAGTTATGAAATCAGTATGAACTGGAAAATTTTATTTCTGATTATACTTCTTTACAAACACAAAGACATACAGATTCTTTTAGAGGAATGTAGTTGATATAAGCAAAAGTATTTTTCATAAATTAACTTTTCTGACTATTGTTAAATATATGAAGGAGCTTTTCTTTTATTATTTGTTATTTTTTTTTGTTTTGTTTTCTGAGATGTTGTTTTTTGTCTTGTTTTGTTTTCCTTACAACTTGCAAAATCAATTCTCCAGAAAACATCTGAGGGAGGCATTCAGATGATTTTAATGGCCTGGTGATTTAAACACATGTTTTTCACAACTTGTAAAGGTCTGGTCATAAGATTAAAAATACCAGCCTCCCTTGTATTTCAACATCTCCATCTATGCCTGTGGGGTGTCATGGTCTGTGCATCAGAATAGCATGAAGAGTTGTGTTTAGGCTGCCTGCTATAAATTTGCTCCTGTAACTGTGGTGAGAGGTACTGTCTGCCTTTTAGGAAGATGTCCCTGAGAATGGTTTCCTTTACAGTCAGTGGGAAAAGTTATGTTTAGACTGGGATGACTGTTGATGATGAGGCCTATTAATGGTAGTTAATTAAGCAGTGGTTGACCTGCTCCAGGCCCTGACACCAACTGGCATGATCTGGCCCCTTCAGTATTTTCTATGATCTTAACCTCCAGACCAGGATGTTTGCAACCATGCCGCATATTGGGAACTTTGCCTATCCCATGTGTGACCCTGAAGGGTGCCTGGGAGTAGACTAGGAAAAAAGTGTTAGAGGATATAGGCTGAAACCATGCCAAATATACTTCTGCTTGATTGTAAATGTAGAAGCTAGTGTGCTGGAGCTCAGGAACATTCCCAGGCATGGTTTAATTTATGTAATATACACATAGCCACGTTTGATAAGTTAGGTGTCATGACTTCTTTTCAATGACTTAAAATGTCAGGCAGCATTAAATAGTAGGCTATCTAAATTGCCCATAACTCTTTGGCTTTAAGCACTATCATAGTTAAAATGCCTAGGTAGCCACTTATAACAGATAGCATGAGTATATCCTTACGTGACTTCCAAGTGAATGGCTGGGAAGTATGCATTTCCATACTCCGAACACTCAGCAAATCACTGAAGGAGATGGGACAGGCCAGATGCTCTCCTGCCTGAGAAAACTCACAGGGGTAAGATTCACTCTCCTTGCTAAGAAAGGAGCAGGTAGGGTTGATCTATGCCTGTAAATCTCAGGATATTTGTCCACTAGTCTCAGGGTCCCCTGAGTAGGTGTTTTCCCATATAATGCCTTGAAGGAATAGTAATCTCATACTCTCCAGTATTATGAATGCAGGAGGGGAGCTACTCCTGGGCAGCTCAGGATGACTCAGATTTTCATATGGAAACCTATCTGAAAAGAAAATCCACTGTGAAGTGTGTCTTATCCACAGTTAAAATGAATCTACTGTAAGTAAGAATGAGAACATCAAACCTTTATTCCAAATATTGACATCATTGTTCTGTGCACAGGGAGGGGTGTTGCAGTCTTGCTTTGCTCTCCTCTTGGAACCCAAATCTTCCTTCTTTTTAAGCCTTATCGCTGGGTAGTAAAGAGTACCTTAAGCAATCTCTTAATGCTCATCTGACTGATTGCATGGGTGAATATTTAGCAAACAGGCAGTATATTCTTCCTGCTCTCCTAGAGAAAAGAAATTGAAAATACACAAACACTGGCTTTTTTGAAACAAAACAGCAGTGAAAAACATTCTCAGTAATTTAATTATCTTTTAGGCTGACAGCTTTAGCTGTATTTAAAAGTTACCAACTGAGGGGTTTATGTTAAGCCTGCCAAAAAAAGAAACAGCAACTAACAGATGTGCTTTACTTTTCTTGGGCTCATCACCAGTGAGGTACAGCTGCTGCTTTGACTTTGTCTTTTGTGGCTGTCTTTGAAATGTCCTTTTTTTTTAACACTATACACTAGTTTTATTACCTCACTTTTTTTTCTAAAATCCATCAATTTTTTGACAACATCATGCTGATGAGCTGCAAGAAGGATACTCTGTGGATCTTGTGGTATGTTAGAATTGTGGTAGTGATGCAGAGAACAGGTTTAGGCAATATAGATATGTCTACAGGATGCAGCACAGTGATGTTCATTTTTAATTAATGGGACACTTCTTGATGGAAAGATGACAGTTGTTTTATAACCAAGGCAGGAATATCAGCTGGAACACATTAAGTGTGTTTGTTAACCTTGGAAGAGAAATTATGGTATCACATTTCTTTTACTTAGACTGTGTTTAGAAGCATAAAGAGATGGCAACACTGGGAAAGTGATTTGGCTGGCAAAATTTTTAAAGCGAACATTCTTCAGCTTGATATTATTCACATTCAAATAGAATGGAATAGACATAGAGAATTTTCACTGTTCTACCTCTTAGCACATCTGTTAATTACAAGAGTATAAAATACAGAAGTGAAGATGAAATTCAAGGTCAACATTAAGACATTTCTTATTTTTTTCCAGGAACACAGAGGAGTATTGAAACATGCCGGAGGACAAGAAGTTAGGGAATAAATAACCTACTGGAGAATTTTTATAAAGGACTGGAACATCTCTTCCATGTGGACAGGCTGAGAGGGTTGGGGTTGTTCAGCCTGAAGAGAAGGCTCCAGGAAGACCTTATTGCAGCATTTCAGTATTTTAAGGGACACAGTAAGAAAGCTGGGGAGGGAGTTTTTAGAAACACTTGTATTGATAGAATGAGGGGTGATAGTTTCAAACAGGAAGAGGGTAGATTTAGATTAGAAATTAGGAAGAAGTTCTGCACTATGAGGTACTAAGACACTGAAACAGGTTGCCCAGGGAAGTTGTAGATCCCCAAACAATGTATATGTTCAAGACCGGGTTGGATGGGGCTTTGAGCAACCTGGTCTAGTGAAAGATGTTCCTTCCCATGGCAGGGGGCTTGGAACTAGATGATCTGTAAGGTCCCTTCCAATCCAAACCATTCTATGGTTCTATGACTCAACAGTTCCTTTTGGTTGTTTTTTTTGTGTTTTTTTTTTTTGTATGGGGTTTTTGTGGTTTGTTTTTCTTTGGGGGGGGGGGTTTGTTTGTTTTGTGGTTTTTTTTCTTTCTGTGGATTTTTTTTTTTTTTTTTTAGTTTATAATGCTCTTAGAGATCTCTACATGTAACAGCTTCAGACTAAGCTAGGTATTCTTATCTGGAAAGAAGAACATTTTGTGGGTAATGAAAGGAGTAATTGCAATTAGCTGAGATGCTGACATCCAATGGGGTAGAATTGTTATTTTATTTTACATCCTTGGAAAAAACATACTTGATTCTTAGCCAAGAAATGTGAGTCTCGTGCTGAGAACTAAGTGTGAGATTGAACATTGGCCACAGCTTTGAGCTAGGGAGTGGGTGGTAGGAATGAACAAGGAGAGCCCAAGGGAGCTAGGAGCAGGGAAGAAGGGGGAAAAATGTTGATGTAAATACTGAGAGCTGTGAGTACATTCCTCCTCTTCCACACTGTCTGACCCTATCTGTGGTGTGTGAGAAGTGCCAAGCCTCTGTTTTCCAGCCTTTCTTCCTACACAGAAAGCTCCTAATAGGATCTGATCCTGAGTAGCAGACTAGGGCAGGGGAAGAGGCACGGGAAAAGCAGAATTAGAAGAATGGGCTGACAGCAGACAATCAATCATCTTACCTCTTTTCCCACACACAGTATAACCACATAGATACATCTCAGAACTGTGTGTTTCTGTTACAGCAACATCTTTCAGCTCACCCTTAGTTGCCTTTCACTTGTACCCAAGTTACCATACAGTTCTGCACACACAGGTGATTTATAACCCCAGAGTCCGTACGAACTCATGCTGCTGAGCCTCTGGTAAGTCAGAGAGGAACAGGAAGAGAACTCTTCCATAGTTTGTGCCTGCATGGGACTGAAATGTAAAGACTGGCTTGAGAAATTATACCATTTAATTAGTTTGTCAGAGGGACTGGATTCTGAATGTTGTGATGGTGTATGGTATTGGCCATTGATACAAGAAATAACCCATTAAAGATGAAATAGACATGTTAGATCATCATTTGTCCTTGGTGTTACTCCCTCTGTAGTGATCACTTCTGTCCTTCCTTCAGTCCACTTGACAAAATTTAAATAACTCATCTTTGCAGTTCTGTTCCTCCAAGGTTAGTCCAAAATCTTCATAGCTTTAAGAAGTTATACATGAAATATGAATTTTCTTTTGTTTTAACAAATAACTGGTCTTTATTACAGGTCATTACCTTTCATGAAGACTTTAAACATAATTATCATGAAAAGAAGAGGTAAATGCAGATTTGAAAGCCAGATGCTGCAAATCCATGTTCATAAAATTAATTTTTTATGAACTGTGTTTCAATGGCAATATTCACCTCATTAAGAAAAACAGCATGAGTACGAGATCTGAATACTGCTGTGTTCAATATTTAGATGGGCAGAAAGCTAGTAGAATACTTCACCTTAAATACAGTGCAGAAGATACCTTGACATAACATAGCAGCATAATCTCTAGAACCACGTCACTGAACTTTGAGACACCTTGGGTGAATAACAGAAAATGCAGCTGGCAGGAACAAGGGGAGGGAGGGTGAAATGCCTTACTCTTGCCATTTTTAGGTAAAAAGCATCACAGCCTCTTCCTTTAGCTATACCCTTTAAATGTGTGAACCTTCTGGTACAACTTCATATTCTGACCCGCTTTCTCATAGATATTTAACCTAGGACTAGGTGGAACCAATTTTAGCTTATCTCATACTGTTTTCTCCAAAATCTCCTAATGGCTACCTACCCATAACTTATCACAGTAGCTGCTGTGAATCCCTGTTTCAGGTGTCTAACTCTCCATTCATCAGGCAGAAAATACAGGCACTTGACAATGGTTGACTCCAGGACTCCAGGAATACAGGTAAATTTCCAGCATTGCAATACTGAGTGCTAGTACACTGATAATCATCTAGATCACCAAAGTTTGCATTTGTCTTTTATAACAATATTGCATTTAAGTTTTATTTTACGGTGGATATAATTAAAACTGAAATCCATCTTTTCCAGTCTTGTTTTGTGATGGCAACCCTGCTTGGAAGAGGTAAGTGTACTAGAACATCTACTATGTATAGCTATACATTTCTTATGTCATATTAAATACTACATCGTTAATTTGTTAGTCTAAGAATGCTCACTTAATAATTTAGTTGACCTATTTGGTCACATTTTCTGCCTGTCAAAATGCCACAAGCAGATTTCTGTTTTGCCATAGATAATTCATGAATGGAATTAGATATGTAACAGAGGTATACACCTATAAAATGTATTGATTCATCATGCTTTATTTTTTATGACTGCTTAGTGCTTGATCTTTGATTTTTGAAACGTGAGCTACTGTGATTTTGACTGTACCTCGATACTTCACGTAATGACTAGATGAGATTAAGGTTTACAGCATAATCCCTCAAAAGAGTATGTGCAAATTGTCATCTTCAAAAGAATACAGTTAAGGGGAGAATAAGGAAAAGGGACACCAAAAGTGGCAAACACTGAAGTCCTCTTCTGAAAATTACAAATAATCTGATTTTTAATTTTATTTTTTTTGTAACAAATAGTGCAACTTTAGCACTAAGCACAAACATTTTCACTTAATTATCAATCTCAAAGAAAAGTGTTTTTTCTCTGGATGGGCTGTAGTAAAATTCATGCAATTATATTTTTGCACAGCTGTATGCAGTAGAGCAGGAAAAGCAGTTAAGCGGAAACTTATTGGGCTTGTTTTATTGCTTCTGTGTCAGGACCTTGGTCAGAGTGTTTCAATCCAACATGTCATTCAGTGCCGCCTTTTAAAAATAGCATCTCTTTAAAGTTTACACAATTCAGTCTTAGGAAGCATGTGTGCTTCAAGAATGTTAATAGCAAATAGAGAAAGGAAAGGCTTTGAGTGTATCTCATTTCCTTTAAAATCTTGCTGTTTGATTTTGCAAAATATCTCACTAAAAGATGCTATAGTTATGAACAGTAAGAGAATTAAATGTAGTACAATGACAATCTATGCTAGTTTCGCAAATCACAGAATGATAGGGGTTGGAAGCGACCTCTGGAGATCACCTACTCCTCTGACAGAGCAGGTTCACCTAGAGCAGGTTGCACAGGGTTGTGTCCAGGAGGGTTTTGACTGTCTTCAGAGATGGAGACCCCACCACATCTTTGGGCAGCCCATTCCATTGCTCTGACACCCCTGAAGTAAAGAAGTTACCTGTTACCTCTTGTCCTGTTACTGGGAATCACTGAAAATATTTACCTTTTCCAGTGACACTCTTTGGTTTGCATCTTGTGCTGTTTTCTCACATGTTCCTTCACATCTTTCCTAGCTTTCCTCCTCATATGAGGCTCCACTGAGACATAGGAATGTTTCATGAGCTGTCTCCAATCCATGGCCCATCTGGTCACTCATGCCACCAGTAGGATTAAAGTCCTGGGGTGGGTGTCCTGCCTCTGTTTCCTTGACTACTGGTATCTCTGAGCAGAGCATCACCACTGGGTGGCACCCACCCACTAGCCTGGCCCTAGGGGAAAAATTACAACAAAGAATGCCATTTTTCCCTACCACAGGCATGATCCTGGATCTCTCCTCATTCCCATCCTAGCAATACCACCACTAGCCTCCTCTGGTGTCACTTGCCTTTGTCCATTTAAGCCTTAACTATTTTCATCACAAATCCAAAACACAGCACCATACAGGCTACTGTGAATAAAATTAACACTATCCCAGACAATAGAGGTACAGTCCTCTTTAGGTCTACCATTTTACACTCTCCCAGCTTCCTGGGATCACTGTGAACCTTCCAAAGCTTCACCTTGATTTTCAGATTTTGTCAGTCCTTTCTACCTCTCTCTATTTCTTCTGAAGCCATACGTAAAGGAATTGGCATATAACCTCATGTGAATAGGGCCTGAAAGGATCTACACTACTTTTTCCTAACTAGTATTTATTGTACACTTGATACAAATTAGCTTTGAGATAGTATTTCAATATAATAAGAAAATCCCCTGAATCTGGATTGGGGGTGGGGGAACAAGCTATCATGAGGTACACATAACAGCAATACTTTATAAACCACTGGGATTTTTCTACCAGACTCATTTTACCTCATTTTAGGTAGCAAAAATGCAATGTGGCGCGTACTACAGATGGATAACATCACAACAGCAGTATGCTTTTATAACTGGCAAACAGGTGTCTGGGTTTATTTAACAATCTAGCTAGCATAAACCAGGTTTCTATTTATTATTGAAATAGTTTGTGCATATGATGTTTCAAGAAAACAAGGAAGTCAAACCTCTGTGAAGATTTTAGGTATTCCTGCAGATAATGTTTCATCTTCAAGAAATTTTTAAAAGTGCCATTTTTGTCTTTTATAAGTATACAGCATCCTAAGACTATGATGGCTGCATCCTTGAGATATGAACAGGATTTGTCCCTTTGCATGTACGGTGCATATGTTGTGTATGTGTGAGAAACAGAAAACACTCCTTTTTCTGTAAATATAATATGGAGTTAATTTTGTTTGTGTAGAAATCATGTTCAGTACTTACACAGATAATTCTGCTCTCCAGGTAAGCCTTTCATGATTATATGCTGCACTGCTGTTAGACATGTAAACAGCTGTTTGTTGTGCCAGGATGACTAACTGCTGAGGCTTTACACATATCTTGAACAACCCTATTAGTCCCTGTTGGGACTTGAACATGATGTAGATGATAAAGCTCAGGATACCTTCCCATTACACACTGGTAATGAAAGCACTTAAAAATGTTATTCATAGTAAGGAGGGCTACGTCTATAGTAACAAGCTGAAGAGGAGCAGATACGGTTTTGCTGACTGGCCAGCAGCAGCCTGCAATGAATAATTGTTAGTGCGTTCCCTCTTATGGCTTTGGCTCAGGTAAAAGAGCACTCTCCCAAGCAAAGTGTGATTTAGGTTAGCAATGGCCAGGCATGTCTCCAGTAGGCAATACAGATGAAGCTAATCTATTCTGGGTAGGGAGAAAAGAGTTCAATAGGTTGTGTGCAACTCAGGGCTAGAAAAACAGCTGAGAGTACAGATGGAGCTGAAGGCACTAGACATCTAAGCTCATTTGGGTGTTGGATTTGGTACTGTAATGGACAAAGGAGAGCCTCAGCTCTCCTGTAGCTCTAGTCATAAGTGCCAAAGTAGGGAGAAAACATGCTGATTACTGCTAGCCCCATTGACATGCAGTCCTGTGGAAAAAGACAGAACATACTCCAACGGCTAATTGCTGAAAACACATACACTTAGGTAAGATGTGAGGATGTTTATAGGCACTGGATCAAATCATCAAGTGAATCAGTAGGCTTTTCACTTCTGAATGTCTCCAGTTTAATAAATTAATGGAAAATTTCTGTTAGTCAAAAACAAAATATGGGGCTGAGAATTAAAAAATAGCTGGTTGAAAATGAGGGATCTGTGGTGCATAAGGGCTAAGACTCCAGGTCTGAATAGTGCTATGACTAAAACTTATAAATATAACACTTAAAAAACCCATTAGCATTCTTAATTTACTCACGGCGAAAATGACCTGTGTTAAAGTTTTGTATCTGGCAATGGCAGAGTTTAAAGCAATATGAAGGGGTCTCTGAAATTTAGTAATAGGAGCCCTCTTGCAAAATTCATTGTCTGTCCTACTGGAAAAAAAGCTGCAGAGCATAAGCAACTTAGGGGTTAAAGGCATTTTGATTTATTCCAATAAAAAAAAGGAATTTTTCCCCATGCAGTTCCTGAAGATTATAGACTGTGTTATTCCCTTTAGCAGTGAACCAGTTCATGAATGATTAATGAAGTTTTAGGTCCAAAATCACTGAGTAGTGGTACATTGCAAGCTTTACAGTGTGATCTGTTACCAGCAAATGTATCTTTTGGTGTTTCATTTGTTAGATATACTGTGCTGTGAACTGGATAATGTTTCCAATTTTCTACCCTTCTAGAAATTACCAGCTAGGTGGGAGTGAGAACAAAATTTAACTGCATAAAATGTATATTGCTGTTAAGCACCTTGTTTCTTGTTTGTATGCTGGGTAGGTGAAGAGCAGCTCTCATTTTCTGGCATTTTTCTTCTACTAGTAAGGTATAATTTACATAGCTTATGACTGCAGCTTTTTCAGCTATTTTATTAATGGCCTTTTAAGGAAGCTAGCAGTGCTCATCTAAGTAGCTTTGTTTGGAAACCCTTGTCATGATTGAGTTTTAAAAGCTGAAAGAAAAGGATGAGTCACAGCAAACTTCAGAATGTGAGTGATTCTGCAACAAAGATGAATGGAAGAGTACAGGGGTTAATAATTTTTTTTTTTTTTTTGAGACTATAACTCCTGCCTGTGAGTTTGAGAAGTTAAAGAAATCATGGAATAGCAGATTGGAAGAAGCCTCAAGGATCCTCTGGTCCAACCTTTCTTGTCAAAAGCATAGTCTAGACAAGATGGCCCCTCACCCTGTCCACCTGAATCTTAAAAGTGTCCAATGTTGGGGATTCCAGCACTTCCCTGAGGAGATTATTCCAATGGCTGATTGTTCTCGTTGTTTAAAATTTTCCTCTTGTGTCCAATTGGAATCTTCCCAAAAGTAACTTGTACACATTACCCCTCATCTTTTCCATTTGACCCCTTGCAAAAAGGGAGGCTCCATCTTCTCTGTAGCCACCCTTCGAGTACTTGGAGCATGGTGATAAGGTCTCCCTTAAGCCTTGTTTTCTCAAGGCTGAACAAATCCAGTTCTCTCAGCCTTTCCTCATATGGCAGCTTCCCAATCCTTTGGTCATCTGTGGACACTCTCCAGCCTGGCCTTTTATAGCAAGGACCAAAACCGAACACAGTATTCCAGATCTGGCCTGTGCAGAGTGGGATAATGACTTCTTTATCTCTGCTGATAATGACCTTGTTGATACAATCCAGCATCCTGTTGGGTTTTTTTGCCACCGCAGCACACTGTTCACTCATGTTGAGTTTGTTGTCCACACGGAACCCCAGGTTCCTTTCCATAGAGCTGCTCCCTAGCTGGGTAGATCTCAATCTGTGCTGCACTCCTGGATTATGTTTTCCCAGGTGCAAGACCTTACATTTTTCTTTGTTGAACTTGATAAAGATTTTGTTAGCCTACTCTTCCAGACTATGCAGGTCTTCCTATAGGATGGTTCTCCCTTCTGAAGTGTCTGCTTCCCCATGCAGTTTGGTATCATTGGTAAATTTCATTAGGGTACATTTGATCCAATCATTCAGATCACTTATGGAGATATTAAACAACATTGGGCTCAATATCAAGTGGGGAACCGATTTGTGACAATTTGCCAGTTAGAAAAGGATCTGTTTACCACCACCCTCTGGGTGCAGCCTATCAGACAGTTCCCCACCCACCACACAGACCACTTGTCTAGACTGTAATACATCAATTTCTCTAGAAGGAGGCTGTGGGAATCTATCAAAAGCCTTGAAAACATTCAGGTAAACAATGTCCACCACACATCCCATATCAACTGAGCAGGTTACTTTGTCACAGAAGGCAATCAGCTTTGCCAAGCATGATTTGCCCTCTGTGAATCCTTACTGGCTTCTCTTAATCATGTGCTTCATTTGACTTGTGATAGCCCCCAGGAGGATGTGTCTCATAACTTTCCTAGGGACTGAAATAAGACTGATGGGCCTATAATTCCCTGCATCCTCATATAAGCACTTCTTGAAGATCAGGGTGAGATTACCCTTCTTCTTGTCTTATGGGACATCTCCTGATCTCAAAAAACTCCTCAAAGATTATAGAGAGTGACCTCGCAACAACATCAGACAGCTCTCTTATCACCCTTGAATGGATATTATCAGGGCCCAATAATTTGTAGGTGTCAAGTTCCTGTAATACTTCACATACAAACTCTTCCTTCACTGACGGTGGGTCTGTGTTTGCATCAACCTATGTTGTTGTTCCCAAGGCCTGGGGCCCAACAGTTCTGGTAAAGACAGAGGTGAGGAAAGTGTTGAGAATCTCGTTGTTTATTCACCCAAAGAACCTTCTCTTGTAGTTTTTAACATCTCTGGGCAATTTAAATTCAGATTGAGCTTTTGTTTTTTTGAACTGTGTCTCTGTATGCGCTAGCAATGCCTTTGTAGTTCTCAATGGGTATTTGCAGATGAATTTTCCACCTCTGGTATGCTTCACTTTTGGTTTTGAGCCAATTCAGAAACTTGCAGTTAAGCTGAAGGGGTCTCTTGCTCCACCTACTTTCCTTACCTTTAAAGGAGATGGACTGTTTTTGTGCTTCCAGGACAGCATTCTAGAAAAAATGTCAGCACTTGCTATCTCCTTTATCTCCCATGGGAGCTACTTATAGGATCCCTCCTAATTGAGCTATGAGCGAGCTGAAGTTTACTCTTCTTAAATGAAATGGCAATCTTGTATTTAAGTTATTAGTGATGAAACATGACTTCTTTGAGTGGTTTTATTCAATTGACATAAGCACCATTGCAAACATCCATTAAAAACATGCTGCTTAACTCAATATTTTTAAAATAAGAAAATGTTGATATTGTTTCCCTCCCAAGAATGTCAAAAGTCTGAAGTAAATATTGGAAACACTCAAAAGAAGATAACAAAAATACACTCCAGCACCCTGGCAGAACATTATTCCTGTAAGGAAACTCATTGTCATCAAATCCCATTAATAATTGTGTGTTTTTTTCAGGAATAGATACGTTCTGGGGGAAGGATCTTCCCTAAAGCCCATGTAATAATGAATTTACTGTTTTTCAAGAAAATCCTGCCCTGCTTTCAAGAGACCTTTTCTTAGTAAGCAAAAAGCTATAGAAAAAAAATCGACTAGTTAAGAATTAAGGTATTTTAGATTTGCAAAATAAACTAAATTAATGCTTGCTTTGACTGTGACAGTCTATCTAAAACAATATGAGATGTCCTTCTTGCTTCAGATTTGCAATTTGGCAATACGAAAATAGGATCAGTCTTCAGCCCAGTATAGGTGAATACTTCTCCTGAAGTCTGTCAGTGTTAAGTCAATGCAGAAGTTATATCAAGCTGACTGACTGAAAAGATATGAAGCTATTCTCTCAGTACCTAGCCCTTAAGTGGCTTGGAAAAGGCCTTTATGTAGATTAATGAAAAATATGTAGCACATTTCATGATGAGATTTGCAAATGCTTTTTCCTCCCA
>WUAM01000107.1:13356386-13373421 GCA_024336885.1 Actenoides hombroni
ATGAAAAGGCATTTTATAAAAATAAAAAAAAAATATATAGAAAATTATAGGAGAAATTTTCAAAAGGTTTTTCCCAAAAAAAAAAAAAAAAAAAAAAAAAAAAAAAAAACCCAAAAAAAAAACCAAACCAAAAAAACCCCAAAGCCAATCTAAATCTAAACTAGTGTCTTTTAGGAAAGGGTCATTCACAGATAATTGCTGAGGATTATTTTGTACAGAATACCATATTTCAAACTGTTTGATTCTTGACTTTACACCTGTTCAAAAAAGTCACTTTATTTTATTTTGTTGCCACAGTAATGAGTAAATAGTATTTTCTTACTTTCATCTTCCGAAAACAATCATAGTATTTTATTGAAACTTCTCCAAAAAAATTTTATACTTTTGCAAACATCAAAGATGGAGAACACTAATATAAAAATTGGAAAAAAAAGCCCAAACCCCCAAAACAAACATATTACTCAGAATGAGTGATTGTCATGAATATTTATCTTTTCTAAAAAATACAATACTAATTTGTATTTTAGAAAGAGCATGATGGCAATGTTAAGAAACTGTTGAACTACATGATCTTAAATCCTGTTTTAAATGAGGATGAAGAACCCAAGTTCTGCTTACAGTCATCACATATTTTCCTGTACAGATAAATACATGATCTTCACTTTTCTCAGTTGTCCATATGATGGTCCCTTGATGCTTCACTACAGATAGGAAAGCATATGTAGAGGTGCCCTGATTTGGAAAAACACATAATAGCTTAATTTCTGTGTCAATTCAGGTCCAAGAAGATGATTGCCTAGGAAAGTCTAAACTTTTGTGGCCTTCATCATGATCTACAATGTGACTTTAAGAACTAATGCAAGAGATGTGAGGCTGGTGATGGATTAATTAAGAGCTTGTTACATCACATATTTAACCAAGAAGAAAGGTGTTTTGTAATTTCCTGGAGGGAATTAAATCCATATCATTAAAAAAGACTTGGTTTTGAACCCAGAATAATTCTCTTAGTTCTAAGCCTTTAGAGAGCCATCACATAAGCATTTTCACAAGTGCAGTATACTTGAAGTTTTTGTAGTTAAGTGCACAGAATATAAGGAAGTAAGGACATAAAAAAGACTTGTAGTGATTAGGATTCAGTGATGTCATTTGCAATTACCTAGGTACTATTTTGATTACTGTCCTTGCAACTGGTTTTGTTTACTTTTTTTTTTTTTTTTTTAAATTCAGTGAAGAAGTAGTATAAAAGGCACATTCTAAGGACGCGCATCTTGTTGACATCCATTTTCTTTTAAGCATACCCCTTCTTTCAGTGAAAATCACGTTTATGATGCCTGGTCTCTTTCAGGAAAATCATCAATCTTGCAACCTTGTATCTGAGCTGCATATTGTTTAGTGAAGAGTATGACCTAGAGATGCTGGAACATAAGGAGTAAAGTACTTACTTGGGAAGCAGAAGCAATAAATTGAAACCTGCTTAGAGTGAGGATACTCTGCAATTACAGTTCTCTCATTCTGGAAAGTATTGTAAACTGTAAGACCACATTCCTACACATCATCTTCCTTTTATTAGAGCAAATCTTACTCTACTAGGTGTTGATTCTAAGAAAAGGATAAGACAACCTGGATGCAAAGACTAGGTGAAAGATGCCTGATATTTCCCCAGGATTTCTTACACTCTTAGTGAAAAGAGGCAGAATTAAATTTTTCTTTCCCTTTTTCTTTACTCAGTTTTTTTCCTTCCCTCTCAAATAAAGTACTAAATTGCCATGCAAAATGTGAATTCTGATCTACCATACCAGAAAGTTTAAGAGAAGTTTGTATTTTATACAAGTGGATTCTTCAGTTCTCCGTATGAGGAATTCTCTAGCTCATTATCTCAGTACGGTGCTTTCTTTTCATATTATGGGAGTGTTTGTATGACTTCATGGAGGAAATGAGTCAGATCCAATGGCTGAGTTTCATCTCAGCTCATTTCTGATGTGCAGCACGTAAACTTCCATGGCTGAACTAATCACTTTAAATCCAATTTATGATCACTGGAAAGAAATAATAAATTCTAGGACTTGATTAATCAGGTTCACTTTGCAGATCCACGTCAGAAAATACTGAATTGCACATAACATTGCCTGATTTTCTTCATTGACTATAAAAGGCCTCCAAAGTGACTTGGTCGGATCTTTTGTAGATATTTGTCATCATCTGTACTGCATGTAGACATGAATATTTGGGTAGAAGAATCCTTTCCAACCTGCCTTTGAAGTTCTGAATGCTGTACTTGGACAAGTAGTTAACTTACTGCATTCCCAAACAATGCACATTTTTCATTCTCTTTGCATTACAGTCTTAACACACTTTCTTGTTAACAAAATTGGATGTTTACGGTTCAGCAAAAAGAATACTTTGCCTATCTAATTAATTAAAGAAAGTCATATTAGTCTGTATTCTAACAACATAGACAGGGATGGAGGATCTGGCCTAATCATTCAGTTTGGAATGGACATCAGAAGGTCACCTAATCCAGTCTTCTGCTCAAACCACTTCAACACTGGTTTCAGACCAGAATAGTCAGCGTTTTATCCAGTCAGATCTTCAAGACTTCTGAGGGCAGAGAATCTGCAGACTCTTTGGATAACCTGTTCCACTCTTTGACTATCCTCATGGTGAAAAGTTTTCTTCTTATCTCCAGATGATATCTCTTCTAATTCAGTTTATGATATTATTGTTCATCTTTACACCATGCATAACTATGAAGGCCATGTCTCTATTCTCTTGATGATCTCCTCACAGATACTGACCTGCTGCTGTGAGGTCCCCTGAAAGCCATGTCTTCTCCAGACTGAACAAGTTCCATTGCCTAAGCCCCTCTCATGAAGCAGTGCTCCAGCCCTTCGACTATCCAATGATCACTGGCCTCTTAATACACACCAATATATTAGGATGTACTTCTGACTCTTGTTTTACTCTGATGTTCATTTTGCAGCAGAGCTGCTCCCCAACCAGTCCATCTCCAACCTTTATCATTACAAGAGTTTCTTCCTTCCCAGATGCAGGACTTTGACTGGATCCTTGCTTTATTTCATTAACCCATTCCTCCAGCCCTTCTAGATCTGTCTGAATGGCAGCTCTGACCTCATGCATATTGATTGCCTAATCCTCAAGCTACCATACATTTGTAATTATTAGATTATTATAATCTACATTCATATAATTTTATTCATTTCACATAAGAAAGAAAGGAAGTTAGGAAGGAACCAAACAAGACAGTCTAGACCTCAAAACTGAGAAAAGTAGTATTTCAAGCTATCGAGGTTTTGATACATTTTTTTCTTTGTAGTGGTATGACCATAGCCTTTCAGTGCTTTGCAACAAAGTGAGTCTGACCTAAAGATGCAGGGTGTTGTTTATCTTTCTGTTCCTGATTACTATCTTTTCAATAACATTGAATAAAACACACTGCTAGAGTGTAGTGAAGATTCCTAACATCAACTCAAGAAAAAAACCACAGTCCCCTGGTGGTTAAAAATCTCATCTAAAACTTCAAAATCTATGTTTAAATTCTGAGTGTAGATTGAACCTGTAGACTGTAACACAGCATTTGAGTATCTGTGCCTGTTTAGACAACAGAATAATTAAGCTGTAGTTGCACAAAGTTTGAAATAGTCTACATACTCTAGGCCATGCAGATTTCCATGCTCATTGCAGAAGACTGTTGATGTGAAAATTTGGTCTGATGCCTCTATTGTGTAGCTATATCATCAGCTGGAAAAATTAGGATTTCATAAAGATGCCTACTAATCCTGGTGTGAAAGTTCTAAGTACTGTCTGTTCTGAAATCTATCCTTTTCTTTCTTAAATGATTTATCCTAAGAAAACATCTATCAGCATACACAGAACAAAAGCATATTTCACAATGCATTTTTTTTTATTAAGTGGATGTTCTGCTTTGTAGCCAGATCTACCTATGAATATTGCTACATAGCTTCCAGTAGTTTAGCTCCTCAAATCCTTTTATTTCCCAGATTTCCTGCCAAAGTGGCATGGTGTATATATCACAGAACAAAAAATAACTTATATAATTTAACTGATGTTATTCTAGCTGATTTTGCAAATCAGCACAAATTAATTAACTGTGAATATTTCTAGTAGAATAAATGAAATAGATTAATCTCTTTTTCCCTAACACTTAATTTCCACAAAGAGACCAGCTGGGACTGTGTAAATAGTTTAACATATACAAAGAAATGTTCAAGATGACTATATTATTCGTTTCTTCTCCAACAGGCTAAGAACTATTTCTGATTTAAACATAGGATGCTGGAGCTACATTTGAAAGCCTCAACATCTTCGGCCTTCCTTTGCATATAGGGAATGGAAGACTTTGAGACTTTGCTACTTCTTCAGAGATTTGGTTCATAGATTTCTTGAGGTGCCAGACAGATAGTGATCTGAACTCCGGTGAAAATGCACATAGACTTCCTGCCAAAGCTTAATAAAACATTGATGTTTGGTTTGACTATTTGTAATCTACTGTCTTGAGGGAGAAAGAGTAATTCGGAGGGATACTTGTATGAGAGATGAAATTCTGAACTGTCCTGCTGTGCAGACTAGAGAACTCTGCACAGAAATATAGCAGCATCCATTTTTTATCCAGCAAAATGTAGAGCTACTTATACTGGTAAACACATGGATTTGAGATAAGCTACCAGCAAAGGTTTGATAAATATCCTCAGACAGGTGTTTGGAGATTACAATTGTGATTTGACTTTACAAGATGGTCAATAGCTGTAACACTGTAGTGGAAAGTTAGATGACTTAAACTAGGAGTCTGAGCAAACCGTAGCCATAACTCTTTTTTACCCATATAAACATCTGATGAGCCAGAGATAGCAGGTACTGAGGCTAACTTAAACATATGGGGTTCATTTATAAATGTTCTCATTGGCTATCTAGCTGCTGCCAAAGACAATGTGAAGTGGCTGAGTTCTGCCTGAGCTACCCCTTCAGAAAGCACAGACCACACATTGTGAAAATCAATAAAATTACACCAAGGCGCAACTGGTAACAGAGAGGTGACTCAGTTGAGTATTATTCTGTTGCCTGAGAAGAGCCTTATATCTCTCAGAAAAGCTGCTTCAAGATTTCAAAACAATGTAGGCAAAACTGAATTTTGCCACCTCAAGGATGAAGAGCTGCCATAGATAAAAGAAAGGGGTTGAAGAGGGATAAAACATCCTGGTAGTGGGCAGTGAGCTGCAAGGAAGGAAAACCCTAAAGATTCAGGTTGTTTTGTCAGTAGCTGCTACTGCTGCTAAGTGGAAACACTCTTTGATTACCTGTGCAGTTCCTGATTTGTCACTTTTTCTGTTTTCATCCTCAGCTGTGGGGATCAGTGTTGTAAAGCACAGTGGGTCACAGGTACCAGCTGGTTCGTCTGCAGGTATTTAGTTGCTTACATTACTACTACTTAGTACCAGGTTTGATTCCCAGTATGACTGCGTTGCCTTACAAAAGCTAAAGCTTTGTTCACTAAAATTGAGTTTTGCATGTCTGGAGAGCAAAAGAGATTAGAGAAGTTACTGTCTGATTGGTATGGTTTTTCCCTTTGCTGCAAAATTTCACACTGCCACTGTGTCATGCTCCTTTTTAATTGAAAGTAGTTATAATTTTTAGAAGAAAGTATTTGTTTAATTGCAGCTTCTCAAACTCTCCTTGGACTCTCTTGCTTGTTTGTTGGGTTTTTTTAAGTACCAGGTGAATGACATTCCAGTGATGACCCTGACATTACACCATGTTCATCATGATACACTCTGTCAACTTGAGTGGTACAATTAATGTGACGTGACCTTATGCCATACTGAGTGTCACTGCAATATTTTGTTTTTTCCCCTTCATTCCAGGAATAACTGTCAGAAATAATTTTTTATTGTGTCAACTACACAAATACTTATATCCACAATGTTATGTGTTATACAACACCTTCTTTTCAAACAGTCTGGCAGTTAACCCCTGAAATTTTTTCTCATAACCTTTAGATACTCAGTGTTTTCCCAAATGACTGTATTTTATTTACCTCACTAAGCTGCACAGTTCAGTGCCAGTAACAAGGTCTCTTTATTATTTAACCAGCCTGTACCATGCACTAGGCTTCTGTTTTGCTTTCATTTTTTTTTGACCAGTCCAGGACATTTGGAATTTTCTTTCTTGGCAGATAATGATTTCAGGATGCTTGTTCTCTTGATCAAGCTGATATTTAATAACTAATTTCTTTTTCAGTATCCATAAGACTGCCTTTGCTTGGTATATGGGAAATGGCTGCCGACAAAACTTCGGGGTCCTGAGCGGGGAAGGAGAGCAGTGCATGAACTCAAGAGCCACTCTGCAGGACTCCAAGAAGGATTTGAATGAAACACTGATCAAAGCCATGGCAGAAAAAAGCCTGACATTTTAATTTCAAACCTTTCATTGGAAAAGGTTAAGGGGGGGTTTGTCAGATGTTAGTATAAATTATTATAGTCAATGAATCTTTGGTGGTTTGCATCCCTGAAACATTTGTTTTGGCTGAGCTCAGGCAAACTGCTCACATGAATATTTTCCAGGTGATAATTACCTTATTTTTGTGCTACAAAGATTTTCTTTTCTGCCAGCTGATGATATTTCAAGTACTTGCTGCAAATATTTGGCTTTCACTTCTCCACTGAAATAACGCCCCCACTGTATTAATATTCCTAGTTTGGGACCCAGTGCAACTGCCATGAGAGCTGTTTCTTGAATTAGATGAGAACTCAAGTAATATTCTCATGGTGACCTTTTACTCTGGAGTACAGTGAGCTGATGTCTGTCACATTATTGCTAAAATGCTACTGTTGACTTTGCTTTAGCATTGTTAGTATAAAGTAGCTTTCAGACTATTCAGGAATTGGTCCTCTCAATTTATAAGGAATTGATCACTACATAAGTGAACTAGTCTGGAAATCTTAAGATCACATATTTTGTTCATTTTTGAACTAGTTAAAAAAAAAAACCTAATCAGTTTTCCTTAATTAAACCGATAACAGTTTATGTTAAGAATTCATCTTTGATACAAAGGAAGGCAAAGGAATTTCACCCTGCTACTCAACTTTGGAAACCTTGACTTATTTGCTGTAGTTTGATCAAGAGTCCTCCTAGGCTGCTTGTAC
Source organism: Actenoides hombroni (assembly GCA_024336885.1). Taxonomy (NCBI): domain Eukaryota; kingdom Metazoa; phylum Chordata; class Aves; order Coraciiformes; family Alcedinidae; genus Actenoides; species Actenoides hombroni. The sequence continues at coordinate 13,363,565 of WUAM01000107.1, forward strand.
AGTCACGGGAAAAAAATGTACTCCCTATTAAACATGATTCCTTCTAAATGAACTCCTCATTCTTTCTACTTTTACTCTGCTAACTACCCACAGTAAAAACAGAAAGAAATACTATAAGAAATACTGAAGGCAGTCTGTTCCTTCCCCAATATACTCACCAGCTCCTAGAAGTACTGTTATAGGTAGCTGCTGAACTGGATTTTTAATGTGAACCACTAATAGACTCTGAAATAGTTCTATGCTTTAGGGGTTTTGGTTTGGCTTTTTTCTGGGTTTCTTTTTTTTTTTTTTTGTAGCTTTTTGATGCTGGTCTATCATTTAAGAAATATTGTATATAGGGTGCAAGATGCAGCTGTATACAGTAGAAATACCAATTTTTCTGTTTCACTCTCAATTTCTTTGCTAATAATTTCTGAACTTTACATTTTCCTTTTGACTTCTGTTAAACATGCATTTCCTTAGAAATATCTACAATGACTCAAAAAATCTGTCCTCTGAGTGATAATAGCTCATTTAGAACCTATCATTTTATACACAGTTTTTCCCATGCTTATTACTTTGCATTTGTCAGCATTGAATCTTTTATATATTTTATTACCCATTCACTTCTGAAACTGTAATCAGCATTAGCATTGACTTTCCTGAATATCTGTGTATCATCAGCAAACTGTGTCACTTCACTGTTCATGTCCTTAACTGGATTATTTTTATTAATACAACGAACGCATGTCCTAATTCCAGTAACCTTCTTCCTTTGTGATTATTGGTGTTTTCTTTTGGGCTTGAACTTATTTTTTAATTTTAATCAGTTACTAATCTATAAGTAAAATTTGTTTCTTACCAATGATAATTCCTTCTTCTTAGAGCCTTCTGAGAAGAATATTGTGAAAAGCCTTTAAGAATCTTGTATATGCAAGTCTGAATGGATCAATCATACTCAGGTGCTTCTTCACTTCTTCACAGAAAATGAATGTCTCTAAGATACACCATTCCTCTCTAAGGAAAGTGTTTAATTATTGATATAAAACTCTGTATACCATATTTATGCATGTATCTCTTAACTGTCTATCCCTGCATCATCCCTCAAACCTTTTCTTAAAGGTCAATTTCTTATTCTATTACCAAATTAAGCTACCAGAAAGTAATAGCTACCTATCATCATTAGTGGTTTACATGTATAAATATGAAGTATTTATTCACAATTAAGTTAATTTAGAACTCTTGAGTGATTCCATGTGGTCCTTGAAATTTGTTTGCATTTTATTAATTGACTCTGAATCTAGCTTTACTACTGAGATTTCACTTGCAAGTAGATACTCATTTCTGCCCCATATAAACAAACTCCAGTCTGTCAAATTCCCTTAGCTATTTGTAGTGTATACTGATCTAAAAATGTCTATACATTTAATTTTACAAAAAAATCTAGTGAATGCTTTTTCTGTTGTTGATCCCTTATTTGTGCTACAGGCTCTGTATCAGGCTTCATATTTTTTGAAAATCTTTGGTTATTAAATTTTAAGTCCTTGGGAGGCCACATCTCAAAATCTTCGTGCCTCTAACTTATTGTAATTTTGTACTTAATTTTCCAAGTTACACTCTTTTTTTCTTTTTTTTTTTTTTCAAAAAAAAAAGGAAAAGTAAAGAAAAAAAAAAGGAAAAAAAAAAGACTATCACACCTTACTTTACTCATTTAGCTTTACTGCCCTACATTGAGCTGCATAACTGTCATCTTTAAAGTAATTAATAGACAAGGGTAGTGGGAGTGAGTGATCCAAGTGCTTTGGATCATCCCATCCGTGTTGACTTTCTGTTTGTTCAAGTTAATCAAGAATATTGTCCAGTGCATAAAATACTTTTGCATTAGTGCTATATTTTTTTTTTTATTTAACTCCAAACCCATGAATTTTTATTATCCCCTCTCCCACAAGCAACTAATTCTTTAAAAGTCCTTAAACAGTCCTATTTTAAGTTTATAAAAGCATTTAAAACTGAGAACATAATTTTGAGTATGGATGGTTAACATGTCTCAGCAAGTAAGGATGAGGCTGTTATCATTGTGTTGTAATCAACATTTCTGATGTTTACTCAGACAGTATAATTGTGATTTATTGTCTTGTTATTTCTGTCACATCATACCTCAAAAATGAAAATAAAGTATGTGTTTGGTGCCAGAAGCTGGCAGTGAATGACCATAAACAGGGAATTACAGAGCTCTGCAAAAAATAGAAATTTAACACAAAATCAAACATGATAATGTATGGAATACAAACCTGGCATTTTTTCATATACCTACAACCTACAGATTTAGAGGTGTTAAACAAATAAATAGCAAATGTATGAAGGGTCATTTATCACTAATTGGAAGGCATTCACAGAGTAATGAATTTATTATTACCAACCAGCTACAGCTGAACATAAAAAAAAAAAAAAAAAAGAGAGACAATTAGAGCAAATAAGAATAGGAGAGAGAGGAACGTACTGCTTTTGCAGAAGCAGTATGTAACTATACAAAAGGATACACATGGGGATGTTGTTTCCATTAATCTTAATTTATTTTCTTTAGAAAAAAAGACCAAAACTATAGCTTGTTGCCAGTGTTATTTTCCCCAATTTTAGCTGCCCTTCTGTTTTGTTTTGTTTTTTTTCTGTATCTTATCTCACTCACCTTCTTAGTGTTATGACTTGTAATCCTCCATTCAAGGACTGTCACAGACCGATGTTGGTCAGCTACACAGCAACCTGTTCCTTCTTGTCTGAAATGAGACTGTAAATTCCTTGGGATGCTGCCTCATGCTTCATATTTTGTCAGCACAGAATGGCTCTGTACCATTTGTGAATACTACAGTAATGGAGGCAATGAATGATAATAAAGGTTGCAGGCAGTTAGAAAGAGAAAATTAGAGAAGGAATAAATCATCCTCTTCTTGAAGACTTCTCTCCAAGGCTTCATGGTTAAGGCAGGAGAAATAGATCAATTCATGCTTGCTGGAGCAGGCTTCTGACTCAGCTGACATTAGAGGCATTGTGGATTAAGAGCATGATGACTCAGGCTTACAGGATCTGCCTTTCCTCAGAGCTGTGTCTACATGAAACATGTATTTTATTTGCACTTTCCTGAAGTAGCTTATGCTTTTATTCTCTGTCAAGACAAAGTAGTTGCTTTCCTATTCTTGCTCTCTATTAATAAATGGCTCCCAAAATTATTCTAAAAATAGACCTCTTGGGAAGATTCCTAATGTAAATAGTCCTGAATTGCAGCTTTCAGAGAAAACAGTAAAAAAAAAAAAAAAAAAAGCGGTGTTCAAAAAGATTCCTCTTATCTTTGTGTATTCTTTTATGTACACTTTTCTATTTTCATCCATCTCCAAGAAGAAGTTAGGAGAAACATTCAAAACATAGAATACAATTAATTCAGGTGAATCACAAATGCCTTACAAAAATAGTGATCCTATGTGATTTTGTTAGATATCGGCATTTCATTCCCACCCTGATTCACTGACAGAAGCAAAAATAAAACATAAGGCCAAAAATCATATGTTGAGTAATATCTTACTTTATTGCTTACTTTCATTGTCAATATGCCAGCTGGTGGGTGTGGTTTAGCTTTTAATCAGTGAGGGTAAAAACATTGTCCTAGTGAAGAGGACTGTAACTTGTCAATTTTGAAATACAAATTCTTCAAAACTCTTACTTGAGTCCTTTTTTCTTTCATAAAACAGGGTGTGTAGAGCCTCATATACAGAAAATTACCATAGAACACATAAGCACAGGGAGATTTATGTTCCTTTATCATTAATGGACTCAGTTCTCTGCTTTATGTTCACAAGCTTGTGTGTGACAGCTGAACTCCTGGTTAATATGACAGGGACTGAGCCAGTAACCTTGAGAGCAAAGAACATTAAATGCAACAGCTTGAACTAAAAAACCAACCCTCTGTATCTGGGAGCTGTAACACTTGCATCATTTCTGAATAACTCATTAGTATGTTTCAGTTGCTCAGCTCTAATTTATTTTGCAGAATTTTAAACTAAACATTTTTTTCACATATTTACAGTCAAATACCTTATTCATTTTTACTGGGAGCTTAGCTCTTTGTAAATGGCAGACAATATTTTCAGATAAAAATGGCAGACACACATAAATGATTTTCTCTCTCATTTCCAGTAAGTCTTACTCCAAGGATATGAGGCACCATTTAACTTCAGCTATATAAAATAAAACATCTAACCGAAAATAGTTAACTAACCTACCTTTACAGCAAATGGAGAGAAACAAACGAAACTGTTCATCTCACAATTTTATTTGCCTGTTTTAGTGGAATAGATAAATTCTAGATGTACCAGTCCCTCCTTTAGGTGGCGGTCCTTCCCAGCTGCAATGAATATCAGGTTCTGGAATATGGATGTTCAGTGCTGTTTGAGATACCATTTCTACTTCTCTTCCAGCCATCACTCCAGAACGGAATGCATTTTTTTCATATCTTTTTTTATGTCTGCCAACTCTGGGCTGATGGCTCAGATACCGTACAATATCTGAAATAACTATGCACAATTATGCTTAGGTACCTGAATTATAAGCAATGAAGAGTGGTAAAGGAGTTAGCTACACTTTCAAACAAATTTTCTTTGACATCACTAGCAAAACTGATTTAATTTTAGTTGTACAGGTGCACACCATTACCTTCCATGAGCTTCAGATTAACAAAAAATACACCTGAGCAGACAATCTATGTAGACAGCAGAGATCATTTGCAAATAATTTTAATCTACTTTGCTGGAAAATGGTAAGTATCAAAGATAGTTATGCATGATTATTTTTCAGCAGAAAAAAAGGACTCCGAAGTAAGTTTACCAGCTGGGCTTGAGCATTTTGTTAAATAACAAAAAAGTTAAAAAAAAAGAAAAAGACAAACCAGTTGGCTTGAACGTGAGTAAGTAGTGAATTGTGTAATTTCTACTTTTCAAGTTTGACTGCTAGGAGTAACTTTATTTCTAATCAACAGAACAAAATCACATAGTTTTAAAGAGAAATGTGCATGATTGCATTATACAGTCAAACAATCCATGCCTGCGCAGTTTTATTATGGAAAATTGTTTGCTTTATCTATTAAGAAACTGTATAGTGTCTGATTCAAATGAAATGAATAGGAGTATGACAGATAATGGAGGGACTAAAATCCCAGACCTGGCCTCTACTTTGAAGTTTAAGCCCCTTTAAGAAGAGATCATGTCTACATAGGTTTTGGGGGGATTTTTTTTTACACTCCCCATAATATCATGCTCTTTACTACTCAATGACAAAACACTTCAAAGCTAAAAGCAGAAGAATGAATGTATACAATGTACACATTATAGCAAAACCAAAAGAATTCATGTATTTATAAAAGATTTATGAAAATATTGTAGCTGTTTACAATGCCAGTGGTTTTCTGCAAACTTTAAGAACACAAAGCTGGTGAGTGAACCAAATAGAAAAGGACAGACCTCGTGTTTGTAAACAGAGAAGGACTTGTGGATGATGTGACGGTCGGAGGCCATCTTGGGCAAAACGATCACAAAATAATTAAGTTCTTGATTCTTGGAGAAGGAGGGGAGTCAGCAGAACTACTACCTTAGATTTCTGGAGGGCAGATTTTGACCTGTTTAGGAATCTGGTTGACAAAGTCCCTTGGGACGCAGTCATGAAGGGCCAAGGAGTCCAGGAAGGCTGGACATTCTTCAAGAAGGAAATCTTAAAAACACAGGATCAAACTGTCCACATGTGGAAAAAGACAAGCTGGCAGAAAAGAAGTCCAGTCTGACTGAACAGGGAGCTTATGCTGGAGTTCAGGAAAAAAACAGAGTTTAGAACCTTTGGAAAAAGGTACAGACAATTCTCGAAGACTACAAGGATGCTGTGATGTTATGGAGGGAGAAAATCAGAAGGGCCAAAGCTCAACTAGAACCTAAATTGGCCACTGCTATAAAAGAGAATGGAAAATGTTTCTATAAATATGTTAGCAACAAGAGGAGGACTAGGGAAAATCTTCATCCTTTAGTAGATACAGGGGAAAACATAGTGACCAATGATGATGAAAAGACTGAGGTACTGAATGCTTTCTTTGACTCAGTCTTCAATGACCAGCTGTTCTCCAGGTACCCAGACACTTGAGCCAGAAGAAAGGGATGGGGAGCAGACCAGAAGCCCCCATAATCCAAGGGAAATTGGTGTGTCACCTGCTGTCCCTAAGATGCTGCTTAAGTCAGTCTAGAATTGTTTTAGTTAATGGTTGGACTCAATGATCTTAAAGGTCTTTTTCAACCAAAACAATTTACATACTTCCAGTGGCAGATGAGAACCATAAATAAATGGAATTTCTTTGAAAAAATAATTATCTAAATAATAATCATGTATAATTATAAACACCAATTCTCAAAATTTTTGATAATCTCCTCCTAATAAAAATAAAAGACAGTGATTAGTTTATGTCTAAGTTCAACTGGTTTCACAAAAAAATAATAAATAAATGATGGCTAGAACAGTCTTCTCTGTAGATTTATATGCCATTTCCTTGAAAAACAGAATTAGTGTATTCCAAAATTACAAAGGCTAAAAACGTCTTCCAGATTCATACAGAAAAAAAAGCACGTTTGCAGAAGAGCCTTAGAGCTTTCAAGCATTTAATTTAAACAGGCAATGTGTGTGTTGCTTTGCCTGTCACTAGAAGCTGTTGCTTTTATGATGATACTTTCCATATTCAAACACTTTAAAAATATTGAATATTTATCTTTTCCCTTCCACTGAATTTTTATGGTTTTTGTTACATAAGTTATGCAGAGAGGATTCTTTCTGAATATGCAGTAATAATACTAAATCTTCATAAATGCATAGAAGAAACAGGACATCAATAAAAAGTACCTGAAGTGGAGAGAGTTTTGACAATAATTTTTTTTGTTTTTAAATTAACTCTAAACCAGTAGTCTCCAGCCAGACACTACCATTGAATCTTTGCTCATACATATAACTCTCTGTGGAATTTTTCCCCCCTTAAGTCCTGCAAGTATCATTAAAGTCTGGAAGGAAAAACACTAAGATGTCATTCCCCACCAGGCTACTTAGGCTATTTCAGCATCTTTGAGGGTTTAAAGGTCTAAATTGAGTCATGTCTATTGAATTGTTCTTATGTGAGAAGCACAAACCCTCTTGGCATCCAAGACGAAGACTCTGGTGTCTGAAAGCCATAGATCTCAGGAGCTTTACACACTCAGAGTTACTGAGCGGTGGCCAGTGTAATCTACTTTCTGCAGGACTACATGTTTCTGGCTCTCACCAACTGGTCTACTTTCTCCCAACAGACAGAGAGGGATGATGAGGAAAAGACTTAAAATAATGATGTCATGCTCATTTTTATCTTACTAATCCTATGTAGATTTGCAGAAAATGTAAATTTTCCAGTTTCTCCACAGTCCTGCAACTGATATATAACATCTTCACAGGCTGAATAATAAAATTCTGCACCGAATACTATTTCTGCCTAATTCTTATTTCATGACATAGAAACCTTTGGAAAGTCCTTCCTTTTTGAGCTATTTGGCCCTTGGAAAACTTTGGCAAAAGATCAAAGTTGACACGTGCCTGGAAATGCAAGAACTGTGTAACTCCCAAAATGGGCAGTTCTCTGAGCACAGATGAAAGAACAAAGTATAAAGTGCGTCAATGTTGAACATTATAAACTTCCATAGCATGAGATATTCTTCAGTGAAAACTAAAGCTAATTCCATTGCTGAAAGGGAAGCATTTTACCTACACCATATTCAATTAATGGAGACAAGAATGCCAGATTTTACTGATGTTCAGACTGTGTGTGAAGCAGCTCATATGTTCTCCTAATGATTTTTTAGCCACTATGACAGCATCACACCTATGAAACCATAAAACTAAGCTATCAGCTTTTGAACATTGTACGATGAGCTCTTTCAGTTCTCTAGTCATTAGTACTTTTTGAAAAACTTACTATGTAATTGTGGATAATGCTGATCACAACAAATCTTTAGAAAATGTATCCCACATCTATTTACTTGCCTAACAACTGAATTTCACATCATTCTTCTGCTATCAATTTCCTACTTAGAAAAATAGAATTATATATATTTATTTAATGATTTGTCTGTGTCCTCAAGACAGTCTGACTCAATTACCACTCAGTTTAGGGGTAATTACACACTAGATGCTATAAGTAGACAGAAATAATATATTTCCCTAAGAATGCAGGAGAAGTGGAAAAGGAACAACAAAGAGCAGACTTTAGAAACACTTGTAAGTCACTTGTCTACCCATACCAGCTGTTTGACACTAGCACTCTCCTTGAAAACATTTTTAGACTGAAATCACACAGCGATGCTGATTTTGAAATGTTAATGTTTTCATATCTAAGGCAAGGCTAGATTATTCTCCCCTGAAGATTTTTAGCAGGCAGTTAGGTCCTTGCCAGTGCCAACAACATTTTGGACCCCTACTGATGATAGAATAAAAAAACCCTGCTTTCTGTCTTGCTTTCAGGGAATAAATGCTGCTTGTGACTCACACTGCCTTACTTCTCTTGAATGCAGCTGTCTTTTTCTCATCAGAGTTCAAGTAACTTTACAAGGGTGCTTACTGAGAGAAAACTGAAAAGGCTGTTTATTCTCCAAGCTCACTATGTTGGCTTTTTTTTCTGAGAAATACTCATTGTTCAATAATGATACTCCCTGCTGAACTCACAAATTGAATCTGGAGGAGAGACAAGAAGGATGTTTCGAAGGTTAAATTGTACAACAAGTTTTATCAGTGTGGTCCATAAAGATTAGAATGTGTTATTTATTAGGGCTTTTGCTGGGACTGGGATTGTACGATGTGGAATGTTCTCTCTGGAATTTTTTCAAGATGTATCCCATGTGTTTGGAACCTAATAATGGCAGAAATCTGCTATGGACAGCCTATGACTTTCTGATAGTCTCTTGGTGTAATGAAAGAGTGGTTATGTAGTCCTAATCTGGGCACAATGGATCATAACCACTTCTCACCACCCAGGCTAAACCAAGCAAGCAGAGAGTCTTAACCTCCCTTTATTTGACATCACATCTGTAGTACTGACAAAGCAAGCTGAATTTAATTGCAGCTACATGTCCATTCCTGGTGGTGGAATTGCTGAAGCTATCCTGCATGAGTGTCTGGAGAGCTGATCAGACGGATCCTCAAAGGAAGAGCAAAGACAATATGATAGGAAAAGTAGGAAAGAAAAAAAATTCCAACTCTATGTTACTTCCTTACCAGCACTGGTTTTGGGTTTGTTTTTCTTTTCAATAAGGTCTCAAAAGCAGCACTGGCCAAGGTTGTGCTTTTAATGCTTTGGCAACATCCTGAATGTCCCATCATGCCAGTCAGTATAATTTGTCACTGTTAGAGGAGCAGTGAAGTATCCCCTTTGCTTCATGTTTCTTAGCAAACCTGCTTAACGTATGCTACATATTTCTCATAGCCAGCCTGTTCCCTCCAATCACCAAAGGAAAACTCACCTTTGTCTTTCAGGCACTGCATTGAGTACTTTGAAAGAATAAAACAAAAGCTCGTTGCCTTGCGTGAACCTGTTGCTGTGCAAGCTAGATCAGAAGAAGCAGCAAGCCAAACTTTTGGGTGCACTCCTAAGAAGAAGGGAAACATGGGAGGAAGAGTCAGCAGATATTACAATAAGGTATTTAGTGTTTTGCAAATGAAAAACTGGTATTACAGATGTTTTTCAGTAGATCTGGTTGAGTATTACACAAGTGATTGCAGAAAAAGTTTCAAATTAATGTGGCAAGTTTGCTACACTCTTATTTATATTTATATTTATATTTATA
>WUAM01000107.1:13373521-13391346 GCA_024336885.1 Actenoides hombroni
TATTTATATTTATCTTATAGCTATTTTGATTTCTCTTTAACATTGAATTATTGCAGCTAGTTTGGATTGAGGCCTAGCAGCTTCTTTAAACCCTTAATAATTGAAAACCTGTGATTCATTTATTGTTTTCCTCTGAAAATTGAACTTCAAAATATTTTAAACTGCTGCATCAGACAAAAAATCCTTATTAGAAGCTAATTTGGAATTTCACCTGTATTTTGTCAAGTTCTTGAGTACAATGTTTTATAACAAGATCTGACAGTTGTAAAGAAATAAGTTGCTTAGAGCAACTGTGTAAGTTAATTCTTAAACCACTTCATCTGTACTTTTCCTACTGGACTTAAATTTGTTTCAGATTCTCAAGGGTTAGGGATTGGGCCAGCCACTAACAAATGACAGATGCTCTCTGTTAAACACTCTCCTCAAAAGGAAAGAAAAAGAGAATAAGGGAAAGACCCTTATGCACTGGAAAAGAAATCTAAAACAGCTTTTATGAAAATAATAATACTGAAATTGAATATATGCAAATATATACAAACCCAGTATCAAACCAAACCACCCAGATGGCAATTACAGAACTATCACCACTGGTGCTGTGGAGCTGGTACTGGGGACATCCCAGACTGGACTCAGCAGCAGATGGGAACCTGATTCAGCAGCTGGATTCTGGAACTAGATTCAGGAACACAATGATCAGGATCAAAGGCTGAATGGACAAAGTCCTCCTCGGATGCGAGCCATTGAAGAAGAGAAGCTTAAACCTCATGATCCCTCAGCTTTATACTGAATATAACGTATATGGGATGGAATCCCCAGTTGGTCAGCTTAGGGTCACCCATACTGTCTTCTTCTCCCCACAGGTTCAACCTTTTACATTCTGCACCCCCCATTGTGGTATACAAGATTTAACAGCAACCTTGATCTGCAAACCTATCCTCGGTAGTAACTCTAAACATTGAGCGTTATCACTGCTAGCAAGTGCAGTTAGTTAGAAGAGATTTAGCTGAGAAATAACAACATTGAACAGAATTAGTTCTGTTCTAACTCAAACCATGACACAGATAATGTGAAAGGCCTGAAGTATTCTGCAAACATCTGTAGGAGAAAAATAAAACGAGGGAACAATCTTAATAATTATCTTAAGAATTGCTTAAAAATTTGCTTTAAGCAAGAAAATTTATTTTTAAAGCAAGGAAAATGTTAAGAAGTTTTTAAAAATATCATAATATACATAGGGAGCTTTAGAATGTGTCTATACAAAAATTATGCAAATAGGTAAAAAATATTTGGAGCCGTGTCTCAGGTATCTAGCAGTCTCAAGAAAAACATTATTAAAAGAGAAGGACTCAGAAGACAGTCAGAAAAGTGAGGCCTAGAAAAAGTAATAAAAACACAATATGTTTCACTTTCTTAGCATGGTAATAAAAAACAAAAAATCAACTAAGGAACGAAAATCATTAGTAATGTATTGAAAATAGATTGGGAACTTCTTGTTGTATCAGAACAAGAATTGATTTTACATGAGAAATAGAGATAGGATATCAAAATACAGAAAATGCTGAGACAAGAACTTAATTGAAAACAAAGAGAGAACATACATTTCTAATTTCTCCTGACTGTTCAGAATTATAATAAATTATAACAAATGTTGTGGGAAGGATAATGTGCCTTTTTTTAAATGAGAGAAGACAATAGATAATACATATTCTCTTACAGCCTCTGGTGTTGGTTGCTGTAAAGGAATCGATTAGAGAGTTGGAAAACCACATTGATTGATCTAGTAAGACAAAAATTCTTTCAAAATTAAATGTAAATAATAAAAAAATTGTCTGTCAGGGTTTGAAATTGTGAACTAAATTTAAAGACTCAATAGTTCATTGATGAAAGAGAGAGGAAGCCCAGTTTAGGAGATACAGCAGGACAAACCATAAAAACTAATAACCTAGGGAGCTGCCTAGTGCTTTTTTGTTCATTTGCTTTGTGTATGTACTGAGGGAATCTGAAAAGATAAATTGTTCAACCATTTACTTCCCTCACCTGAATAGTATCTACCGTTCGGTTATATGGATACACAAAATTTAGATAAAGCTATTAGTGTCACCAAGTCATGGATATTCTTTATGGTCAAGCTAAGACTCAGTACTCTAAAGTGGTTGATATAGTCATACTCAAATTTTCAGCTGACATAAGTGATAAACTGGCCATGAGTGAGTGCACTGTTTCATTTCTGCATCAGAGGATAGATTTTATCTGGTTTTATCCTAACAACCATTTCACCCATTTCTGCCTGATTCCCATCTGCTGTCAGTGTCTGAGGAGACCCATGAGATCTGACAACTCGTGAGGCCTCCAGAGTAGAAAATTTGTTCAAAATTACTTTGCTTGGCCACTAGATGACTCTGCGATCTATTGAAATTTAGCAAAAAACCAGTAGACCCTGGGAACACAAAAATGGATGCCAGCACTGGTTTGCGGTTTTTTGGAGGGAGGTTGATCTTTCATTTATTGTTGACATCAGTAATTTGGCATGCTAAAACAGCATGGAAAAATCTACCCAGAGGTCAAGAAAAAAAGTAAAGCTTACTAATTTTTACTGCTGAACCCTTTTAGTTTGGTTGGTTGGTTGGTTGGTTGGTTGGTTGGTTGGTTGGTTGGCTGGATTTTTCCCTTCAGGAGTCCCCCAAGACTTGAAGATAAGGGAATATACACACAAAGGAGAAAAAAACCAACCTTGACAAACCTAACAGGAAAAAGTGAGACTCTGGTGTTGACATCATTACATGAAAAATAGGTGATGGTAGGAAATGGTGTCAGATGGTCATTCCACTGACATTGTTTTGTGATGAAATCTCCTTATAGTTTAAATGTATACCTTCAGCAATTTTGGTCTCTTCATGATAGTTGGTATTGGTATTCCTCCATTTCTACCACAAAAGCTTCAGGAAGTTGGTATAGCATAAAAGTTACAGCTTCTTTGCTTCCCTCTTCTCTCCCTCCTGTCTCCCTCTTCCCCCCAGCAGACATATATTATGGTTTCTATTAAGAGGCACTTGAATGCTGGTGTACAGAAACAAAAAAGTCAGCTCTAATTTGTCATTCCACAACTGAGCAATGTCTTGATGAAGGTCATTCTGAATCATGAATTGTTAAGGCTGACTGCTGAACTGACATCTGCAGCATTTTAGAGCTTGAGAAGCCTAGTAAACTGACCAGGTAGATTATGCAGCTCTCTGAGGAGAACTAGCAGACAAGGACTTACAATAAATCTCATAAAGTAGTCTGCTCTTATGTTTTCTGCTGAATCAAAGAGCAGATGGTATAGCTGCCATTTGGTCTTCAGAATCTTAAGCAAACCTCTAGGCTGTGAGTAGGAGGATATTCATTGTCATCTATTAAGCTGGATGATGATAGCCACCTCAGCAAATCAAATTTTGGTAGAAGTACTTCTATTTATTTATGAAAAGTCCAGGAACTAGCACTTCTACAGCAGATGTTTAGTCTTTTTTGGATGTTCGCAATCCTTCTCAATTTAAATGATTGTCATGTGGTACAAAAAAAATCTAACATGACCTAAAATCCAAATACATTTAACTGTGTCATTGGTTGCTGCTTATGCCTGACGAAGTACATGGAACAAATTTGAAGATCATGTGAATACTTAAGTAAATACTTATCTGTTTGATATTATGACCAGAATCACCACTGAACCAAAGTCATTGTTTGTCTACCTCTAGAGACGATTATGTTTTTATAAGACATGATGAGAAGAGAATAATTTTATCTGTAGAAGTTTAGTGTGATATCTGAAAGTAGGAGAAAAAAAAGATTTATTTTGGTTCTCTGTTAAAACATTCTAATCCTCAAATGCAAGCAGGAAATAAAACTAATTATATCTACTCCTTACAACTGAAAAAACATTTTCATCAAAGTGAAGAGGACTTCAGAAGTATTTGAATTCTCCTATTAATTTTCAAAACTTATTCTAAAATGCACTCATAATGAGTGAATAAATAACTGGTTCAATTTACTAAAACAAATGTTAACTATTGCATTCTTCCAATTACAGATATTATCACTTTTTATTTCAAGATGGGATTATTTGAATGTATTTGTAAATTCTTCCAGTAATGAAAGAAAAATGACTAAAAGTCATGCCTTAGAATAAGGACCTGGTGCCAATTATATCTCTGCAAATGATATTTCAGTTTTATTCCCTGCTTTATCTCTGATCTGCTTTTTATGCTTGATGAGGAGAGACTTAAGCAGGGACCACAGAGTGGCATTGGAATTTCTCAGGCAGATATTTTCATTAGATAATTTTCAATCAAGTGTGAAATTTACTACAGAAGCATTTAAGATTTCTGCATCTCCTTTTTTTAATCTGGTTATCCTTTATTCATCTGTCTTTCTAGATACAAAATATCATTATTTGATGGCATTTGATAGAATGATTTATGGCATCTGACCAATCAGAGCTTATACCATCACAGAAAACTTGAAAAAGTAAAGATGAGCCATGAAATAAGGATATATATGTGCCTCCTGTCATTGTCTTACATTGCAAAATTTGTCAGCTAAGACCTAAAAATCAATACTGAGAAATCAAGACCACCTACAGAAAGGTAGATGGAACGTTTTATTAAATAAATTCACCTTTGATACTAGAGAATTGTGCAACATTAGCACTTCAGTGTCTTCTTCATTTTAAGTAGTTTCTTTCAAATTCTGTGCCATGGCAGCTACAGACAGACAATAGCCATGGACAAATTGAGTCTAGTGAGAGATTCAGAAACAAGTCTGGCCCTCATTCAAAACCTTTTGAAATGGATGAAGGGGTGTCTATTGACTTTGATGGACTTTGGCTTGAACTCTTCCAGATAAACAGACAGTCTTAGGTTCTGGTCATGGTTTCAGATGATGTTCATGTATTTTATTCAATTGCTGCTCATTTATATGTATAGAACAGCACTTGAAATAGGTCCAGGAATACGGGACCTTTACCTTCCAGGATGATGCTTTAACAGTAAATGTAAGAAATTCATCCTTTTTTTTCAATGCCCCTGTATTTTCTGTGATTTCCCCGCACAGTGACACAAATTTTGCATTAGAGATATCTTCCGTCACTCCAGAATTAGACCAGGGATGACTGGACACGTGAGCTAAATGGAATGCTTGTGGACAAAAAAGGAAAGTTATTACTGTCCACATCAAAATTACTTCTGTAACCATTCTGACCTGGGTAAAAATTTCACATATCAAGTTGTAGCAGAAAACAGTTTTCAATGCATTTCACTGAATTCCAAAGCTGCCTGACTGTGGGAAATGGCAGGACTACAAGCATTATAAGGAACTGTCAGACCAAGAGCAAGGTATCTGAGAAATAACAGCTTTTCTGCTTTAGAAAATCTGAAGAGATGTGACTAAGTGTTTCTGTGATTTTAGAAAGTTAAACTAAGTTTTTGAAAGTCTGTGGCCTTTTTCTTCACTTCTTTGAGTGAAATGTGCTGTTCTGAGAACATGACAAGAGGGACAAATTGTCTGCCACCTGCTGCCTGAATCAAGCACTCACCCACAGGTCACCTGTCTTGTCAAAGAGATTTGCATTGATAGAATATGAAATGGCATTACCATCAAAACATATAAGATTATCTTTCCTTTGAAGGAAAGTAACAGCTACACTAACTTTCAAGTTTGAGAACAGGAAAGCAATTAGTTCAAAAGTACTAGACACAAAAGGGAAAATTAATTCAATGTTGCTGTTAATAAAAACTGGCAGTTTCAAACCCTGAAGGATGGGCTTCGTAACACTTCTCAATAAGTCCCAGCTAGTGAACTGATTTTGGACCATAAGAATGAAATGTATTATCCTCAAAAAAACCTAATCTTTCTGCTGTATGTAAATAGATTTCACAGAACATCTACTCTGTGTGCCACCGTATTCTCACGAGCCACAGACTATTCCAATAATCAATGTCACAAGAACAAAGCAGAGCAGATGGTGGGAATGGCAGGAATTCTGTTAAATAAAACTTTGCAGATTAAGTTAGGAGAGGACTACGCTATGTACTACAGAAGAGCAAACTCTCTTCTCTGCTTGCAAAAGGCTAAACAATAATCTGGTTGATGAAGAAGTTCTTGAACACATGAACAACAAAAAAAGAGAAATTACAGTGCTACTAAAAATATAAAACTTGTGTCTTCTGCCTGCCTTTATCTGTCTTAACTTTGCCTTTCCTTAGCTTACATTAGCTTAATTAACATCAGGGACTCGAGAATTTATTTTGAGATTTCTCAGAGCTCTGTTACAATCTCTTGCATCACTTTCAAATAATTTTTCTTGCATTCTTTTAAATAACAGCTAAGATGGATGTTAGTCTTAAAATATGCTAACACAATCACAAAGGGTTACATTCATTCCTTACACTTCATTCTCCTGAAATGCAGTCTGCTGTCTTGTTGCTATACTGACCATCACTAACACTAAATAAATGAGTTCTGATGAAGACAGATGAATATATCTCTGGCTGACTGGACATCCTGCCATCTGTAGAAATATATAGCATAGTAATTGTTAAAGCTTTTATTAGTATGGTTACCCACCTGATATCCTAGAGGATCCAATACTGTGTAAGGATTCATAATTTCACACTGTTTATTTTTCTCACTAACACAACACAGTCTTTGAAATGTAGTCTGTATTAGTTATGCATGTCTTTTCTGCCTGTTTGCAGGTATGCTGCCTAAGATTAAGGTAAGACTAATGTCAACAATCACCTGAGAATTTTCAGCAAATACAAAATGTATCTGTTCTTTAAAAAAAATCTGCTATAACTAGCATAAACCAGAAATTCATGTATACATGCTAATGATTTATCTTTGTTCAAACTTTAAGATTTCATTGGCAATATTTAAAACTTTGAATGGTATAGAAATCTTTACACTAGAACACCTCTCACACTATTTCCTCTCATAAAGGCTAAAATCAGTTGCAGATCTCCCAAAATGAGCCATCAGATTAACATTTTCTAAGATATGGTTCTCTGGTGGGTTCTCACACTGGAAATCTCTTCCTCTGGCAGGCCATCAGAATTTAAATTTGGCAGGCTGTAGTTTAGTGTAAGGTTTACTTGTTCAATCAAGCATTCAATTAACTAACTTGTCAGTATGTTGGTCCTTTGTGAGACAAATAAAAGGCAGCTAAAGTGCATTTAGCCATTTGAATGGATAGTTGTGTAATTAATATTTGTTTTTAATTTATTGTAAGATGTCCACATGCTCTGGAAATCAGTTCCTGTGACATCCTTAAAATAGTTGACTGAGTTCTGTAAACTTACTAGAAGACAGCAGTTTTTCTTCTGTGTGTGATAAGAATTGGGAAAATGATTCAGGAGACCTTTTAAAAAATTTTTTTAATTTTTTTTTTATTTTATTAAAATATTGTTTAAAGTGACAACAATTTCTATCTAATTGCCTATTTGTTAAATATTAGACTTTATCAATTATCTACAATCTATCTGAGACTGTTATTGTTTTGCAATCACACAACATTATCTCAGTAAACCAAACCTTGTTAGTCTGGGGGAGAAGAAAGCATGTAGTTTCAGGACATTTTTTTTCTCAGCTAATCTCATTGTGGTTAGTTACTGCAGCAGTAGGTTAATCCTAGTTGCGTGAACTTGAAACAAGGAGAGAGAAAGGCATTTGAAGTGTGTGATTTTATTACATGTGTGTTGAGATAGGATGAGTTATCCTCTGAAAGCATGGCTCTCTTTCTACTGCCTAGATTAGCAATTTAGGCTATACATACAACTTTTAGGTGAAAAAATTGGAGGAGGGTGCTAACAGAGCCTTTCAGTCCATTTTTGTCCCACTTCATTACAGCACGTAAACTAAGAGCATTAACTATGATAGACACCTTCTATAGCGAATGGAGGTGCGGGCATCTTCAGGGAATGATTTCGCTTGGATACCTCATTCCCATTAAGTATTGAAAAAGCCTAAGTCTATATTGATAATTAAAATCAGCTGAATCAAATATTTATATAATAAAACTTCGCATTTTGCCAAGATCTCAGGGTAAGTGGGATGTTTCAATGCTTCTCGGCTAACCAAAAGAGGTAAGAAGCTAGACCAATTTGCTATATTGCGCATTTTATACTTTCATTACCTGATGACAGTGACACCATGGGAATTGCAAGGACATTTCTAAACATCATTGCATTGGTGACCATTTGTCAGGCTCATACGATTCTACAGGCCCTAGTGGGAAGATCATTATATACTCCAATTCTAACACACTGTGTCTGGTAAGTTCTAGAACTGATTTTTATTTCCACTCCCCATTGCGTTTGCATCATTCAGTTACGCATTCCCCCCACTAATACAGACATCATTTTCGGAAGGATCATTCCCAGTACTATCACTCCTGGCTTATTTTTCCTCTGACCAAGGTTGCATTGATTTTTCTACTGCCTTCCTCCTGGCTAACAGTTAATGATCACACTCAATGTAGAGATAATAGAGGTGCCAGTATACTTGTAGTGCTTAGCTGTGATCACATAGAGCCATTCTCACACACAAATACTCACAAACAAAACTAAGAGCAGAGGTGCCACAAGCATTTATATACATAGACACATTTATTTAAATTATATTAGAAACAGCACCAACAAGGGGTAGATGAGCTCATAAATCAGCTATAGGGAATATCTTTTCAACCTCTACATCTACATCTTGCATTCTAAATATGATGGGTTTATTTTTGAGATAAACTGTTTAGCAGCTACATTTTTTCCATATAATACACTACTGCTGACACACCTGTATGTTTAAAAATCCTAATATGTTTAATGTTTAGTAGGATACAACATTGAATTCTGTGTTTTGTAAGATTTATTTCACAGCTGTAAAGGCTTTTTAAAATACGTAATATTTTCTAAGCTCCACTTAAGCTGTTTTCAGTGTTCAGTTTCTGACTGGAGTCTGCTTGAGGCCTTCATTTTCAGGTGGCAGAAGTTTGACATTATTTTGAAAAAATAATCAGTTGGAGAGGTCTTCAGTGAAGTGATGAGAAGATGGGGCACCACAAATGACTAGTCATATTGGTAAAACACTCATTATGAACAAAATTAATACAAAACTAAGTGTTTCATGTATTTTGAGCTATTCAGTCTAAAACTAGTTCATATAAGATTTAGAATGGTTAAAGAATATGACTTGAGTTTTCTTGCCAATATAAAAACTCTATTAAACTCAAAATGGTACATTTTCTTTTCCTTAGCATTGCTTGTTTTGGTAAAGCACACATGAAATTTGAAAGAATGTCTGTGGACCTTGAAAACCAAATCCTATTCCTGTTTCAAGGAAATAAAGTAAAAAATATATGGCAGTCCCATAGCTGAACATGAAAAAAGTTCTTCCTCTGACATTTTATGTTCCTGCTTTCTGTTTATGTTATCTTGGACATAATTCTTAGGAAAGTCATTAAAAGCTCAAAGGTATGTATGAGATTAAGGATTTCAGGAGAATTAAATTGAAGATAGGTTTTTAATAGTGATATCACTTGCAGCATGCAAGTATTTATTTCTATTGCTCTTGGGGTACATTATCAGCAGATAGTGACCTCAACTTTAGGTTCCTATTGATAAAGAAAAGTTACTAGCATGCTGTGAAATGGAAAAGCAAAAGATTATCCTCTTTATTCATCATATACATGCAAGCTTCTAGCATGCCAAAATTTAAGGGTATAATTTCTATAATTGGTGCTTCTAATACAGAAGTTTTATCTGCATGTTTCTGAGTTTATCTGTATACAAAGCGTAAATATAAAAGAACAGCCCAAGATTTCTGCTAAGCATGACATTTTCTTCTGCCAATCTTTTTTCCCCTATTCCTTCAACTTGAGAGATAAAGAAGTGGGAAACTCTTTTACAGCCCTTACTTAGAGCTAATGAAAGACCCAAAAAATATTACTGCATGGATGAATCTGCATATTAACTGACCTTTTGTGTAGGGGTCTAGCACCTGACACTCTTTTATATTGCCATAATTAAAATGAGTTGTTGGGTCAATTAAAGTGAACTTTTCAAATATTAATGACCTTTGATTACACCTAATGGAAGAATCAATGGTATGAAGTCATCACAGGCTGGAAATACTAATCCAGAAATCCTGTCAGGTAGGCAGACACATCATGTAATGAGGTTTGAATTTAAAGCTTAAGTCATGTTAGCAGATAAACAGCGTTGTATAATATAGCTCTATGACAAACATTAACATGACCCTTTCATTCATCTAAGATACCTCTGTGCAATGAAGCTGTAGATTAACACAGTTAATCTAAGTTTCTCAAAAGTAACTACTGCTGATGCTCAGTCAGGTGTTTTAATTACCAGAAATGTAATGGTGGTCCATGACTTGTTATACTGGACCTACTTTCAGTCACTATTTATTTATTTCAGTAAAATGGTTTTATTAGAGGACTTTAGCAGGATAGGTGAGTGAATCCTTTTTCCTTCCATAGCCTCTGGACATGACAGTATTCATTGGGCAAGGATTCCGTTCTGTCACTGTCTGTAACAGTGATTTCTAGTGATGGGCTTGTTCGAGGAAAAGGGCCTTATACCACCCACAAGTTGTTTGATATGAAGGAAGAATTTTGGATAGGTAAAAAGATCTGTAATCTTTAATCAGGTGATACAAGAACTTCATGGGTGAGGATGTGGAATAACTGGGCAGTTCTAGTTCTTGAAATGAAATTTTCTCTCTCAAGGTCTCAGAAGTATAACTCTGAGCAATTTAGTCCACATGAAGCGCTGACAGGTCTTGACAGAGATGATTTTCACACTGTATCCCTGTAAGATTTCTAAAAGCAGTCAGTTAGCCTAGCTGTGACCCAAATAACTTTGGTGAAAGCTCACCAATGAGTTCAACGGGGAGGGTCAAATCAATGATAGGTGCTTTTCCAAGTCCCACCATTTAGCTTTTGAAATAAACATATCAGCTCAAAGAAAGATAAGATGTGAAAAGTAAAAAAATACCAATGTCAGCCGCCTCTTAGGAAGAATTATACAACAGTAGCTGAGCATGTCTGAACAGAACACAAATAATTTCAGTGTTATGCTTCCAAAATATTACAGTGAGGGGAAAAACATTCAAATTATGAAAAAAACCTTTGTAGCTCTATCCATTAAAATATGCCAGAGAAAGATGGGTGGATACTTCACTAGAGCATTCTTTTATTTATAAATACACAAGTCAATAGCAGCATAGTTCATTCTAAAAGGGTACTTCATTATTGCAAAGTGTAGTGCTCCTTGATAATTTTCCTGCAGTAAGTAGCAATATGTCAAAACACACATATTTAACTCACTTCTCATGATGTCAGAAGACCATAGCATACCCTAAAGAACAAATATTTGAATAGTGTTAAAATTCTGCCAGTGAAGTCTTGGGTATCCATCTGTTGCACAGATAACATACATACTGAAATGACTGCAATTTATTATCAATACTAACAAAATAGCCAAGATTTCTTGTGTGTGTGTGCATAATATATACATATGCCATATGCATATGTATATACAATTGTGTCTATTAGTTAACTATCAATACGCATATACATTGCTGCTTAAATAATTAGAAACAATTAGTATAGTTTTCAGGCTCAGTTTTTATATTGCTTTCAGCTGACTGAAAGGGCATATGGAAACAATAGGAACATACGGAAAAAACATATGCTTTAAGACCAGATTGTGATGTGTTTACTCATGTTGAGTAACATACAAGGAATATTCCTTCTGTGGCATAAAGTACTCTGCTGTGAAGAAGTGTCACAATGCAGCAGTTTGTATTTACTTACAGTTAGATATTTGCAATTTATTTACCTGTGGAAGTGATAGTGTCATGTCAGAACTAAATCTGGGGTTTGATTATTTCATTTATTTGCAAATTCTACCCCATGATAATTTTCTTGAATCAGGGTTACTTTTTTATTTACACAAACTGCAAATAAGCTCTTATCTCTACAGTATAGGAATTACCAAGAAGGATTGTTGAGGTCTCCCATTTATAAGCATTATGGTGCTTAGCTCATGAGCGTAATACCACGACTTTTCAAAACAGATTGTCAATGCCACTCTGTATCTAAATAGTGTTTAAACTGTGAAAAAATATTTACTGCTTAAGGCTGATGAGACACTGTATATTTTATTTTACTAACCCTATTTTGCCTAGGCAGTAGCATGCATCTCCAAAGTGTGAATGGTTTTGTTTATGAAGGGTACATCATTATTCACCCTCATGCACCTTGGAGAAGAGAAAGAAAGAATTTCAAACTTAGCTCTGAACATCTTCCTTGGACAGCCTGAAGTTTAACTGCAAACTCTGTCATCTTTTTTTGTTGTACTGACATTGGTTCCAAATTCCACCTGAGTTCCTGTCAAAACAACTGGAGATTGTGGCTCTACAGCACTTCAGAGGCTCAAGCCCGTATGCTAAACTCCAGTTCTCTCTTTGTGCCCAACACATGTACCCACGGAGCTACACAACAGAAAGTCAAAGGGACCTTTAAAAAGCATTAACCTGCTTTAACTAGGAAAATGATAATTTGCATAGTTGATGACTATATATACAAGTAAGAATATGAAATTAAGGCCCTTCTGGTAGACATCACAAACATGAGCCTTCCATTGAATTCTGTAAGCGATTGAAGTTGAGATCCAGATCCTGGCTACTCCTTGATTTTAGTCCAAAGTAAATGCCACATGAAGGATAGATCTTTTAGTTTAAAGATCCTTGTCCTGAAAACACTTGAAGAGGCAAGCTGTTTTACATACACAGATCATCTGCAGAATCAGACATGTCCCAAAGCCTCAAAATAAAAATATGAAAGAAAAGAAAAAAAAAAAAAGGGAAAACTGTCACCATATAAAAGCATAACCTCAATCTGAATGGCCTCTGCTAATGGAAGTTCTATGATTCCTCTAGACATAACCACGTGAATATGTTTGTGATTGATGAAAATTATTCAAAATTAAGAAATGAAAATGCATGTTACTAGCTTCTCAACTACAAATCCTACAAGACAAATTATATTTTATTTCTCAAAGGTAAATATAGATAAAGTAACTGCTAATTTCTATGGCATGGTGGCATTTTACTATAAACAAAACAAAAAACCCAACTTCACAGGCGATTTGTATTATTTAGACAAGATAATACTATTATGCAAAAGACATAAAGCAAAGTGCCACAAACACTAAAAAAAAACCCAACAAAAAAACCAGCGCTGTCAGGTTTTCCAACCTAACATCTACACTACCCTTTTTTTGATTTACAAGCAGTTCAATAAAGTATCTGATCCCAGTATCCATTAATTTTCTTTTCAATAAAACAGTGAGAAAGTCTGTCAGATTAAACTAACATTGTATCAGAGGATCCATGAGCACAGGGCAGTTTTACATGTCAAATTTGAATTCAAAATACAAAGAAGTTAAATATTTCATATTAATAAAGTAAGCAAATAAATTCCAGACTTGACATGGGAACACTGACACGTATGAACTAATAGAAGCACTTTATGACACTCTAGTCATATATTATTATCATTTAGACCCTAATTCTGCAGTGAAACTATCCTCAGCATGGTAATCTAATCATACCTCCTTACATATTTCTGGATTAATACTTCGGGGCCAGGACTTTCATCTTTCTCCTGGATTATAAAAACAGAAAAACACACTGTTTGCACAGCATAAGCAGCAATACATACAACTGTTTAGTCACAGCCAAGTATAATTATGGACAGAACACTGTTAAGTTACTCTAGTAGAAATCTTTTGTAGAAAATACCTAAATCTTTAAACTAGTTGTAGTTATCCCAGCCCACCACTTCCTTTGTTAGCTGCAGACAGAGAGTTGGGAACTGTGAAGGCTGAGGCACATGATCCCAAAAGATACTGTGTGTCTCAAGTGAGATCCAGCATTCCCTCAACTCCAGTGAATGTTGACAGTTAGAGATGTTCAACACATCACATATACAGTTCTATAAACTCTGACAGACTTTTGCACATCACTTACCTGAATATGAAAGACACTAAAATGAAATGAGGCAGGATAATTAAGACTATGCACACTGTAGCACAGACCAAGGGCAATTTCTTGTCACTCCCTGAAAGCTCTATCTTGTTACACCCTGCTTTTAACCTGAAATCCACATATGGATCAATTGCATATTGCCCTAATGCTATGAGGGATTTGGGTGCTTTTGTTTGTTTGTTTGTTTTTGTGTGTGTGGGGTTGGTTTTTGTTTGTTTGTTTGTTTGTTTGTTTTTGTTTTGTTGATTGGTTTGTTTGCTTGTTTGGTTTTGGTTTTGTTTTATGCAATCATAATCACTTGAGAGGGGAAAAAAAATCCTACCAAATGAAAACAAAGTAACATGGAAGTGTAAGACAGAAATGAAGTTTGACAATGACAAAACGTATTTTGCTACCCATCTTTACAGTCCTCTACCTATATGCACAGCCAATAACCAGTAAACATTTTGGTAATTACAGTAAAATATTTCACAAAGGCTGTCTATTTTTCAAGAGGACATAAACAGAATTTTTAATTGTTAGCCTCAAAACAATTCAAAAGATTGCATTTTGAAAGGACAAATAAAATTGTATCCAAGCAAAAGAGTCTATGAAACTGGTACCCAAAGAGCTAACAGAAAGCTTGAAATGTGACACAAAAGAGAGATGCGCAAAGTATCCTAACATTGCAGTCATATTACAAGTCAGTACTTCAAGAGCAATGACTGAGATATAAATATTTACCCTAGGTAACTAGACTGAACAATGTAAACAGATTCCACAGATATGATGTAATTTGTCAATATATTTACTGCTGGAAATGGAAATGTTAACTCAGGCAGGTCACTGATCCTGAAAGATGAGTATAATGAATTACATTTTTTACCTGTCAGTCACTCACAGCATTGCTTTTTTTGCAGCTGACTGCTCTCCTGCCTTCTATTTCCTGTTTCAAGGAACTGAACAACTTTTTATATACACTTTTCACTCAGTCTGTTTCACTGTTTCCCTGCTGACATCACAGATTAACACTTTGTTTCAGAACTAGTCAGTTTTCTTCCCTTATTTACAATGTATTGGTAGTTTCTGCTGTCTCCCACCTCAGAAAGGTTGCCTTTATGGCATCTCTGTAATGCCATCTTAAATCTCACTTCTTCTCAAGGTCCACAAATTTCAACCACCTCCTAAACAATACAATCTGATCCAAAGCTCACTGGAGTCAGTGAGAGCCTTTCTATTAACTTCAATGGACTGTGAATCAGCCTCTGTGTGTGTATCTTTGATGTCAATAACATGCTGCCACTTGAACATAATCATGGCAACACTATCATCTAGGTTAGTACTATCTGTGACTATTTTCAGTATGTTTTCTGCAGACCTTAGGCAAAGGACTAAGGATTTAATTTTGTTATCTTTACCTGTACAAATCTGAAGTGATGACAGAGACTTCTGACAGAGTTTGAATAAATAAACATAGACTAGCTCCTATCACTTCATTTATATATTACAAAATACCACCTTACATCTACCTAGTCAGAAAGGGATTGTTGTGTTTATGAACCAGGTTAATAAATCATTACCAAAAAAATCCCAGAATCAAAATGGCTGTTTAGATAGAGTGACGAAGTATTTGGAAATCACAGTGAAAAGTTTAAAGCCAGTATCTTTTGAATTCTCACTAGTGAGGATGTGCAATGCTGTTCTTGCAAGGATCCTCTCTATTATAGGATCCTCACCTCTATTATTCATCTAAGAAAAATTTGAAGAAAAAGCATTCCGGAAATCAAAAATAACAGTATGACTCTTCCTGTCTTCATAAACATTCACTTATTTATTCACTTTTCATGTAATTTTCCCTGCCTTTTGCAACCTCAGTTCTCTAATGCATACTTTTAAAAGGAGAAACTAAAATAAATTACTTTTTCCCACCCTTCCTTCTCTTACCAATTAAATTTTAATTTTTTGTAAGTGTCTTGGGTGGAAAGCTAGTGCTTTCTGCAATTCCACAGTGCTTCCATCAAGTGATATAGGGAAATCAGTTCTAACAGTCAATTCAGGAGATACAACGCAGTATAGTAATTAAGATACACAAATACTATGTGGAGGACTCTGATCACATTATGGAAAAATCTATCATTATCAGACAGCAACTATTGCCAATATAAAGCTAAAATATTACACATTTATTAAAAGGTATGTTGGGATTTGAGGCTATTTCAGCAATAATTTGACAGTAATGACAATTCGTATTTTTCACATCTTCACCCTATATTTTACTAACCAAGGCACTCTAGGGGAAGCAATAAAAGTAACATTGCCTATTACCACATAACTTTGCAAGGTGTATCAGCATACAAAGCCAGTTAGATGACCTTCACTGAAGGGATGCATTTATGGAGGTGGTGTGTTTGTTGGTTAGTCGGGTTTGGTTTTTTTAAAGATACTTATGCTGACACTTTTATTATAATCAGGTACACTCCACCCTCACAGCTTCAGCTATGGGAGGCAAACACTTTATAGAAAGGAAATTACTGTTGCAACAAGGTTGCTTATGACATTGTTTAATACAAAAAGGAGCCAGAACACAGTACATTGATAGGGGGTGGAGTGTATTTTATATACAGAAGAAGAGTATTACTTCTGTTCTGCTATCTGACATTGATGTGGGAAGCAGGGACAAAAACAAATGCATTTTCTTTTCAGTACTGAAACATGCAAAGACAAAATGCTTATTACAAGTTTTAGGCAGCTCAGGATAATAAAAACCCAAACCATAAACAACTCTAGAAATGCCCCAGTATACTTAATTTGTTTAGTTATTTTGTTTTTTTCTTAATATATATTTAATACTCTGATCTTTCACTTTAAAACTTAAAATTAAGCAGTGACTGAATAGGATCTGAAATACAGACAAGGCATTGCTCACATCACATTAAAAGGCATCTTTTAAATGCAGCTGTGTATTTCTAAACTTAGCTTGAACAGGATTTTTAATTGCTTGGAATTTGAAATGCAAGATGGGCTTGGCCACATTACACCTATTTTCTTTAAGTGGAATAGTAAATATGCAATAAATTGCTGATTCAAAGAGGCAACATGCAGGACTCAAACCTGTTTGTTTCTTACAGGATCCTGTTGACCTGTGCATGAACAGGTACTGAAGCAGTGGTGCAGTGAGAATCACTACAGTGATACAAATCCACAGCTCAAGCATGAGATCCTGGTTCTCTGAGGAGCAACACTAACTACACTGTTTGCTAAAATATACCACTTCCTTTAACCGGTGAGTTTAGTTTCAGGAAAACAGCTGCTCATCAACTTTTTTTCCAAAAGAAAAAAAGGCAGGGAGAGTGGGAGGAGAGAAGAGGTGGAAAGAGCTTATGAATTATGATGACATTTAGCAGAAAGCTGCAAACAGAAAGCAAAGACAACAAATATTTTAAATGTGATAGATTTCAACTGGAAATGTGAAAGCATTTTCCCCTATTAATATCTCGCCAGAGTTAGCTGGGACAAAATTTGGGCTGCAGCTACAGCATGAAGCAACAGTGTTAAGAAACAAAACAAATAGGCATTTCTCCCCAGCCCCCCCTCCCCTCCAACCCAACCTTCCCCTCCCAGTTAGCAAAGTATGACTGACGCTTTTGGTTGGCTACAAGGCAAATATTAGCTAGGAATTCATTCAGCTGATCCACATCCATGGCCCCAGATGTTTAAAACTTATCATGGATTAAAGCCATGAAATAAAA
>WUAM01000107.1:13393759-13404674 GCA_024336885.1 Actenoides hombroni
GCCGCCCCCGAGCGCCACCCGGCCAGCGCCAGGGCTGCGGCTGTGTGTGGGGAAGCGGTGCTTCCCAGGAGGAAGGGGATTAAAGAGAGCGTCCACCGTCGTGTGCTGCTGCCAAGCGACCCCTTGAAAGAAAAAGATTTTTTAAAAAAAAGTATTTTCCACAAAAATACCCCACCTAGGCTTCCCTTTGAGGGTTGTACATGTCCAAGAGTTGCACCTTCCATCGAGATGGGATGCCCCTCACCTAACTGTAGCAACCTCAGGTTGTACCGGTGCAGTTTAAGCTGATACTCTGGGTTTCCCTAGTCAGGGGACACCGGCGTTTCCAGGGGGCTGTTTTGCTCACCTGTTTCACTACCTATTTGAGGAAGGCATGAACTGCCCTGAGGAGGTGCCTGCCTCTTGCCATCGCCTAGATGGGATGTTGAAATGTTAGATGGTTGACGTTAGGTGAGATGACTGTATTTCTCTTTCCATGTCTGACTGAAGTCTGGTCATGGGTTGTCCTCAAATGCTAAGACATGCTAATGACTTAAGTGAAAAATCAAGCTGCCCGACAGTAGTAGTCCATTCTTTCCTAAAACATATGAAATCTAAAATCTGTAATTTATAGTAATTAATATCAATATGCACTTTTACACCTAATTTTTCAAGTTATAAAATTCAAACTCAGAAATTATTAGTTGATTTGACCACCATTTCCCTGTGAGTTAGTGACAATAATGGGATTGTAACCTAGTTCTTCTGAGTTCCTAGTCTTGTGTTCTAATCACGTGAACTTCTGAGAAGTGAGAATTTAAATATTTTAAGACACTTCATGAAAAAATCTAATGGCAATCTTTGATTCATATGTGAATCATATTGAAGTACCATTTTTACCCAGAAGTAAATTTACTGCTTTCTTCACAGTGGAAATAGTTTTGTCATTTAGACCTAAGTATTTCTGCTTTCAGTTTGTGTGGATAATATCTTTCTCCACTGCTGTCCTTTTTCCAGTTTTCAGGTTTAATTAACTGAGAACAACAATGCTGTCACTTTATTCTCATGATAGACATACATCCTTAAATATATATATATAGTGAATTTCAGTTTCCCAGTGTACAAATTGCATACCTATGTTCAAATAGATCAAATACTGAGTTTCATTCAAATATTTATATAGCTATCTTTCTAGAACAGCATTTTTTTCTCTCATTAATTTTTTAACATATGCAAAGGCATCACATCATAAATGGAAGAGAAAAAAGGGTGTGTTTAGTGATACAACATTCAAAGACTGACATCAGTTATTTTTCACTGTTGCAATTATACTAATCTATTGATGGTTACAGACTTCCCATGTCTCATAAACCCAGGGGTTGCAGCCTGAGACTCACAGAAATTAGGCTGATTTACAACAGTTATAGTTGTCGCATTCAGGGTCTGTAGAACTAGAAAGAGAATTTGAAAAAACATAGATAGATAGATAGATAGATAGATAGATAGATAGATAGATTCTATTCTAATATATGCATTTAAAATTTTCACAGGACTAAGCATAACAGATGGATGTTAGTAATCTCTGGAATTGTGTAAATTCTTTTCTAATGATTGTCAGAAATTATATGCTCTTTTATGCCATGACCTTCACCAACTGCAACATTTTAAAGTAAATTATGAAAAGACTCTAATAGGTTTAGAGTTAAGGCTGTAACACATTGTCTAAATATTTTGATTTTTTTTTAATAACTGTTAATGTGCTTCATTGTTAAAGCTAGTCTAAATTGAAGGCCACATTCTGTAGGCCTTCATCAACTCTTTCTGTTTTCTAAACATTTTATATTTTTCTCATTTAAAATCTGCGTCTTTTTAGGTTGCACTTGCACAGTTCACACTTCCCACAATTGCCAATCATCAAAGCTACATGGAGTAATTTTTAGATAGTTCTAAACAAACAATTCATTATTTTATCTTTTACATGCAAACCAGTAGAGAACAGATTGCTTCAGTAAACTGCAGGTGCAGAAGGAAGGAGTCTGGGTCTAAGGAAGTCTCTGCACTTCTAACTGGGTGGAATATCTCCTGCCAAATTTTAACCATTTTAAATCATTTTAACCATGCTTTTGCAAGTGTTCTCAATGATGGTATTCCATCTCTTGCTGAAGAATTTACAATCCCTTACAATCCCATTCTCTGTATGACCTCTATTCAACAAACTTCAATACCCATTTTTTCATTTCTCCTGACTACGTACTTTGTTTCATCAGTGCTTCATGCTCTGCTTCCATCCTTACAAGGAGTTTTCCATCAGTTTCTCTTCAATCACAAATTTAAGTTATGTTAAGAAGTTGCCTTAAAAAAACTTAACAAACAAAGAAGATGGAGACTCTTTTTTTTATAAGGACTCACATGGAAAAGACAAGTTACCCCTGAGGGGATTATGATTAGATATGTGGAAAATCTTTCACAAGGACAATCAGCCATTGGTATAATGTTCCCAGGGAAGTGATGGAGTCCACAATGTCAGACACTTAAGATACAGAAGGACAGGATGCTGGCTCATCTTGTCTAGACTGTGCTTTTGCTGAGAAAGGTTGGACCAGATGATCTTTGAGATGCCTTTCAATCTGGTATTCTATGATTCTATGATACAAACCAAAAAAAAACCCAAACATATATATAACTTATATATAACTGATTAAAGGACACTACAGAAAAATCATAGAGATTATGTAAATCAACTGCTTGAAATAAACCTCTCAGTTTTATGACTTCTGTTGATGTTAGAGATGCTGCAAAAGCAGTACACAGTGTCCACAGAAGTGTATTACCACGGCCTACTACATACTTATTTGTCTGAGCTATTTTGATTAATACGTTAATCATCTCCTTTAGATGTTTTACTTCTGGGAGTTTATGGAGGCTTATTTAGCAAGGCAGTGAGCACAAGCTTGGCTGCTCTCAGACTGTGGCACTGGCAATGCAGCGTCACTCTGCTCACACTCCCATTGACTAGCTTCAACCTCATTAACCAGGGTTATAATCTCTCCTTGAACCAGGACATGGGAATTTTCCATGTTGCTAACACTAGTCCATTGTGACTAGCCCTAACAATTTTTTCCTCATTCCGAGCGTAGTGAAGAAACCTGATAAAATCATAAGCTCTGGCTCTGTCCTGGTCTACTCTGAGAGAGTAAACTTAATTTTTCCATTACTATTTTTCCTTTTGTGCCTTTTTCCATCCTTGGCATTTTGTCACTGTTGCATTTATGTTTAATTTAATACAGTGAAAACTCTTAAAATATGTAACACAACAGATAACCAGTAGCTTATTTTTTAAACCTTATTTTAAAAATATTCTTCTTATCATCTTGCCTTTAGCTGAGCTTTGTAGCCTTGGACCCCCACTGCTAAAAGTAGAGCTGAAATTTCCATTGATATGAATGAGTGGAGAATATTTGCAGAAGCATTTAGGAACGCATGTTTCAATAAACAACCAGAGATTAAAAAAAATATTATCATAAGGGTGGAACTTTCTGGTGTATTACAAACTTTATATAGATTGTAGAAACTTGCCGATTGCAATGCTGTTGATGTTGAATCTCAGATGCCCAGAAACTCACTTCTATTTCAGATTGCAATCTGGTCTGCCCATGAGCACTTAGACATAAACCATACTAGGAAGGATCTTCTTCACCTGAAATTCTCTGAAGTGGCATAGTCCATACTTCTTCTGTGTCCATACTTTCATTACAGACAGACTGAGAGAGTTGGGGTTGTTCAGTCTGGAAAAGAGAAGTCTCCAGGGAGACCTTATTGTGGCTTTCTAGTATCTGAAGGGGGCCTACAAGAAAGCTAGGGAGGGACTTTTTAGGCTCTTGGGCAGTGATAGGACTAGAGGGAATGGATTAAAACTAGAGAAAGGTCGATTCAGGTTAGACATTGGGAAGGATTGCTTCACCATGAGGGTGGTGAGACACTGGAAGAGGTTCCCCAGAGAGGTGGTGGAAGCCCCGTCCTTGGAAGTTTTTAAAACCAGGCTGGATGGGGCTCTGAGCAATGTGATCTAGTGGGAGGTGTCCCTGCCCATGGCAGGGGTGTTGGAACTAGATGATCTTTAAGGTCCCTTCCAACTCTGACAATTCCATGATTTTATGATTCTATGATTACAGTCTTTGAGTACCTAAGGCCTGAGAGACATAAGATGTTAGTCCTTTGAGAAACCTGTTATCTAGACAACAACTGATGTAGATGATAGAACTGTTCACTTTTTGCAAACAGCTTTGCACAGATATTGTCCACACAACATTGTGCAAAGCAGGCCATAATGTCCAGATTTGGGATATTCTGGGTAAATGTGTACCCTGCCAGACCTATAGAAGCAGGCACACTGCATAGCTAAGTACAATTTATACATCTGACTAGTCTGTGAGTGTCCTGAGATTTTGATTCTTGAGCTCTGGACATCTTCTGACATTTTTATCTGGTGATGGAGGAATATAAAATGTGGAAACTCACTCGAGAAGATAATTGTGGCCATCATTTCCCCTCTTTTCTGCTCTTCTACTGGCTTCTGGTGGCTTCATGATTCTTGTATTCATGGGGTCACTTGTAAGTAAAGTTGGCCAGGGACTGTTCTTTGTCCCCTGAGATATGGTATAATGGTATATGGTATAAGGATAAAATTATCCAGATGAACTCTCTAAACTCCAAAACTGGGTGGCTGCATCCAAACTGCCTATTAGGAATTATTCATAATCCCTAACCTGTATGGAACAATAATAGCTGGTCTGTGCCAAAACTTTTCAAAATGTTTTTCTACCAATTAATAGTACTAACAATACTATGCTTGTCCTTGGACCTGTGACCTGGCCCTGTGTAGCCAGCTCCTAAGACTTAACTCAGCTCTTGAAGGAGAGGTGTAGCATGCCCAAGTGTATTTTTTGTCAGATAACACTTGTGAAGACTTCAAAGTTAATTTTTGCTTTGTGATCAAGTGATACAACCAAAAAGATACTGTAGTAGAAAAGATTTTGAGGAGAGATGGGAAGAAACTACCTTCCTTTTAATCATGTTTATCTTTGGAAGACTGTTATTTAGACAGCATCACAAATGGGGAATCTACATCACTTTTCAGCCATTCAGGAGCAGCAGATCAGGGTGCAGGGCAGGAGCAAGCTGTGGGGAGCTGAGGGTGCCATCACCACCCAGTGCATCCCCTTAGTGCCCCGATGAAGGGAGCAGAGGAGGGGTACCAGGGCCAACTGAGACCTAGCCAGGAGGTCATGACAGCCATGCAAGGCCATTCCAATACAGGCATGGACCAGAGATTCAGTGCAGCTCCCAAGTAAGGGCTAAAGCCCCATCCAAGCCTCCTCAGAGCTCTTCACCATTAACTCTGCTTTGCTCCCAGACATCTTATCTGAGGTTCATCTTATCAGAGCTGATCTTCAGCACAAGCAAGAAACTCTGAGGAAGCAAGGTAAAAGCTTGTAGATCTTGCTGGTGCACTCATGGCCCTGACAGTAGTATCATATTCATTCACTGCAGTATGAAAGAAAAATAGCTGAGGGACTAGATTTTCATTTAGATGTCTGTCTCTCTACACTAAATGGAAACTGAATGCATAGGCTTTTTGTTTGTTTGTTAGGTTTTTTTTTTTGGAGGGGTAGGGAGCAGGGGAGGCTAATCTTAAATTACTTACTATGATATGCAAATATGTTTTAGGAACTTCTGAAGAATTGGATGTTGATGAGCATAAAATTAGATCAATTAACAGTGAATTTTATTTCTTGATGCTTGTGTTTCCAGGACCGTCTCCTCAATGGTGTTTTGAACATTCCAAAATGCTCTGTCATGCCGCTGTTTTCATATAGAAGAAACTAAACTACAACAACAACAACAGACTATTAGGAAATGAAAAAAATAAAATAAAATAAAGTCTAGCTTTGTGATGAGCCTAACCAAGTGATTGTAGCCACAGAATCTTTTTTTCAGTGCCTATGTGTCTGAAAGCTTTTCATAAAGTAAGCTTGATCTTAAACTTGCTAATTCAATCATATATTGGTCCAAGTAGGTTCAGTATAATTAGAAAATTTTTATTCAGGGTTTTGTTTTGTTTTGGTTTTTTTTTTTTTTCTAGTAAAGATCAGTTTCACATTATATTTAGTAATGAATAAGAGAATTCCAATTGATAGTGAACTTTAACCCCAACTACCTACTCCTTCAGCTTCTTTTATAGCTGATCTTATGATCATGTAGTTACAGGGTGAGTTTAAATTTACAACACTGCTGTAACAAGATGTTGAATACATGCCAGATGAAAAACATCTTTTTTAAAGGTGTTGGCACTCCATAGCTGGTACTCTGAAATTGAAACAGTCATGAGTATTGGTCCCTGCTGAATATATGATTTTGATATGGCTTTAATAAAGGTGGTTACATTGTTCCTTCTGTAAAAGGAGGATGATAATGGCAGCCTAGTGGGATAATTCCCATAGTCTTTTCCAGCTCTAGCTGCAAATATTTCTAAAATAAAAATGACATCATAATTCTTGTATTGGAAAAAATATCTCCAGAAACTGCTGCAGCTTCAGAAAATAAGGCAACAGGAAAAAAAAAAAGTACTTGTAACTGTCTTCTAATACAGTCTTATTAGGTGGACTACTGTCACATGGCAAATCTACTTTTGATTACTTTCTTTAACTAACATTTTAAAACTGCAGACAGCATTTTCCAGTTTTGTATATTGAAAACCTTTTTAGAAATACCTGACCATAAGAAGTAAAGTGATTCTTCACAAAAATAACATTTTCATCATATGAGTCTCCACTAATGATGTGTTAACTCTGTCCCTAAATGACCTAATGACCATAATTTATATGTATCAAAATGCACATTAGTTACTTTATTATTATCTCACTATTAGTTGCTTTCCATGCTCCTCAAAGAGAAAAGATAAAAGTTTCTCCAGTATAAGAAAAAAGTTTTCCTGCATTTCCCCTTTAAAAATAGAGATATTTTATTTTGGTTTTTACTTGAAAAGATTTTGACATGCTAAAATTTGTCCGTATGTATTATAACATGTTTATTTGCTTGGCCCTTTCTTTTTTCATATGTGCTTTGGGATCCCCTATGAAGTCACTGTTTTGTAACTGCATTCTGTTATAATTTTGATCATTTTTAATAATATGTATGATATTTCTGCTGCCCTGAAGGACTCCTATGAAAATTAAATGTTTAAATAAAATGAACCACCAATGTTTCTTTCTATTAGGCTAGTTAATATTTTATAAAATATTTCTAACGGTGAGGTTTTCAATACCTCAACTTCAAAATGACTTTCTAAATAGTATAAGCAATAACAAATACCCCTCAACTAAATAGCAAAGAACAAATTCAATCTGTTTGACAGTTACTATTCATAAACTGTCTGAGCTTCACTCTCATTGTTTATGATGTTAGATGAACCCTTTTGACTGAGTTACAGAACTAGATTCAGTAAGGGAATCATACCTTGATATATATAAATTCATTCTGGAATTATCCTTTATTTTCCTTTTCAAATACAGATCCCAATCCTGTAGACCTAAGTCATTCAAAATTCATACCAATTTTACTGCCAGGCCAGTATCATCCTGACTACAATACAGAAAAGGCTGTCACCAGATACATGCACACAATTTCCTTTGAAGCCAATGAGATCTCTGTGCATTTTCAAACAGAGAATACAGCCTTAGAAGCTTAGAAATGACAAATGTATACAATTAGAATTCATTCAGTTTGCTAACTTGTGTAAGTATTGAATAAAATAATTTTCACTGCACTGTGATGTTTTTAAAAATAATTTTCTGTTCAACAAAAATTAATTTGAGTAGTTCAGATGGTAAATTCAATACTATTTCCAGTAAAAATTTCTAAGCAACATTTTCCCAGCCTCTAAACTCAACCTTGGGTCTCAAATAAATAGTGTCTACTCATGTATATCTATGATCATTCTTCCAACTAAGAGTATGACTAACCTAATTAGATTTGAAGGTTAAGCCTTTTATCTTCATGTTTCTTTTTGTGATCATGTCCATACAAACCTATTGTTTTTAATTTTTTTCTAAAGAGGTAGCATACTAAACTTTAACCAACTACTTTATGTATAATGCATGAATGAATGTAGACTACAGCTCATGTTACTTAGCTGTGCTTTTCTTTCAGTAATAACGGAAGTAAAAAGCCGTGCAAAATTCACATTTATTCCTCACTTTAGAAAATGCAGCATTGAATATATTCAGGATAAGTTGTATAAGTTATGACAGTACTTTCCTCTAACTTCCTCCTCTCCCCTAAAAAAAAAAAACAAGAAAAAAGAAAAAAAAAAAAATAAAAAAAAAAGAAAACAAAACAAAAAAAACCCAGAAACTACTGTGATTTTCATAGAGGAAAAAAAATGTACTGAAAAGGAAAGAAAAAAACCAACCTGAATATGAACAAGACTGGGTTTATACCTGTTTGTTTTATTCTCAGCTGTGCTATAAAGTCTGTTAGTGACCCTGGACATGTCTCTGAGAGCTAGGCTGGTGACTTCAATTATTATTTAAAGTGAAAAAAACCAGAAGCACTTTCCTGTTTTTAAACATGGACAAAAGTTGTATCATACCCTACTGTTACTCATCTTAGGTGTGAAAAATCTGGATTAACTTTCCTGTATAGCCCCAGTGTTTTAAATCTCTGTCACTCAGCTTAAGTGTATCCACCAGTTAGATACACTACAGTCTATCAGACTATTCTCTAGTCATCATGTTGTAACCTTGCACTTGTTAAGAAAATAATTCAAGGAAAATGTGAACAAAACTTTTAACTAAGTGATTACAGTACTCACCTGAAGGCAAAAAAAAAGCCTGGTTTCCTATTTCTGTTCCTCTAGTTCAAAGACTATTTAATGTAAAAATGGAAATAACCTTGAGACGAGAGTGTTCTTGCAAGAATTGGTGCTTCATTCTTTCTTACAAAGCAGAAAAAAAATAACTGGATCCTACTTCCCTGATAGCTGGTTTCTGATTTGACTGCTGATTACAAAATAGGTGGTCAAGAGCATCACCATTTGTGGCAGGTGTGTTTAAAAAAAAAAAAAACATGAGTTTTTTGTTGTGCTTAGGCCTGCTGTGGATGGTCAGTGTTGCAGAGCACAGCAGAAACCTCCCCGGATTTAGTACAAGTTCACAGTGCACCACTGTTGATAGGTGCTGTGTTGCTAATGCTCAGGAAACTTCAGGCATGCCTATAATGAGAAACACTAACCTTTTGTAAACTCAAATCTACAGTTTTCCTTGGGTTTAAGTGCCTCCAAATTTACGCAGCAGCTGTTGCTTTGCTTCTCAGATTACAGTTTTCTACCTAAACATCTCCATTTTCCCCAAATCCTGCTTTAGATGTTTAAATCCCTTTTGGGCTCTACCTCTTAATCTCTTTAATGCTTACCTTCCCCTGTGTAAATGGGAATATTCGTACTTCTTAACCCTCCCTTTACCTTCTGTGTTGCCTGAATGCAGTTATGTAGGACAAGGGCTGTCTATTTGTTCATAGTAATTCTCACAAGTCTGTTTCTTTTGGGGACTGTTCAGACAGCTTTGGGAAACAAATTTGTACTAGAAAAGTTAGGTGCTCAACAATATAGTGAACTTAGCTGTTTCTTACTAGGACAAAAAAAAAATAATTTGTGGCAATGTGAGATGGTAATTTAGGACATGAAAGATGATAGAGCTACAATGTCAGTGCTGGTCTGGGGAGACAATGTAATGCTGCTAATGAAAGCAGTGATGTTAATACATCTCTGCAGGGGACATGTAACTGAAATGTAACAAACATGGGATATGGAGGTACAGTCAAACAGAAATGAATTTCAATAATATAACTGCATGTTCATTTTATTACACTTACCTGTTCCCTAGACCATTGCTGACATTTCACATACAGTACTGTAAGAATTATTTTGGATGTCATCAAGCTTGGAGGGTAATAATCTGCAGTATGGATGAAATGCTAGGTGTGAAATCATGGCACATACAGCCCCTGTATTATGTTTGCAGAGTATGAGAGAACTGCTAATGATAAAAGGACTTTGAAGACTCTGATTCCTGGGATAAGCTTGTAGAGATTGTTGTTCTGTGACCGTTTCCTAGGAAGATATTCACCTGAGGCTGAGATGGTAAATATGTGTACAGGATACAATGAAATTCACACTATGGAACACTGATATGGCCAGTGATTCTTAAGCATGAAGCATAAGTCGGTGGAAAGTGAAATTTTATTTTGAAAGATTAGGGTCTTTTCCCCCCTTTCATTAAAAAGACTAAATGCTAATGTCAAAACAAAATATTTAGAATCTTCAAAAAATGGTGAATATTTTTAGGCTGAAAGGTTTTGCTGAATTTAGCTTGGACTTGAAAAATAATTTTGATAACCAAGTAATATATTTGTTGGTACACAGAATGTTTGCCAAAAGAAAAACAAAACAAAAGAAAACAACAAACCCCCCAAAAGTAGCTGTTCTAATAAACCATCCTGAGAGCAGCATGTGACCTGGGCTTATTACTACAGTTATACATAGTATGGACACATGAAATGCTTTTCCAAGACCAGAAAAAGACATTTCCTTGCAACCCCAGAGACACCTGAACAGGAGAACTGGGCTTTGATAACCTCCCCACACCACATACGATTATGTCTTTGTATGTGGATAGTTGAGGATTACAGAAATAAATGAAGCTAATAAAGCAGAAAGAGTCTGTAAAGAACCTACTATAGTAATTAAACTAAAAATGGTGTAAGTCACCTATATTCATCTCAGCTTTAACTGGGCTTATGATTCTTGGTGAATCATTTATTGTCACATTCTTGTGGCTTTTTTTGTGTGTGGGAGTTTTTTATTTATTTTTTTTAAATT
>WUAM01000107.1:13417979-13453665 GCA_024336885.1 Actenoides hombroni
TACAAATATATACAAAACCAGTATCGAACCCAATCTCCCTAATGATAATTACATCACCGTCACCACTGATGCTGTGGAGCAGGCACCGGGGGAATCCCAGACTGGGCCCTGCATCAGACAGGAGCTGTGTTCAGGAGCTGGATTCTGGTACCAGGTTCGGGAACACACAGACCGGGATCGAAGGCAGAACAGACAGAGTCCTCCTTGGGTGCTCCGAGGAAGGAACTGAAAGAGGACCAAAGCCAAGCCAAGCAAAACCGGCATAGTGGTCCAAGAGGGGAGAAGAACCACAGACCCTTTTGATCCCTCAGCTCTATGCTGAATATGATGTATATGGGATGGAATACCTCATTGTTCAGTTTAGGGTCACCTGTCCTGTCCTCTCCTCCCTCCAGGTGCCACCTTTCACTTTTCTGCACCCCCCAATGCGGTACACAAGATCCAGCAGTGGCCTTGGTCTGCACACCAATCGTTGGTAGTAACTTTAAACATGAGGTGTTGTCACTGCTGGAAGCAGACAGTGTCTGTGAGAACAGGCTGCTAACTTCAGAAAGGGCAGTTAGAAAAACTGAGCTGAAAAGTAAAATCACTAAATAGAATTAGTTCTGTTCTCACTCAAACCAGGACACATATAACTAGATTTGAATAATATTAATATTGGCTATTTTTATAAAAAATAAAAGAGTGTTCTCAGGTAGATCAAGAGAAATTTTATTTAAAATAATTTGCTCATCATAACAGAAGATTTGTAAAAGGATTTTTTCCCTGTGTATCCAGTTTGAAAAACACTTTCCATCCCACAGAAAGTATAATATATGATTTTTGTCCAATGACTGGAAAGCTTAGGTTTATTTCTTTTCCTTAGATGTGATAAAAGAGGTTGAAAATTCTGAAAAGCTCAAGGGGAAAATGAATATTTTTTTCTTAGCATTTATTCCACTCTATATTCTAAAAGGCTCCTAGATCCATTTATATTAATTTACTTACAGAAAATTTTTCCTTTTCTCATTCCTTGATATCTCATGTGTAAGGAGAACATATGCATGCAAAAGTTGACACTAGTG
This sequence comes from Actenoides hombroni, assembly GCA_024336885.1. Classification (NCBI taxonomy): domain Eukaryota; kingdom Metazoa; phylum Chordata; class Aves; order Coraciiformes; family Alcedinidae; genus Actenoides; species Actenoides hombroni. Next base: position 13,419,044 of record WUAM01000107.1, read on the forward strand.
GTTTATTAATTCTTTCGTGCAGGCAGAACGTTCATGGCAATTAAAGATAATTCAGCACTCAAATATGAACAAAGGGAATGTTAATATGTCTGTCAAAAACATCTCAAAGCTCTAAAAAGGAAAAAAAAAAAAAAAAAGAAATAATTAAGTAATTTCCAGCAACTTATAAAATATACTACAAAATTTATAATAGCAGTGTCAGACAGTGCATGTCAACTTTTCTTTTTAAACCTTTCTTTAATGTTTTTCACTTGGTTGTGAAAATTCACTGGAGCCAGATGATTGGTTTTGAAGAGCTTAATTGGGAAAAGATATTCTTTGTTGCTGGTTAAGTTTTCAGAAAAAAAACCCCAACACATAACTGAGATCAACATTTCTTTTACAGCCACAAGAATCTGAGCAATATTGAATTTCTGAGTTCTGTATGACTCTCTTAGATACATGGAGAACTGCGGGGTTGTAGTTTTTTTGCTATTTTCTTTCAGTAGTAATGCAACTAACTGATGCATTTTAAAGGTCATAATTTTTCATTTTTTAACACTTATGTAAATCAAACAGGAGGTTTGCACAGCTCAAAACTGAGTGTGCCTGGCACTGTGAACATCAAGTAGTCATGATAGCGTAACCTCTACCTAAAGTAATGAAAGATGGCTAACATGAGTGTAACGGTTGTTCTGTTTCGCTGGTTTTCCAGAATAAACCATGGAGTTCTGAAACTTTTTCTATTTGAACATGTAATCAAAAAACCTGAAGTGAACAAGCCCCAAGTAATGCACAAGGACTACATAACAAAGGAAACAGACAGCAAGGTCAGCAAACTAAGCCTCATTCATTGGAGTTGAATGACATTATCACCTGATGTTAGATGTTTACAGAAACACATTTCAGCAAGTAACCTTAGCCTCGTGGTGCAGTCTATGGAGAGAAACAGACACTGAAAACACACAGTTTCTTATGTCTGTTTAAATAAATCTATGTTAGACATAATGAATGGTACCCAGAAATACCTATTTCTCTTTACTATCAGGGGAGTCTAGACCACTCGTTCAGATGTCAACATATACTCTGTAAACGCTTGTGGTTACTCAGATTTATTTGACTTAGATACACTTCTAGGTGAGATTTTCATTTTCCTGGATAACTTTCTGTGGTTGCCTTAAGCTATAAGGATCTGAGCCAGAGAATACTAAGGTAGCTTTCAAGCTTTATGGAGGTTCAGTTAAGTTTAGAATCTAAATTAAGTTATTATCCTGGGGTGTGTCAAAAGGAGTGTGTCCAGCAAGTTGAAGGAAGTTATCCTCCCCCTCTACTCTGCCCTGGTGAGGCCACATCTGGAGTACTGTGTCCAGTTCAGGGCTCCTCAGTTCAAGAGGAACAGGGAACTGCTGGAGTGGTTACAGCAAAGGGCTACAAAGATGATTAGCTGACTAGAACATTTCTGTTATGAGGAATGGCTAAGGGAATTGGGTCTTTTTAGTGTGGAGGAGACTGAGGGGGGATCTTATCAATGCTTATTGATACTTAAAAGCTGGGTGTCAGAAGGGTAAGGTCATCCTTTTTTCAGTGGTTCCCAGTGACAGAACAAGAGGTAACACACAAATTTGAACGTAGGAAGTTCCATCTGAACACAAGGAGGAACTTCTTTACTTTGAGGTTGATGGAGCACTGGAACAGGCTGCTCAGAGAGGTGGTGGAGACTGTGGCTCTGGAGATATTCAAAACCCTCCTGGATGTGTTCCTGTGTGATCTTCTGTAGGTGAACCTGACTTGGCAATGGGGTTGGACTAGATGATCTTCAGAGGTCCCTTCCATCCCCTATCATTCTGTGATTCTGTGTTTCTGTTAGATCAGGAACTGTGGGTCATCATTGTGTATTATATTAGCTATATTTACTATCTTCAAATAAAAAAGGTTTTTGAGAAAACAATGTGTATTTTCTTATCACCTCAGTGAGATATACTCCTTATTTGAAAATTTCCCTAATCTTAAACCTACTGTTCACAGACTTGCAGGCAGAAGTTGAGCTGACCACCAGTCAGCTCTAACGGCAGCTCCTTCACAGCTTTCAGTGTGAAAGAAATGCCTAGGTTGTTCTTAACCCTGCAGTTTCTGACTGTAGAGGGCTAGAGGCAATTGGTAGCAAAGGAGCCAGAGCTACTCAGCTGATCTGTTTGAGTTTGCCACCAGCTTCCTCCTTCAAGCTTGGGAAGTTCAAAGTACCTGCACAGTTCACCTTCTCTGAGATGCATCAAGCTCCTTGTGGGTCAGTCACATTTGGACACAGTGATCTACAGTATGTATGTGTTCCCCAGTGTTATTTATGCCACTAAGTGAAGAATATACAGGTAGTCTTCTAGGTTTTGGTTGTTTTTTTTTCCTTCGTCTACCTCTCCCCACCAAGGGAACAGAGTTTCAGAGATTTCGTTTGATAAGTTCAAATCATTATGCTTTCTAAATTTGTTCTTATATGATGATTAGCAGAAGCTAATTTGCTCGTTGGGTTTTCATTTCTTGCTTGGGCGTGCCTTGTGCTCTTGTATTTTCCCAGGTGCAGTTATGCAACATTGCAAAGGCAGATTAGTGATGGACAAGGGCATGGTTATTCTATGTTAAGCAACAGCTAACTGTGTGCTATTTGTCAAGATTCCTGTTAAGACATGTAGCTCGGCTTTCATTTTGAAAAGATATGGACACATTTGATAATGATAGCATAGGTTAAAGTCAATCAAAAATTTTAAATGAGAAAAATGTATTATTCAGAAACATATTTCAGTCAATAGTTTTGATTTTTTTTTTTAACTGAAATTAAATGGAGACCAAGTTCCTTACAAACTTGATTTTACTGTATTTCTAGTAATTTTAAGTGACAAAATAAAACTGTTCCAGATTTTTCCTACACCTATGTGATCTGAGACATTCTTACTATCTCCAAAATTATTGTCTTCCCATTTTTGTAAAATTTAAATCTTATTTTCAAAACCACAGGGGTTTGGAAAAGAAACGCCACCACCCCCAAACCCCACACACTAGGATTTTATCCTGCGAAATGAATTTCAAAGTAAAACATCAGATTTCTCCTGAGTTTAATGAGAACTGAAGATATTTTGAGCATTAGATGCACAATAGCATTAATAAGAAAAGTAGTAACTGCTATGATAACTACATGTCTTGGGTGAAAATGAAGAAATTAGCATAGAACATTTACCTTACTCTGGTGCATTAACCAAAGACTTCAAGTAATTTTTTTCCTTTGTATGTTTTTATATTAATACTGGTTTTGAGAGAGTATATTCTAGAATGGAGCCTTCTAAGATTTCTTATGGTCCCTGCAATATGGAAACTTCACTTCACTACTGAATGAGGACAATAGGTCAAAATGATATAGTTGCAGCAGTTACAGATGCCAAAACAACTGACTAAATGCTTTGGCACAGATGTTTCTGTAGTGCAAGTCCCAACAGGAATGTTCTTCTGATGCAGAGGAAGGGCAACGTGTTCACTGAAAAACTTGGAGCACTGTGGATGCAATACACCTTAGCAGGTAAACATGGTTCACAGGTAAAGCTGTGAATCCCTGGAAGCTTCACTGGCTTTGGAAACCCCAGATGGGATCTCTCAAATTCTCAAAGCTGGATGTCAGGGAGGAGTAAATTGTGATCTTGCACCACATGTAATTAATGGGTCTGAAGCATAAAACCACTGAGTGATAAAGATCAGTGATACACAGACTTTCCAGCTGGGTAGGTTGTTCCCTGTTTAGTGGAGAAGGAGGGCTTTTTGCTCCACTGCAAGAACAGATCAGTTATGCAGTGCCTACAAAAGAAGTGTGACATGCAAAGAAGAGGGACTTCAGAACAGTGATAACTAGAAATGGAGCTGCTTTTGTTCATGAAGCCCAGAAGCTGGTTCCCAAAAGTGCTTTTTTTCCACTGATTGACTACTGGAAAGCAGCTTCTGGGAGCACACTACAGGGTTTCTGGTGAAAGGCAGGTGAGTGAAACCGGTTCGGCTGGTTTCTTACTTTGTTGGATCTTGGATATTTTCTATCACTTCTCTGTGAAAATTAACTTTAAGGGCAACTTTACACTGTCAGAAAGAGCGTTTTGAGAAGGAAGTACAGGTACCCTAACTCATACATGTGCTTCTCCTTGAGCAGCTCTCAGAAGATGGCAGTTCCCAGAGGTCTTTTTTTCCCCTGTTTTTCTTTCCCGGTGTTAGGCAATGCAGTCTATATCTTATGCTGACGTCAGTGACAGTCTTGTATTGTCTGTTCAGGAAGGGAAGGGCAATCTGACATAATGAGTTTGATCACATGGTTAATTTGTGTCATGATTTACATATATAAATGCAATATTGTTGCATATCATGTGAATGAAGTTGTGTATTTTAATTAAGACTCTGCAAGATGTAATATACCACAGAGGACAAAATCAGAAACATAGTTTGCTCCTGAAATGAGATAAAGACATTACAGAGGCTGTGTGTCTTTTCATCCACATGTGTGCATTTCTTCTTAATTCCTGTATGTCAGTAACTTGGACCAGAAGCTGAGCTATAACATTCAGGAATAACCTATACATCCATAGAGACAACATTGTAGTTTAGGAAGGATGCATACAAAATGGTCATGTTCTGATGCCTGAGTACTCCTGACACTGAAGTGACCCTACAAGTCTAGTCTGCACATCATGTAGTATCTCTGAAAATGTATCTAATCCTTTTACTTCACTGTCTACCATGAGCTATCAGTCTGTACCAGGTCATAGCTTTTTCTGCTGCATAGGCAAGCCTTTGGATTATGAGTTCTACTGGTTAAAAAAAAAAAAAAAGACCCAAACAACCCCCCTAAAAACCCCAAATGTTATTACATTAGGGTTATAAAGTAGTTCCCTCAACTGGTCCATTCTGAAGCAGTGACAGCATCAGACTGTAGGCTAACCGAAATGACACTATTTGTTGTCATAAGTGTATACCTTACAAAGTATAATGATAGATAAATAATCATTTTTATAGCTTCAAAAGTGTGTATTCATATATGAAAAAAAGAAAAAAAATATTACGTCTAAAGACTCAAATAATTCAGACAGAGCAAAACCATAGTAACTATACACCATAATACACCAAAGTGTCACATTCATGATTCTTTGACAATTAAGAGGTCTCAGAGGCCTTTCCATTTGTCCTTGACATTGGACAGGTATTTCAGTCACAGCTGTAGGGTTGACCAATTACTGCATCAAATCCAGGCTGTTCTCAGAGGACTTGCTTAGTCCAAAAGCTGACAGAAGCCCTAGTTCACATCATCTTCCAGGTCTGCACCAGTATAGATAACTCAAGCCACTGGAATTCAGATGGATCAATTCATAGGTAAATGAGTTTCAAATGGTTATGAGGAAAAGGAGAAATCTATAGCACTGAAAGATTTCTGCAGCTGTGAAAAATGCACCATCTGACAGATTTTTATTTTTTTTTATATATATATAAGCCAATATTAGCTGAGAGAACTAATGCATTTCCATGTTTGACACCCCATGAAAATGTTCTATTTTGCTTCAAATTAAGACCAGGGAATTGTACATTTAGATGTTCCTAACAGCCACTGCAAACCTTTGGACTGTTAATTTTTTCATCAGGAAATATGGACAGTAGGAAGCTGAGCTCCTTATTAAATTCTGCTAGCTAGTTCATGATACATCATTAAAAATTTAAAATCCACCCTTTTTGTCAAGTACTTTTCCTTGTATTAATTATCTAATCACAACAGACTCAAATGATTAATAGTCCTTGTAAAATGTGGTTCCAGCCTGTTGGAAAGGTCCATCTGGTTAGCAATTTTGTCCTTATTATGGGAATTGCTGTGAGAAGTTCTATTAAATGCTAGTAGAGTATTTAAAACAGAGAGTATACAGAGTTGTGGTGTAGAATGACAAGAAAACCATACAGAAAATGAGATCTTTCTACTTTATTTCCATGCACTGCATCTCTGAGACTCCATGTACAGTATATAACATAGAATAAAAATTTTGAATGAAATAAGTCTGAATTCTCTGTCAGTATTATCACATTCTTAAAAGTAGATGTGCTAGATGTTCCTACTTGTTGATTTGATGATTCTAGTAGTCTGATTCAAAATGGTCACATATAGAAATACGTGGTTAATTTAATTTAATTTAAAGACTTGATAATAAAGTTGTATGATGGATGGTGAGAAATTCTAACTCTGAATCATAGAATACATTGGACCAATGTATTCAGTCATCATGTAGTTAAATAACTGTTTCAGAAACTATATAAAAAAAAGCAAATTTTTTTAATAATATTGATATTCTTGAAAAGGAGATTGTTTTGTCTTCACCCATATTCTAATAGTTATCATTCATTCGATAAGACATGACATGGATAAGTTGTGAGTGTACGTTTCCATAGCTATCAAGGTAGTTAAATATAGGTTATACATGTATAAAACTTTATATATTTATTCACATATATATAATTTGATAGTGATATATCTGTATCATGTATTAGGATACTTGCAATTGTCTATCCATAAATATGATTCATGTAGCACCATTATAATCTGTTTCTTATGAGACAGTGGTGGAGCCACAAGACTTCAAACAGTATGAAATCTTCAAGCTTCATGATTGTTGAGAAGTTAAATTCAGATTGAGGGTTGGAACACTTCTCCTACAAGGACAGGCTAAGAGAGTTGGGGTTATTCAGCATGGAGAAGAGAAGGCTCCAGGAAGCCCTTATGGCAGCATTTCAGTATTTTAAGGGAGACAGTAAGAAAGCTGGGGAGGGACGTTTTAGAAACACTTGTATTGATAGGATGAGGGGTGATAGTTTCAAACTGGAAGAGGGTAGTTTTAGGTTAGAAATTAGGAAGAAGTTCTGCACTCTGAGGGTACTGAGGCACTGGAGTAGGTTGCACAGGGAAGTTGTAGATGCCCCAACACTGGATGTGTTCAAGACCAGGTTGGATAGGGCTTTAAGCAACCTGATCTAGTGGGAGGTGTCCCTTGCCATGGCAGGGTGGTTGCAATTGGTTTATCTTTAAGGCCCTTTCCAACCCAAACCATTCTATGATTCTACAATTCTATAGTTCTATCATTATAAATCTTTCTCTTTGAATCGTTATAAAATAGAATCCAGAGATGTTCATGAGTATTTCCAAACCATGGTTAACATTGAATAAAACAAAAACAACAGCAGAAATACTTATAGATATCACTTCAGTGCAAATGTTAGACAAATATTACCAACTCAAATGTACTGTGATAAATGTCCCCTTTTCTAAAAAAAAACCCACTTTTTTTTTTTTTTTTAATTTCACTGGTTTACAAACTCTTGTTTACTAACATGAGGGACAGAAATTTTAGCAAGTAAAAACTGATTTGATTCTAGTGGCTGTGACTTGATTTAAGATACCATACATTGTGATATTCCCAGTAAAATCACTGGAGCTAGAAATACTTCAGGGACATGTACAGACAATGCCAAACTGTATCAGATGTGAAGGTTCATTAAATTAACAGTGTAGCTTCAGTGCTTATTCTCAAAAAGCATACACAAAACACAATGGACATAAATTGGTGCTGTATCCCTCCAATTAAGTGAAAATTCATTATCATCCTAAATTTGTCACATTCTGTCAGAGTTTAAAGTTCATTTTAAAATATCTGATTCTTTCATAAAGTGAAGATGAGCTGACTTAAAATAACATTTCCTTCAAAAATAGAAATATCTACCTTGATCAACACAGAGAGGACATTGAGGTGATTTCTGACACATCCAGATGAGACACTCTTGATGCTGAACATAGCTTCATCAAAAAAAGCCTATACAGTAGCCCAGAATACCAATTGTTTGTCTCATTTATTTCTTCCTATTGGGTATATGTGGAGTGGCATCCTAATTGAGTGTTAATGAGGAATTAATTAGAATTAAGTGCTTCAATAGGAGTTGGTGATTATTAGCTTTTTTTAGGATAGGGCAATTTAATTCTGAAGCAGTTCCCTCATATTTTCAACATGGGTATAAAACAAATAGAAAGGCCATTAGTTCTCTCTTCTCCCCTCAAGCCTTGAATTTGCATTATTTCATACAGTGACATTTTTTGCTGATTTTAGATGACAGTACTAGGAAGTTACCTCTCCTGCCTGTACAAAGAAAAAGGACTGACCAAGTTTTTACTAAGCTTTTTTTATGTATAACTCCCATCACCACGTTTCATGTCTCCTTTGTGAAGAAGCCATTTCTAATAGAGCAAAGGTGTTGTTCAGTGTTCATGCTCACTTCATTCTCAACCTGTCTGCTTAACTGAGAAGCCTTGCATCAGGGCTATAGATACATAAGAAATCTAACATGTTATAGGAGTTGGAGTTTGAAAACAAACTGATTTCTCATGGGTTGGAAGACACTTCCCGGGTGATAATTACTTAAGGTCACTTTGGAACTAAGCTAGATATGACCCAGGGACCACATCTGAGACATCTTGTATTCCTGCCTAACAAATATTAGACTTTCTGTCGGTAAAATATGTATGTATTTTCAGATGTGAGTGAAACTGGCTATTTTAATTTGTTCTGTATCATTCTGATATGACTAAATAACAAGGAACACCTTTTTAAAGAATTAATTTCTTCATCTTCTGGCAAATACAAGAAACAATAGCAGTGTATAACTCAAAAGCAGCAGAAATTACAAAACAGGGAAACTTCTATATTCTCAGGACTAACATTTCTCTTGGGAAGTTTGCATGTGGATACAAGGTCTGATACTTTATTTTCTTCAAAGCACTTAATGGATTTTAATGTTAGGGAAGGGGTATCACAATGCCTCTGACATGGAAAAAAAGATGAGCTAAAAATAAGATACTGTCATTTTATATTACTTTTCTAGTTCCTCAAATTCTCTAGTGATGTTGGTGTTTGGATTTCTGTGGCAAGCCCAAACTACAGAAGTGTTTCATAGGATTTAAAACGTGCACACTGGTAATACTGGTGATGAGACCACAGCCTTGCTTTGAACTGCCCCTAAAACTGCATCTGCATATGTAAATGGAAACTTAAAAAATCAGCATTTTTAAGTCTGCCAGGTAAAAAACTTACTTCTGAAAAGCAGTTTGAATTTTGCTACTTTCACATCACTAACAAGTGAAAAAAAAAAATCTACAACAATATTTAAAGAAGTAAAGAAGACTATGTATGTAAGTATAATTTGTTTTGTTTGACCTCACTCCCACAGAAAATAAAATGAACATGTAAAGCACATATGATGAAAGGAAGATAGGCCAACATGGACTTACGGAAGATGAGGTGGCAGACATGATTTATAAAGACAGCAGGATTTAAATAATGAACTTACAATTTTTTGAGGTATTCACCTTGGTCAGGTATTGCACTTTAACACAAAATTATCATGGTCTTAATAATGTTAAAACCTGGCTAATTAGGTTTGAGATCAACTAGACAATCTCCAAAGTTCCCTTCCAACCTCAGCTACTTGTGATTTTGTGATTCTGTAGTCAAAGGGAAAATTTAAACTTTATCTTGGACTTAAAGATGACTAGCTAGCGTGGAGCTGAGTATCATATCAATCTACTCATTCTGAAGTACTAAAAGCAGAGAGACTAACCCAGCAAAGACTGTATAAAAGTATCTCCTCCTACTTTTTTTAACGTAGGCATTATTACCTGTACTGGTGCAACATGCAATTCAAGCTTAACATATAAGATCCAGTGCTGTCATGTTATTTCTTGTATTCACATAGAGTCCAAGATTTTTGCTAGCAATTCACTTCTTCTTTTTTTCTGATTAGTGTGAATCACCAGGAGGAGACCAAAATCTCCTACTAATGTCTGAAGATCTACACAGTAATTACAATTCATTTATCTAGCTTTTAAGAATATGCAAGTTACTTAAAATTTAAAAGATCTCTGGATGAAATAAGTGTTTGAGGCACTGAATGAAGAACACATGGCTGTTGACTCAGGATTACAAAGAAAAGAACTTATATTGCATACAAATAAGTATACACAGTTTCTAACAGAACTTGAATTTGGTCAAAGAGGATTAAAAGTTTTCCATATGCAATTTTTAAAGTTCTACCCTAAATCTTATTCATTTTAGTGAACCCACATTGTCTATGAATCATTGGAAAAATTTCTGTTGCAGAGTCTGTAACTTCATAACAGTTTCATGCACACAAAAAATATACATTTATTTATATATATAAACACAGATATATGTAAACATTTTATTGATGGATAATATAAATAGATAACTGGAAAATATTTAGTTCTAACTAAAATCTTGCTGAAATTGAAAAGATATCTGTGTGTGTATAAAAGATCCTCCAGCTCAGAATGACTCAGTCGGAGGAGTACCATCTTCATAATGTTGCCTTCACTATTCAGAATAACTGTGAAATTACTATTGGATTAACAGAATTTTTTGGAATTCTTAACTGAAGCAGGAATTAAACTCAGAGAACACCACAGTACTTGTAATTAATGGAGGAAGAAGAAAAAATAAACTAACAAAAAACCCAAACAAACAAACAAACAATTCAAACCAAACCAAACAAACAAAAAGTAGAAGGAAATCTGGAAAGAGGGCACTCATTACAGTGAATTGTCTCAGATATACAGCATTAACTATTTTAAATAATGAACATTGTCAGTCTGAGGCCAATAAGCCATCTTATAGACAGACAAAAAAACAAGTAAATTTTGAGTCTTTTATGAACAAACTGTCAAAGCAATATTCACCTGAAGCCAGGGAAAAGGAAGAAAGTCTTGCTGAAAGCCCATTTTGTAAGAAAGAATAATAACATGTCATGATCATGTGGGAATATGTTCCTGTGGCAAGGACATCAGCTGAAAAGAAAGAGCAAGTCCCATAGCTGCATGAAATAACTTTTAACTACACCTGATACATGGTTGAATCAATATCACATAGTGATTAAAGTCACAAAGGAAGAGACATCATCCTTGTTTGAAGACCTTCACAAGCAAGAGTGTGGTTTTCAAGAACTAAAATGTAAGGTACCACTGTGAAACATTCATTCCATGTTGAGACAGCCCTGAGTAATACATATTTATTAATATAAGACAAGAACATACTTTGAGGTCTTAAAAATAAAAATTATTTACATGAAATTGTAAGAACAGTAGTGTGGGGTCAGAATCACTATCTATCAATATTCTGTCTTTAAGAGCAGCCAGAAGCAGATGCCTAGTAAAAGATTATAAAAATAGAGTGAGCACACAGTAATGCTTTCGTCTAAAATCCCCTCACCTTACAGAATTCTTTATTTCAGTCACTTTCTGAGCCATAGACTACAACTCTATGGTTTTAGCAATGTGAAATATTCAGAAACACACATAACACATATGTATAGAGATATACATTCATACTTATGTATATGTAGGTACATGAACAATTATTTATACATGTAGATATACATACGTACACATGCAGATGGTTTTATACATTAAAGGAAATACATTCTTGTAGAGATTTTTAAGTTTTGAAAAATTTCAGTTCATACCTTGGACTCTTTTTGTAGAAAAGCTGCACAGCTCAATAAACAACTATCTACTCTGTACATCTATATGTAGATCCACTTACATTTTTCCCCCTTTTCACAAATTTGATGTTACTTTACGAAATATAAGGAGTGTTCTGTTGTGCAAAATGCATAACATGTAATGGATGATCAGGGCAATTTACTACAATAAATTAGCTTATTCTTGCCTTCTCCCTCCTTTTGTGTTCATGAGAACATCTTTGACTTAAGAATGTTATAACGTCAATTTGCAATAAGCTTTCTATTGAGGAGATTTTACAACTGTTTAAAGTCCAGTAAGTGGGATGTAAGTATGATTTGGACTTAGCTCTTCCTGTTTTGCAGGAATTTTAATTCTCTGGAGAATAAGAACAAATATGTTAAATTTGTAAATTAGAGATTTATCTAAAATTAACTTTCTAGTTTATAAAAAATGAATCATCAGCCATAAACCATCTCCATGCCAAATATTCATAGCTACAGGGGTCAAGCTTAACTATGCATGTGGGTATATATGTGGAATTCCATATAAAAGCAATGTTTTATAAAGCTACAAAAGCTGAGCAAGTATAAAATAATTCACAATTATAATAACTACACAATCAGAAAAAAAGATTTTCACTGAAATAAAACCTTTCATCTTATAAACCCCATGTCAACAAAATTACGCATTTCACATCTAAGAGAATACAGTCCAACATATTAAAATCAGTACATAATATGCTTGACAAAATACTATTCAAAATAAAATAAATATATCTTTCTTTCAAGTGGTTTCTATTAGTTTATCAGTAGACCTTAACAGTGACTTCACAGTTCAATGGCTGACACAGTTCAATCTGTGTAGACAGAGCTCCTACAGCAAGATCTTCCAACAACATATAGAAAGCAAGCTAGTTCCTGAATGTTTTTAATTAATAATGAGTGGTATTTGTCCTAATCCAGCCAGAGTTTAAGGGATAACAAACAATAGCATCAATAGCAAAGCAGACACCAGGGTCTCCTAGCAGACTTCAGATGAAGAAAATTCAGTATCTTTAAGAGCTCCATATACCTATGAGACTTCAGCGTCAATGCCTTGCTATTGGGATGGACTTAGTAATATCTACAGCTAAATAAAAGAAAAATAGAAACAAATAGATGATACCTGTTCACATAGCCATACAAGACAGTTTCTGAGCTCATCTTTTTGTAATCCTAGCAAGTGAATGATTCTTTTAAAAATTAATTTCTCTCTTCCATTTTGGAAAGAGGTGGTTTTCTGAGTCCATCCTGATGCTAGAAGGCCTATGTAGCTGGCCTATGTAGTCAGCCAAACACATACCAAGGATGTGACACATGTTGCGCTTCACTTTTAAACTCCCAGTGCTGAAGTCATCAGGGAGGATGGATGGTCTGTTAGAAAGGTAGCCCTTTCTGTAAGAAACGTAGAATAATGGGGTGGCAGGTGGGGTCGAGGAGAAAGAATTAAAGGAAATACATTCTTGTAGAGATTTTTAAGTTTTGAAAAATTTCAGTTCATGCCTTGGACTCTTTTTGTAGAAAAGCTGCACAGCTCAATAAACAACTATCTACTCAAACTATCACATGCGAGAACATAATGCTTTTTTTAACTACAGCACAGATTGTGTGGGGGAAAGCTCCTACAGATTAAACAAATAAAGGAAAGGTGGAGCATAACTTCATCCCCTGACATTGTTGACACCTGTAATGACCATCCTGCTGGAATTCCACTACATGACATCTGAATAATTCCAGAGCAGAAATGCATTTATTCTAATATACTTCTATTTTTCATTTTAACTTAGAATGTGGTCATGTTTTTGTCAACTGCAGATGACTTGGGCCTTTTTCATTAGCATATGAAAAACACAAAGGAGTCAAAATGTCCCAAGGAATTCAGAATGAATGTTTACTTACACTGATCCACTGACTTGTATTACATAAAGTGTATGACTGGTATCTACAAAACACAAAAAAATCCTTCAGGAATAGGAAAGATCTCAATTCTAATTATTGGTTTGGTTTGGTTTTTTTCCTTCACTGTGATAAATATTCTATTTATTTGAATGCAAACAATCCTTATCTCCGTATATTAAAAACCTATGAATGAATTTGCTTCAGCACCACAGCACACCAAATTCGAGTTCGCAGATATAGCAGTTTGAAATGAGCACTTCACAGTGTCATAAACAGTGGGTGGACAGCAGGTTTCCAGAAGATTCTTTACACCTAAGAGTAATTTTCTACGGCATGGAATCAGAAGAGTTTAATTCATAAAGAAACTCTGCTCTATGGAACAATCATTCCCAGGGCTGAATTTGCAGTTAGGAGTTTCAATTATTAGGGATTTTTTGTTGACACAGGGGAACACCAGCAGGGGTGTAAGGAGGTGAAGACTGCACCTTCTCTTCTCTGACATCTACCCTGGTCATCCAGGTACACCAGACTTTCTAAAATTCAGATTAGAACAGCTCTTATACTATGCTTTCTAACTGTTTTGTTGTTTTTTTACGGAGTGCCTCCAATTTCCCAACTTCCTTTCCAGATAGTGAAGCTTCCCTCACGACTTTTCTCTGTCTCCCCTCCTGACCCAGGCAGCCAGTCAAGGCCTTTTTGTAAACAACAGCTGAGTTTCTGGCTGTTAACTTCCTTAAATCCTAGTTACAAGGAATAAGAAATTAAATACCAGCTGTTTTACACTACATCCCCATGAGCTGGGGCAAAGGCAAAACAGAATTACTGAGAAGTTTGACAAGAAGCACTAAGGAATTATAAATATCAAAATGCTACTTTATGTACTTTGTTTGGACCTTTTTTTAGTTCAGTCATTTGTTATTATTATTATTATTATTGTTATTACTATTGCTATAGTTCATAATCTTGCTCATTATTGATCAAATTTCACTTAGTTATTAGTTTTAGCTATTATTGTTTTTACATCCCTAAGTAGCAGATTTTAATATATATAGTATATATGTATATGTATATGTATACATATAAATATGTATAGTTTTCTATTGCCTGTGGAATTTCCTATTCGTTCATACTTGAAAATGTGTTTATTTACTCTTGATTTTGTTTGCTGTGACAATCAACAGTATTTTAACATGTATTTGAAATATTTCTTCTTAATGGTACCAAACTCTTAGGCTAACAGTGCTGTAAGTGCAGAAGAGTCCTCTCTTTTATTAATGTCCTCTAGAGTTAGATAATCCCTATGATCCTCCTGCCTAAAAGTGCTCTGGGACAGATGCCTGATGAATTTCAAACAATGAAAAGGCCAACACCTTACTAAGCCCCTGGTCTATCTCATGTTTAAAATGAATGAATTTGCTTTGCACATTTCCCAGCTTCCTGATTTAAGATCGAGGGGAAAAAAAGAAGCAAGATTGAAAACTCCATGTTCATATGTCATGAGATTCTAAGATAAATAAGAATGAAAAATAAAGCACAGAAGAATGTCTTTTCTTCTGATTTCTGTAATTTTATAATCCAAATTGTAGGTGAAAAAAATTTCATTTCTTTCCTTATGAAGATATGCACTGTTTAGAATACTTTCCTCCAAAAATACTTAAGAAAGTACAATATTTAATTACACTTATGATTTAGATCACCAGTAACCAAGCAATTAGATGTGTTTGTTTTGACTAGATGCAAGAAACCTGTTGTTTGTATCCTTAGTTTGTAGTGATCTCAGTAAGTACCAGTCCATTTCAAATGGCTACATCTAATATGCAAAAATACCAAATGCAGTTCTAACACTTAAAAAGTAAAATATTGAATTTCAAGATTGTTAAATGTGGGACTCCATTTCAGGTGCTGATAATTTTGCCAAGCTTCAATCATTTGGGCTAAAATCCTTCCCAGGTTTTTGCGGCCGCCTGATTTTATGTCACCATGAAAGTAAAGGGTTTTTCTTTTTTCCCTCCTTTTTTTTTTTTTTTTTTTTTTTTTTTTTTCCACTAGGATAATTTGCTTAGGAGAACTGCCCATAGAGCACTCAAAGAAATGGCAGTGCTATCTTAATTTGTCTTCCTGGTGCCTAGGCTCTTTAATATAGTTGCATAATTGCATACTATTTTTCTCCACTGAGCATTGCTTCGTTCAGAGTAGAGGAAAGGATGTGCTTCAGTGAATAGATTGGGACTGTGCAGTTACAAAAAGCCCTCCTTGCCATTTTCATAGACTCTCCAGTATCTTTTACTGCAGAAGACCTCAGGAGTACAGTGGGTGAGGCGGGAGGCCATGAGATGGTGTGAGAAGGTCTTGTGAGGAAAGCAGCAAAATAATGTCTCAGTCTTGAAATATCCTGCTTCTTAGTGGTAAATAGTTAAGTCAGGATGTCATATTAGCACAACTGTGCTGCTTCTTGTATCCAAATAATTAATTCCTGGCCCAGATATCTCTCACAGATCTGCACCATATCATATAGATGCATGTAATTGTGTGATCCTTACTTTCTAACTGCCTGCATTGAGGCGCTAGGGTCTGATTTGCAGAAATTGTGTACACTCACAGCTGCCACGGCTGTCTGTGGGATGCTGCTTTGAACATCTAATCTGCTGTGTAATTCTTAGTACTCCTCAAAATCAGGTTCTGTGTATCTCTGATTGAATGAGAAAATTAGTGGGCACTTTGGATGTTTGTATCTGTGTGCCTCAGTTCTCAATCTGTGAAATGGGGATGCTAATTTCATCAGATGGTTGTGGAAGTAAAATCATTAGTCTAAGCAGAGCACTCATATATCGCACTGATGAGTACCAGAAGAAAAGTCACAGGAAATGCATAACTCTGTATTCAGAGCTGCGTTTAAATAATGTGAAGTAATGTGTTGAACCACTCATTGAATAGTTGCTCATTACATGGACAGTTTCCATCCTCTGCACTGACGGCAAAAGTAAAGAAAAAATACTATGTGAACCTGTAATTAAAGACTGCATCAAATTACAAATACAAAAAAGGCTTTTCATTATATTTGCTTTGAAAACTGTAATACTGATATTCCATAACTTCTGAATGTTTCACTCTGTGCTCTTCATTATGTTTCTTTTTCTATGTTAAAATTTTGTACTACAATAACTGCTATGTCCTTTTAGCTGAATTTTATTTCTCCACAAGCAACTGGAAAATAAGAGTTGAAATTAATGTTTACGTGGCCTCTGGACTGCGTTGTTTAACTTGGAAGCATGATAGGAGCAAACATGGACAAAATCTGTTTCTGATTCATCAAGTCCTATGCCCATTTTTTTGTGATCCTTTTAACATGAGAGATGGATTTAATTTCCTGTGATCTTAATTTTGCTTGTGCAATCCAGTGTAGGCTTCATATCCATCTCTTTCCTTAGAGTAAAACAGAATTTGAGGAAAATGACTCTTTCACTGTCAATATACAGTATGGACATCTTAGTGAATACATCTATGCATAACAAATATAATTTTGTTTTTCACTCTGAAGTTTATTTAAGTGCTGTTGATATAACATTTGTGAATATAATCAACAAATCTCTATAGAAACATTTTGTTGGTATAGTTGCATCAGTTACAGGCTGCAGACCTGTTCTTACTGAAATGTGAAGGGAGACCATAAAATACCCTTTTTACAGTGACATGCCACTGCAAATGTGGTATACCTCAGTCAACTGGACTAGAAGGGATGCACCTTACAAATCACTGACAAGCACCTCTTAAAATATAGCAATGCTTTTTCCTGAGTTGTTGCCATTTACTTCCATTCCATCACACGTGATAAAGTGATACCTTTCACATTAATTTATTCCCAGCAGACAACTCATCTAAATTCAGTAAGGCATTGAAGAGTGTAAATAAACAAAACTTTAGCCTCAAACTTCCCAGAATTAGCGACAAATGTTCATGATCTCATGCAATTTCTTTCCAACTCTGAATAAACTGAAATGTGTGTGGTATCACCTATAAGTATCCAGAATGGGATTAATTTTATTGAAGTTTAGAAATCTGCTGTGTATACTTTGACATCTCTGACAACTTCATCTCCCTTTGCAGCCAATGAAAACATTGTAGAACCCAATCTATCTCGTACATTAGGATGTCCATTCCCAGATGAGATAACAACCAGAAATTCTCATTTCTTGGTTCAGTATGAGTAACTCAAGGAATCTGAATAACTAATTCAGACACAAAAACATATTAGTTCATAATGTCTCAATTTATTGGTAAATTCATAGCTATGAACACTCAAATATATTCTCTAAATTAGAGCTATTAGTAAATTAAACTGGTGACCTGCATGGGCAGTGGAATATCCATATCTAAACTGCTAAGTTATTCGAACACTCTCTACCATGGCTAGTACTGGGGCCACTGGGCATTTACCCTACCAGTCTTTTGGTACAAAGTGAGAGTCAGCAAGCAGCCTAGCTTAAGGGTGAGAGAGCAAGTCCAGTGTATTTAGTTTACAAGTATGGATGTGATTTATATATACTGTATCCCAGTAAGTGAAAGACATACATTCTGCTCCTGAAAGGAACTTTGTTAGATGGGTACTTGTAGAAAAGTGGCAATAACAAAAGCACAGTACTAAATCTGTGGAGTTATAAACAAATTTTAGTATTTGTCTCTGTCTTCTAGTAGCAGTCATACTATCTTTCTCCTCTTAAGTAGGATTTGAGTCTTTGAACAAATTTTTAATGAGCTCTGCTCTTGTGACTAATGGTTTATGGTTAGGAATACTAAGTATCTTTGAGACTAGGAAGTCATCTATTGTATCAATAAGACTGATATATGGCTTCCTGTGTGGCAAATATTACTCAGATAGGTACATTCTATGTCCTTCTATGGCAAGGTGACCCACCTAGTGGGTGAGGGAAAGACTGTGGATGTTGTCTACCTGGATTTCTGTAAAGCCTTCGACACTGTTTCCCACAGAACCATAATGAAAAAACTGGCTGTATGGCTGTATGGGCATACACTCTGCTGGGTAAACACTGGCTGGACAGCTGGGCCCGAAGAGTGGTGGTGAATGGACTTAAATCCATCTGGCAGCTGGTCACAAGTGACATTCCTCAGGGCACAGTATTGGGACCACTTCTGTTTAACATCGTTATCAATGATCTTGATGAGGAGGTAGAAAGTAAGTTTGCAGGGTAGGAAGGCTTTACACAGGATCTTACACTAGATCGATGGGCTGAAGTCCATGTATGAGCTTCAACAAGGCCAAGTACCAGGTCCTGCACTTGGACCACAACAACCCCATGCAACGCTACAAACTCAAGGAAGAGTGGCTGGAAATCTATCTGGCAGAAAGCCACCTGGGGGTACTGATCAACGAGTGGCTGCATATGAGCCAGCAGTGAGCTCAGTTGGCTAAGGCCAACAACATCCTGGCTTATATTAGAAACAGTGTGGCCAGCAGGACCAGGGAGGTGATTGTCCCTCTGTACTTGGCAATGGTGAGGCCACACCTCAAGTATGTGTTCAGTTTTGGGCACCTCAATAAAAGAAAGACATCGAGGTGCTGCAGCGGGTCCAGAGAAGAGCAACTAAAGTGGTAAAGGGCCTGGAGAACAATTCTTATGAGGAGCAGCCAAGGGAAGTGGGGCCATTTAGTCCAAAGAAAAGAGGGCTGAGCGAAGACCTTATCGCTCCCTACAATGACTTGAAAGGACGTTGTAGAGAGGTAGATGCTGGTCTCTTCTCACAAGTAACAAATGATAGAATAAGAGGGAATGGACTCAAACTGCATCAGGGGAGGTTTAAACTGGATATTAGGAAATTTTTTTTCACTGGAAGAGTTGTCAGGCATTGGAACAGGCTGCCCCAGGAAGATGTTGAGTCACCATCCCTGGATGTGTTTAAAAACCATATAGATGTGGTGCTTGGGTATATGGCTTAGTGGTGGTTAGGGTAGGCTTAGGGTATGGTTAATGATTGGACTTGATGACCTTAAAGGTCTTTTCAAACCTCGATGATTTTATGATTCTAAGATTCTATGTTCTAGTTTCTCTTTCTTTTATTTCTATGCATGTGATAATCTTAGTTTAGCAGTAAATGCACTAGGAATGTAAAAGTCCCTCTAAGGCAATAAAGCTGCAAGTAAGTAGAGATACATCCAGGGGATGTATTTGGTACATTTCAATGACTGAAGCAAGAGGAGATCAAGGTAAAGAAAATGAGTGCAGTGCATGCTAGAATTTGTAATATTTCAGCTATTCGAACAGTAACATCCTAAATCTCATCTCATTTTATGTATATTCTGTGAATACCGTTACAGATCCAGACTGTACTGATAATGGTGTCTTAGATATTTCAGACTTTGAAATATGCGTACTAAATTTAGAACAGACAGATAATGGTAAAACCTTGTAACTATATATACTTTCTTTTGTGCAGCAATATATGCTGACTTATCTGATCCACGGGAAAAGATGAAAAAGAAGGTAGAGGTTTACATTAAGTGAGACAAAGCTGGATCAATCAGTCAAAGGCCAAGTTTTTGAATGAAAAGGTAATAAGATAGGCAGGCAGAGAGTGGATTAAAAAAGAGTGATGTTAATAGAGACAGTAGGGAAATGTACTGTAATGCTGAGTTCTGCAGCTGCAAAGATTAGAATGCAAAGGTGATAACAGTAAGCAGTTTCCATTCAATGCTTTATATTCCTCTTTTCTAGCTGGGCACTATTATTTATCATCTATTTGCAGTTTCATAGTCCTTTCCTTATCTGTCTGTTAAATCCTCCCACTCCCTGCTTTTTTTAACCTCTTCAAATTGCATCTATACTTTTTATCATTTTGTTCCCTTTCTTCTGGATCATTCCCCTTTGTAAACTGACTCTCAGTCATCTTGTTGTTGCTTCTGTTTGATGTACAATATACATATGACTTTAACTCTACAGGCAATTATGTTGAAAAAAAAAGGACAATTCATCAGGAAGTTTTGTCTGTTCATGTCTACAGCCTAAATTTCCAAAGGAACTTTTGGTTCATTCCTTCCTGTGGCATTATCTTAGCTTTTAACACTGCTGATGTGGGTTTCTTTGAAGGAATCAGAATGAAATTGCTTCTGGAAACCTGAGATATGATGAAAACTGATGCAAACCCTTGCTCCAAGCAGGACTGACTTTAAAGTTAGAATAGGTTGCTTAGGTCCTTGTTTTAAATATCTCCAAGGGTGGATGTTCTGCCTTTCTGGGCAGCCTGTTTCAGTGTTTGGCAACTTAAATCTGGCAAGGCTGGGAGCAGACTTTGCCAGTAAAGACTCACGCAAAGGTGGCATAGGGTATCTGGATCTCTTTCTTTTCTTTTAGATATAAATAGTATGAGATTAATATGATATACAAGTAAGATTTCATATTTAAACTAATTTTGAAAACAAGTGAATAAAGTCAAGTTGCTTTATTATTTTGTTTGACCTCAAAATCTTACTGATTTCATAGGGTTAAATGTAAGTAATTTGGGAAGCTAATACCAGATAGTGTTCACCATCAGATAGACTAGCTCATCACTTAGGAGAATTGGACTGTAACAGATTGTGAAACTGATTACATTTTCTAAATTCATGCTGTGATGTTTCCCAGAAACTACCCCTGCAAAGATATGACAGAAAATGTGCTCAATTTACACATGGTAAAACTGATACTTATTGAGGTTAGCATAATATAATTATCAGTGCCCTAAGCCTGTAACTATAGGAGGAGATAAAATATGGGAAGTTAAAAGATATTTTGAAATTCTCTTTACTGAAATGTCTTATGTCTTCAGAAAAGGACAACATTTGATAAGGTAACATTCATTTGCTTTAATTTGTTTTGAATTTTATTTAACTTATGCAAAAAATTACTTCAGTTTTAAGATTTAGATCATATATTACAAATGAAAATTTGGGCCCTGGAAAGTCACCAAAGAGAAATGTGTCTAATTTTCATGTGGCATATGCAGTACATAATTCAGTATTTTTAGTACATTTTAAGTAGGGGTGCAAAGCATTTTGCCAACAGACTGCCAATACTTAGAGCAAGTTAATTTTTCACTAAGCAAATATTCCAAAAATAGGCAGAGAGAGAAACATAATGTGTTAATAAGTATTGTTCTACCTGTTAGAGGCAGCATTTGCTTTCACTTAGAGCTTATGATTGTGAGTTAATTCATCTATAGTTTTGTTTCTGAACAAAAAATAACTCTATACAAGAAATTATAAAGTAAGGTCCTCAATCTTAGATTAAACAAACAAACAAACCAAACCAAAGAAGCTTCCAGAAAATGAAATAAAACTGAAATAAACAGAAAAAATGGGCAAAATATCAATTAATTGGTAGAACTACAAAGGGTAAAACAGCCAAATTAAATTCTACCTATTAGATACCTGCTGTACCTTATATTAAGTACTCAAAAGTTAATATCTATGAAAGCAAGGGTCATTTCTGTAATTTTAGGAGCAAAAAGCTTTTGGTTAACTGACATCTTGAAAGTACTGACTATATAAATCTTTCAAAGTTAGAACGTTTGTGAAATATATTAAATCAATACATTTATTCAGAAAAAGCTTAAATGTACAATCTTACAAAGGTGAAACATGTTGATGTCACCATTATTCTGCGATAACTCAGTTCTTAATGCATCCAGCTGTGAACTGCCTCCTGAATAGAAACAATGCCTCATAACAGCAAAATCCATTTTCAGATCAAGTGAAGAAAAGACAATTTACATGTCACCTCTACTCTGCTGCCTGGCATTGTCATTAAAGAAATACTCTCAATCAATATTGAATATATAAAAAGCATTAACATTTGTCAAACTCTACCTCTTTCAGTACATTTAGGAGTCTGACATTGTTCTCATGTATTGAAAAACCTTGTGAAAGCTTACTGATTAAAAGCATTTCTTTGCTTTCTCAAACTTTCAATTCCAAATCATAGTAATACAAAGACCTTGGATACTACAGAAGGCTTTGCTTCATGTACTGAAGCTAGTAACAGATTAATTGCAGATCCAACACATTTACTGAGTGATTTATACACAAAATTCACAGCAGCTAGATTATGCTGTGTAGCCATGGGAGGGATGATCTTCGTCCTATTTAGGCAAGGGAGGGGAGCCTGAAGGGAGCCTGAAGGGCTCGTGGACTCCTGGATGCAATGCTAAAAGCCTATGAGGAGAATTTATTTTAAATATGTGCTGTTGCAAGGCTGGAAATTCAGCAGATTAAAATATAATACAACTGATGTATGAAGGGCTACTATAATTCCAGGGTTTTCATGGGGACAAAACAGTCAGTCCTTTTAATTGTGACAGTGCAAATGGTGTAATTTTGACTTTATCCTATTCTACCTCTGTTAAAATTTTCCAGCATGCATTTATGTGAGGGTTGGTCTCCAATTTAGCTCATATATTTAGCTACAATTATCCATCATCATTATTTAGACAAGGAGAAGTACTGGGCACTATCTATAAATACCTTGAAGGGGGTGTTATTTGTTTGTTTGTTTGATTGTTTTTGTTTTGCAGTTATTTTTGGTTAGTTGTTTGTCCTTTTTTTCTTTTTTTTTGGGTTTTGTGGGGTTTTTTTTGTGTTTTTTTTTTGTTTTGTTTTTTGTTTTTGTTTTTCCCAACCATCTGTCTACATATAGTGTTAAATTTGTAGGTGTTCATTTTCTGGCTTCAAGACCAATACTTGATGCATCAGTGTTATTAAACTCTCTTAAGATCAATAATACAGAATGATTACATTCAATCTGGGTGTTTGCTGTGAGTCAAACCAACTGGAAGAAGTCCCTGACCCAAGCTAAATTTCAAATTACTCGAAGGAGTTATCTGGGAGTGTGTCAGGTGGCCCAGGCCAAAAGCTTATCAGGAAACAAGCTAACATTTTAACAGTAGACAACTAAGTTACAGTAGCTTGGAATTTACTAACATAAACCCAAGGCTGGAGGTATGATTGTTCCTAGTGCATCTCTGTGACTTCAAATACATGTGTTAAAGCACACTAATAGTATTTCTAGTAATGAAGAATAGTGTTAGACCCACTTTCCCAGCCAACAAATCCTATCTAAAGTCAAGAATGTCTAATATCTGGAGACAGAAGTTGGGCAAATCAAATCTGTATCTTACAATAGGACCATTTCTTAATACTAGGAATGTACTGAGAAATTTCAAGTGTTACTTTTCCTAAATTACATGTTCAGCCAGAAATTATTGTTACAAAACTTAGTGGCTGAAATTCTACGTCCTGGGTTATAAAGGAGGATACAATAATCACTGCAATTCCCTCTATTGCTGATTAAATCTTTTCTTAAAGAAAGATACTAAAAATAAGACATAATACAAAATTTTTTTCTAGCTTTATTTAACTTAATTTTAATGGGATTCTAGAATTTCTTTTGGAAGAAAAGAAATCTTGAAGACTCTTGTTTGAGCAGCTGCATAACCCACCAGAGGGACTGTAAGATAAAAACTACATAATAATCTCAGACATCTTCTTCCTGAGAGAGTACTAGACTGCTCTGCAACAGTTAAGTATTTGAGAAGAAGTGGCCAACATCACCTTTAGAATTCTTCCCCTTACTTGTTTTGTCAAGTGAGTTATGACATGTGAGGTACCTTCTATCAGAAGGGAGCTCCAGCTATGAACCTCCTGTTTATATCCAGCCTAAACACCTAACTCATGTAGTCTGGGAGCTAGTGGACTGTTATGTGCTGCTTGCAGAATGTCTTTTTCATCATGTATCTTTTAGAGAGCCTGGATGTCTGACTGTATTCATTGAACCACCCATGAGGCTAATTTTAGATATCATGAAATCTAAAGTGGAAGGACCTAAGAGGCCTATTTGGGGCTTGTTTGTATTTGCTGAAATAAATATTTACATCTTCCAAAAATCTCTGTAAGAATACAAAGAATTAAACCCAGATTAATTCCAATGCACAAATACTACCATAATTCTATCTCAAACATTATTTTCTCTTTTTTACAAGCCTTTATAGGCTCAGTTTGAATCATTACTTTAATAGGGATAATTTTCAAAGCAGTTTACCATGGTTACTCTGGAATAAAATGCAAGGTAATATACTGTTTTTAAAAAGCTCTAGTTTCCCTCTTATGTCATCTATACTACTGACTGTAAAGGCCCAGCAGTTCCCACATTTTGCAGTTGCCAACTCAGTTCTGCCAACTCACTCTTGTCTCCCTGGTTATCCCACAGTCTTAGATTACTTTGTTACTGGAAAATGCTTTCACCCTCTGGATTAATTCATGCATGCCAGGCCTGTTCCATAGTGGTATACATGTATACTGTTAAAGTTGATTACCTGGCACAGTGGAACAGTGTTTATGGTTCACTGTGTAGCATTTAGAATCATAGAACAGTTTAGACTGGAAGTCACATCTAAAGATCATTTGGTCTTATATCTCCAAAAGGATTGCCAACCTAGATGAGATTACACAGAGCTTTGCCCACTCATCTTTCAACGGTACCAAAGGGTGGAGGGTTTGCAGCCTCCTGGGGCAACCTGCTGCAGTGTTTGTCTACCCTTATGGTGAAAAATAAATCCTAATGCATAATTTGAACTCCTTTTGTTGCACTTTTGACAGATACCACTCATTCTTTCTCTGTCCTCCACGAAGAAGAGTCTGGCTCCATCTTCCCACTAGGTAGCTTCCAACAAATATAATATCTCCCCTCAGCTATCTCTTCTTAAGGCTGAGCAAACCCACCTCTCTTCCTGTACACTGTGTGCTCAAGTCCCCTGACAATCTTTATGGCCCTCCCCCAGGCCCACTTCTATGTTTTGCTTTGTTATATTGAGATATAACTGGGCATAGTATCCAAATATCATTCCACAAGTGTCAATAGAAGGGAAGAATCAACTTCAACCTTCTGGCTGAATGTCTGCAAACAAGTCCTGTATGAAGTTTGCCTTCTATGCTCCAAGGACCATTCTAGTTCAGATTCTTCAGCAAGACTCCCAGTTGTTTTTTTGCAAAACTGAACCAGCTTTCCAGCCTATTGATCATCAGCCCCTACTGTTTCATGGGTTTATTTCATTGCAGGTGGAGGACACTGCATTTGCTCTTGCTGAGCTTCATGAGGTTACTGATGGTCTGTTTTTGCAGTCTGTCAAAGTCTCTGATTAGCAGTCTACCCACCAGTGTATTGATCACTTTCCACCATCACTTTTGTGTTCTCTGAAAACTGGGTCCTGAAATTATTAAACAATATTTGCCATAGCATTGACAGTTGAAAGTTAGACTTTTTCCTGATGATTACAACACTTTGAGATCTGTCATCAGCCAATTTTCAATCCAACTTGTAGGTCACTCATCCAGTCCATCTGTCTTTAGTTTGGCTATAAGAATACTATGGTAAAAAGTATCTTCATGGATGCTAAGACTGTGTCAAAAGCATTGCTGAAGTCAAAGTAAACAAAATCCATTTAACTTCCCTTACTGATGGGGAAAATCTTCTTAACATAGAAGGCCAAGGTCTCCTTTGGGCCATATGTTCCACCTCTTGATGTAAGGAACAATTCTTATCTTATATATTTTCTTCATTTCAAAATGTCTGAAATCCTGTGAGAGCTGTTTTTATAGTTTGAAACAAAGACCAGCTGATGCATTTTTGGGGAGGCACAAAGGCATACATGACCATCTGATGGTGCAAAAGTCACTGAAATAGTAAGAGAGGCAATGAACTTCCCAATTGGGAATGGCCCTGGGGTGAATTATCCTCTGAAGCACATCTAAGTTTCATCTTAGGAAGAACTAATAGATTCACTCCAGAAGAGAGTCTGAGAGTGAATAGACAATTCAATGAATGGGTTTTTTGTGAAGAAACTAAGGAACTAAGTTCTTTGACCAAAGCTCCTTTCCTTACAGCTAAACAAGACAGGTTTCAAACTTCTTCCTTATGGCAGTGAGAAGGGTGCACAGTAAGCTCACTACCCTGCAGTTCAGGAATTCAGACTTTGACCTATTCAGGGATCTGCTTGGTAGAGTACCATGGGATAAAACCCTGGAGGGAAGAGGGGCCCAAGAAAGCTGGTTAGCATTCAAGGATCACCTCCTTCAAACTCAGAAGCGATGCATCCTGACAAGGAGGAAGTCAGACAAAAATGCCTGGAGACCTGCATGGATGAACAAGGAGCTCCAGAACAAACTCAAACCCAAAAAGGAAGCCTACAAAGGGTGGAAAAAAGGACAGATAGCCAGGGAAGAATACAGAGAAATTATCTGAGCATCCAGGGATCAGTTTGGGAAAGCCAAAGCTCTGATAGAATTCAGTCTGTCCAGGGATATCAAGGGCAACAGAAAAAGCTTCTATGTGTCTGTCAGTGATAAAAGGAAGACTAGGAAAAATGTGGGCCCTCTCCAGAACAAAATGGGAGACCTGGTTACCTGGGATGTGGGGAAGGCTGAGGTACTCTACTAAATTTTTGCCTCAGTCTTCACCTTCAAGTACTCCAGCCACACTGCCCAAGTTGCAGAAGGCATGTGCAGGGACTGGGAGAATGAAGAACTGCCTGCTGTAAGACAAGATCAAGTTCAAGACCATCTAAGGAACCTGAAGGTGCACAAGTCCATGAAACTTGATGAAATACATTCGTAAGTCCAGAGGGAACTGGTGGCTGAAGTGGCTAAGCCACTATGCATTATATTTGAGAAGCTGTGGCAGTCCAGTGAAGCTCCCACTACCTGGAAAAGGGGAAACATAAGCCCCATTTTTACAAATGAGGAAAAAGGAACATCCAGGGAACTACAAGCCAGTCAGTCTCACCTGTGTGCCTGGCAACGTCATGGAGCAGATCCTGCTGAAAACTGCATTAGGGCTCATGGAAAATAAGAAGGTGTCTGGTGACAACCAACATGGCTTCACTAAGGACAAATCTTGCCTGACAAATTTGGTGGCCTTCTATGACAGTGTTACAGAGTTAGTGGATAAGGGAACAGCAACTGACATCATCTACCTGGACTTCTATAACACATTTAACATTGTTCTGCATGACATCCTTGTCTCTAAATTGGAGAGACATGGATTTGATGGATGGATCAGTCGGTGGATAAGGAACTGGCTGGCTGGTCACACTTAAAGAGTTGTGGCCAATGACTTGATGTCCAAGTGGAGACCAGTGATGAGTGGCATCATTCAGGGGTCATTATTGAGACCAGTGTTGTTTAACCTCTTTGTCAGTGACATGAACAGTGGGATCAAGTACACTCTCTACAATTTGCCAATGACACCAAACTGTGTGGTGCAGTCAACATGATGAAGGGATGGGATGCCATCCTGAAGTACCCTGACAATCTTGAGAATTGTGCCTGTATGAACCTCGCTAAGTTCAACAGCCAAGTGTAATGTCCTGTACATGGATTCATGCAATCTCAAGCACAAGTACAGACTGGGCAGAGGATGGACTGAGAAAAGCCCTGTGGAGGACTTGGAGATGTTGGTGCATGAGAAGCAAAACACAACCTGGTAATGTGCGTGTGCAGACCAGAAAGCAAACTGTATCCTGGGCTGCATCAAGAGAAGTGTGGCCAGCAGGTCAAGGGATGTGATTCTTCCCATCTACACTGTTCTCATAAGAGCCAGTCTGGAGTACCACATTCTGCAAAGTGCCCCCTGCATAAGAAAGACATGGACCTGTGGAGTGAGTCCAAAGGAGGGCCACAAAGGTGATCAGGATGCTGGATCACCTTTCCTTGCAAGACAGACTGAGAGAGTTGGGATTGTTCAGTCTGGAGAAGAGAAAGCTCTGGGAAGACATTATTGCAGCCTTCCAGAACTTAAAGGGGGGCCTACAAGAAATCTGGGGAGGGACTTTTTACGAGGGCTGATAATGATAGGACTAGGGATAATGATGTTAAACTGAAAGAGGGTAGATTTAGATTAGATGTAAGGAAGAAATTGTTTACTGTGAGGATGGTGAGGCACTGGCACAGGTTTCCTGCAGAAGTTGTGGATGCCTCCTCTGCGGAAATGTTCAAGGCCAGGTTGAATGAAGCTTTAAGCAACCCAGTCTAGTGGAAAGTATGCCCTGCACATGATAGGGTGGTAGGAACTAGAAGATCTTTAAGATCCCTTCCAACACAAACCATTCTATGGTTCTATGATTCTTCAAGCTGTAATATGGAAAAAGCTGGAAACCACTGATCTAGTGGAAGACAAAGTCAAAAGCATTAAAATCTGATTTATGAGATTATACTGTTTACATCAAGGGACTTTTTAAATAGTGTGATTATTAATGGTTTGATCCAAAATAATTCTACAAAAAGTATAATGATGGACAAGAAGCATGAAATCTACAGAGTTGAGCAGGTGGAAAATGAAGTGTGAAATTGGCAATTTTTTTTAGTTACATGGGGAGTCTAGGGCTTTATTGTTAGACATAGTGTGACTAGAACTGAGTTGCTGAGGTTATGATATCTAAACAACAGCAATTTATCATGTTGAAGTAACAGGATCTTTAACCTAGATTTGAAAAATGTGCAAAATTATGATGTAATTGAAC
Source organism: Actenoides hombroni (assembly GCA_024336885.1). Lineage (NCBI taxonomy): Eukaryota > Metazoa > Chordata > Aves > Coraciiformes > Alcedinidae > Actenoides > Actenoides hombroni. The sequence goes on from WUAM01000107.1 coordinate 13,448,096, forward strand.
TGAGCTAGACAAGGCATGACCAACAAATGACTTAGACCTGTGTAATGGGAATTTTACTAGGAATAGAAATGAAATGGAGCATCTCATTTCCTAAGCAACCCATGGATTTCTCTCTTGCTACATCTGCATAGAACAAAGGAGACAGGGCTACAGAATGACGCAAGCACAGTTACAAAGGTAGGTTTATTTCTGTTGTTCAGGTTTACTTTGTCATGTGACAGCATTAACTTATAAGCAGCAAGACTGAATGATATCATATCTGAATGAAAGATGTTGGATTAAGAAGTGGTTAATATACATCATCATTGAACCAGGAAATATCTATAATTTGTGGTAAATTTATTATACGTACTGTGCCTTGAGATTGTATTTTGTGCATACACATTTCTGGCTGAGGACAGACTACTACCAGAATTACTGAAAAAACAGAAAATGTATGGAATGAAAAAATTCTTTAATTAATCACTGTTAAATAACATTATCTGCCTTTTTAGATTTTGTTGTTATTGTTGCTGTTGCCATGCTGTACAATGGAAAGATCATATTCAGAGAGATTGTGACTTTTGTTTGCTCACTTCAGAGGCATACACTGAACAGTACTAACTCTTTTATTTTTTTGCTTATAAATCCAGAAGCTAAAGTATCAGAACAACTTAAATGACACTTTTATTAATGGTATGAAACTGATTAGGTTTAAAAGCAAAAAAGTAGTACAATAACTCAAGTCCACAGTGTTTATGACTCCAGTTATGTCAGAGTTGTAACCATACATTTGGCATAAAATATTTATCAAATAAAGAAAAGTAAGACCTGGAGTAAGTAAGTAAGACAGTGTTTTCTGTTGCACTGCAATTTTTTTCTCCTAATTGTTCTTTTCTTGGATGTGGAAAGTGTTTATTCACCTGAGGTTGGAGTTACAGGATTGCCCTTTCTATACTGTACTTTCTCTAGTTGTTTTATAGGACCAATGAGCATCTGACAGCTAAGTGACACAGAGCAAGAGCACATGAAAATATAGTTGTACAATTTTTTATGCAGAAGGATCAATATAGGCTTCTGAGAGCATATCATGCCATTGTGCAGCACCCATCATTCTCTCCCTTTAGATTACAAGGTTATCAATGAAGTTGTCAGTCACAACAGAGCAGTTCATTTGCAGGAGCCAAAGCTGCATCACCAAACTATCTGCAAATCTGGGAAACTGCCAGGGGAGAAGGGAAAATGTCTGTGAATCTAAATACCACCAGAATAAAGTGGTAGACCTTGATCCATGCTCATGGGTATCTCTAATAATCTTCCTGTGTTCCCCAGAGAAAGCAGGTTTTGGTCAGATTCCCTTCAATAAAAAATTGGGATAATAGAGTTGCCGAAGTCAGGAATTTTTAGCAGATAATTACGTGCATAGATATTACAGTGATGTGGAATGTCACAGATAAAGTCTTTGATGGTGTTTTCTCTCCAGTATGAAAAGCAAAATAAACCAAATAAACCCCCCCAGCTTTCACCTCAAAAAAAACACTGCCCTCCCTGCAAGTCCTTCCAAACTGAAAATAACTATGCCCAGATAGGTATACTTCAGAATTTTTTTTTACATGCTTAGATATCTCTGTGATGAAAACCATTACAAAATACATTTGAAAAGGGAAATGTAAGATATAAATCTTATGCGCTATTGCCTTGATAAATGATTTCTAGTTGTATTGCACTTTTTAAGTTTTTTCAAGCATCAAGATTCATTTGAGAGGTTGGTTATTAATAAAGATAGCTTCATAATTTAGCAGTGTTGTACTATTAGTCTCTGCTATTTAGTCCTATATCTATACCTAAAGAGCTGAAAAGGCCTGATGAGGACATAGATGTTATTTGAAGGCTGCAAATTTAGTTACATGATTAACTAATTTGCGATAGTAAACTGTAATAAAAAAAGTGTTATATCCATGCTTGTGAAAGCTAGTTTTTCCTTTCTGTTAAGCTATGACTGTTTTGGTCCTCACAATCTGTAACTGTTGACAACATAGGAATATGTTCTGCACCTAGTCCTTTGACTATGAAGCTTTATTTTCTGGTGGAAATCAATGGCTTTTGTTTCGTAACACACAAAGGAATCTCAACATTTGTGGTAGCTTAAGCATGTAGTTTCTGTTAATGTTAAAAGGAACTGCATGTCTAATTTACCATGTGCAGCCTTTAAAAATTACTTCAGTACATCTTTTTTTTTGCAGAAGTGCCATTTATGATATTCCTTGTCACAGTAAGTTGATACGTAATTTTACTTTTTTTGTTACAAGCAACAGCCATTGATATTTCTCTACTGAATTAATGTCACCATTATAAATAGTTACATTTATAACTATTCCTTGAACATACTATTTATATAAGAGAAGATGGGGAATCAAAGCCAATATTTTCCTGTGAAGTATGCAAAACCAGAAGCACGGTTTCTCTTAAACAGATGGGATCAAACAGTGTAGGTTAATATGTATTTTCAGTAATGTGTGTCCTTATTCTACCCTGTGGCAGCTGGAAAGTAAAGATACAGCCTTGTAGAAGGCAGACATTCCTTGTTCAGGTTATCAGGGATCCATGGATCTGCACTTTTTCCTCACAGAATTCATAATTTTCAAAGTCCGTAGTTAAAACTGTCTGGTCTTCCATTTGCATAATGTCCTTTCACTACAGTTTTACACAGAGGTCGCCAATTTAAGATAGCTTGGGCTGTTCCTAACCGATAGTTCTTTCAATGTGATACAGAAATAAAATTATTTTCCATCCTGACTTCAATTCCCAGGAAATGAGGTGGAGTTCCCAAAGAATGTACTCAGGAAAAATCAGTACAATTGACACCATGATATATTGGCAGTCTTCTTTAGAGAAACTAAGGACTATCTGTCCTGAGTCATGTTCTCACCCTGAAGAGTACTACTCTAGAAAATAATATTGTGTACAACGGGATACTTCTAAAACTCTCCTTCATTTTGCGCTCCCCTCCCCTCCCAATTTATTCATGCCTATTAAAAATTCATTACAATACATGTTGAGTGATTATCGCTTCGGAAAGAAATAGCACTGACTTTTCTGATGCAAGTGTAGCTATTATAAGGGCAAGAAACTGTTTTATATTCAAAAGATATTTGCAATTGCATACAAAGCTTAATCTAATTTAGGTAGCTAACTGTTAGCTGTAACAGTTCAAACTAATTACCTTAGACTCCTAAATATGTGTTGGATCATGCTTGGGAATTACCTATTTTTCTACACTGACCAAAGTTAATTTTTAGGTGCTGAAATTAGATGAGAGAAATCCTGTGCAGTCTATTATGATGCCTAAGTGCTGATAGTCATGGTTCAGCTCCCCTGTGTCCCAAAACACTGGAGCATAAGGCAACTCTGGTGAAGATACTATTTAGATAAATTCACATGTACTGACATGACAGGACTGTGCAGAGTGTTAATGCTTTCTGCCTCTCAGGTGGCTTACTAGCTTGTAGGCATATTCCTGCACTTCTAACGCATTTACTTTGGGACCAGAAGTGGTTTGCGCTCTTCTGGTTTGGACTGTAGATAGAGTTAGTTATATTGAAAGAGCTGTATAATTTGATCCCATCTAGATAGTGAACAAGGCATAAAGGCAGCTTCATTTAAGCATACAGACATATATAAAACTATCCAGCCTTTATATGACTGCATATGAGGTCTTGTGGGAGCCTAATTAAGATTACATTCAATGTATACATTACAGTCTTCCTTACTGTTTGGATCCAGGTCTTTCTTTCAAGGATTTCACTGGAAACTTTCTATATTGATGAAAGCATATTCTTGTCCATGTCAGGAGAGAGTTTGTCAGGAGATTAGGGATTGCATTCTTGTATATCCAGCTTGAAAATAACTTTTGCAGCCAAACATTTCAAATTGATTTGGCCGTTCAGTATTCCCCTGGTTTTATATACTAACATTTGCCAGCAATGAAAATAATCTTACTGTTTTTTACTATGCTTCTTTTTCTACTGGACTTGAAATATAATGGTTTTGTTTTGTTTTAAAAATCCCCCTAAAAATGGAAGGGGAGGGTCAGACTAATGAAAATACAGTGTTCCCCTTACCTGTCCTCAAAGTATCATCCAGATCCCCAGCAGAACATTCTCTCATCTGTCTTGGAAACATGGAAATTTTCAGTCTGGTCAGTCTGTCTATGTAGAGTGTTACTTGTTGGAAAGCATTTGGGGATTCTCTACGGATCTGGACTCCGAATAAGGAGAAATCTATGGGAGAGTTCTTCCATATAATGGATTATTTGAAGAGTTTTTAGGCATGCTAACATGCATTCTCACTGCCCTGAACTCTTTAATTTTCCTCTTTTTTTTTTCTCCTAAATAAGAAGACTTCTGACTGTCTCAATGCCCCCTTAACCATTCAAATCTCAAATACCTGTTTTAGCTCCTCAGTCCTAAAGTCTGTTCCATCTTCATTGCTTCCTTATATTTTCAGGACCTCTCTCATCAGCTCATGTTCTATTTCTGTTCCCAAAGATGCTCCTCAGTTTCAGGTTCCCCAAAGAACCATTGGTCTGTCACTACAATCTTTTAACCTTGACTCAGCTATTACTCAATACTATTCACATGCAGGCTGAGCTTTTCTGTCCTTCCCTTACAGCCAACTTGGAAAACAGAAAGCAAATAAGCAACAATAATGTCTCAGCAGAATAAAGATTTTTCCTTTCCATGAGAGGCAGCTCCCATCCTTTCTCCCTTCTTCACCTTATCCACACAGCAGTTTTGTTTCTGTTTTTTGCTTAGCTCAACAGACAATTACAGCATCATTAGCCATATGGGCTGCAATAGCATTATCCACAGGTCTTATCCAGGGTAGAATTACAGTAATATTCCTGTTATGTGGGCACTAGAACTCAGTTGATTATGCTCTGTATCTGATTGTTGCAATACTCCCTAGTCTGTTTTTCACCTTGTCAGACTCTCCAAATTGTTTCCCAGGTGTAATTCAGGGATTTAACACAGTTTGAACGTATCCAGATTGCCAGGGAGAGGGCTAAGATAGTTTCACTGAATGGATACAACAAAGCTATGCCAGTCAGTTTGGGAGCAAGAAAGAAGACCCTACCATTTTTTCCTTTTGTATTACAGATATATTAAAAAGTCTTCATCTTCCTTGTTCCAGTTCTCTTCTAAAATTAGTCCAGTGTTAGCTTTGCATTTACATAAGCAATGCCCAAAATGTTCTGTGGATGTATATGGTTCTACTGATGTCCAGGTGAGTTCCACCAGTGCCATAGTTGTAAGTTATAGGACTGTATGTAGAGCTGTTCAACATGCAGTGTTTTCCTGAAGCCTACATTCATGTGACTATGTAAGAATCTCAGTTTTCATTGATAAATTAATAGGATGCCAGAAAAACTTGAAAATATGGCTCTTGAGGTGTTAGCCTTAGAAACACACAGAGTCTAGAAATTGCAAATAAGAAATAATATAGCATATTTAATGTCCTGGTTTGAGTGAAAACAGAACTAATTCTGTTCAGTAATTCTAGTTTTCAGCTCAGTTCTTTTAATTAACTGC
>WUAM01000107.1:13462718-13495429 GCA_024336885.1 Actenoides hombroni
TTCAGAAAGTGCAGTTAGTTAGAAGAACTGAGCTGAAAAGTAAAATTACTGAACAGAATTAGTTCTGTTCTCACTCAGATCAGGACAATAAGCATTTTACTGTGGCTGTTTAATATTTATACTCTGGGGAACCCATATATCGGGTTGATCCATAGACTCAGTCAGCAGTCATCTGCTTCCCATGATGGGCAGCTACTCCTATGTGAAAACATATTGACTGAAACCAATGTGCACCTTTTATGGCCAGCCTAAGTGATCAGTAGTGTCCAACAGAGTTATTTGAAGGGTTTGTCTGTGTACTGCAGGTAGCATAACTGAAAATAACACCCCGCCAAAAAACAGTTTTAAGTAGCCCCAGTTGTTGATTTGTACATCAAGTGTTTTGGCTGTTACACTTTAACTTACTTACCCATACACTGATTTATTTCTCTTTGTTTTGTCAAAGCCTGACATGTTCCTTACTCTGTGACTGAGACATAAAATAGAGTCAGCAGCCCTGTCCTTGCCGTGTTCTATCACAAGGTTTCAGTTATTTACAGTCCTTTTTGTCTCAGAGCATCTGATTACCTTCTATGAGTGGTCAAACCAAATTTTTAGGTTTGTCTATGGACTGGACATGATATCTTTTCAGAAATAAAATACTACGGGATACAAAATGTCAGCTCCCTCTAGAAATCACTGATGATTAAATGCTGTTTTTTCCCAGTAGAAGCTACATTGTTATGCTACTGCACAGCTGATTAAGAAACTATCTGGGGTTTAAAACAAAAAACAAGAACAAAATAACAATTAAACAAATAAAAACCCAATGAACTATCGATTTCTCATGTTCGATATTAAATTCTGCTTACTTATAATAAAAATTCTTTAATACACATACATGAGGAAGATAGTTTTAGAATTTTAAGAGTCTCAAGGTGTTCAGAAAAGTGTAAAAGACACCAGAGGAGAGCAGTGAAGCAGTTTGTATTTTTCAATTTAGTGCCAAAATAGTGGCCCCAATAGTCCTTTTACAAAGATAAAACAAGTATGTCATGGGGTAATAGTTAAATTAAAGTCTCTTCAGAGAAATGTTTCCTTTTATCATCTCATATCATAACAGGTATACCTGTGAAAAAGGTTAATTTCTGATTGCTTACAATTCATATCAATTCAGTTCTCAGCATTTTTAGACATTACCTAAGACTTGCCCTTAAAAATCAAGGTAGCACTGTACTAAGAATACACTTTTTTTAATCCTTTGCTCCTTTCATTTCTGAAAAGTACAGGAAAAAAAATGGCTATTAATATTTATTCATAACTATATTTATATGAAACAGTGGTGCCAGAGTATTTCTCCAGTTCTGAGTCCAGCTGGCAGAATTTGAGTACATCCATAGTATGAAATTATCTTAGACTGCATCCAGAATGTTTCTGAAAACTTCTGAACCATGCCTGAATATTTTTTTTAGGAAGTAACTGGCCCAGGCCAAAAAATATAGCAAGGACTTTTCTGAAAAATTAGCATTACAGGGATTTAAATTTCATTCCACTAACCTGTTTACAGTCTTACACTGTGTAATATACTGGTAACCCAGAAGTCTGGTACATAGAATTGTGCATAAAATTGATACTTTAGGTACCGTAGAGAATGAGAGATTGCCCTGATTCAGGTTCTAACAGTCATTAAAACAAGACAACAGAATCTGTGCTATCTGTCACATATATCTAATTGTAATTTATTTCTTTTTATATAGAAATAAAGGGAAACTTGTTAAAATTGTAACATTTTAATGATCTTGATGATGGAGTAAATCGTACTTTTAAGTCACATAGCTCTGGAGCTAAATACTGCTGAAATAGTCCTAGCCACACTGGAAGAGATGTTTTGGAATTGCTGTTGTTCTTCAGATGCAATATATTATTTTTGTTTATATCAAAGAACAACATTATGATACAAAATTTCATTAAGAAATAATTTTTTAAAAGAGTTCTACTTCTCCAAACATTTATGGAACCAAAGCCAAAAGTGGCTATTTAGGCAACTATTTTGGGAAAAGATTCCTCTCAGTTTTAGTAGGAGTAAATAGTCCCCATTTCTTCACACTTATGATGGTCATCAACTTTCCTGAAAGCTGTTTAAGTGACCTGATTTCAATAAATGGGATATTATAGGCATTTGAAAGAAGCAATTATTCCTGAATTTCTGTGAATTCAGAAGAAAAAAATATTGTGAAGAATACTAAATATTTACCTCCTAACCTTTCTGATGACAAAAAAATTTCATGGACTGTGAATGGAGACAGAAGAGGCAAATTAGTAAACAAATGTCTTTACATGCTTACATCAAAGTAAGGGGGCAGGAGACAGATGTATTCTGTCAAGTTAATGATAGGAGGAATCCAGGATATTTACCCAATTACTTGTACTGCTCCAATGAAACAAAGATATTTTGTATCCATCTGCTTTGGCTGCAAAGCTCTATCTTTTCATGGTGTCCCAAGGAACATAAATAGGCAGAACATAGAAATGAATATGTTACAGCATTTTAATAACTTTTACAAGTTTAAATCTTATGGTTAATATCTCAATACACTAAGCTGTACAAATGTAGTTAAAACAATTAAAATCCTTACCTCTGCTTTGTAGTTAAACCATGAAGGTTAAAATACACATTTTTTTAAATACAAAATGTATATGTTAAAAAAGATACTATAGTCGTAACAGTTTACATTCTAGACTTCCAATATTTAGGTTTTCTGTAATACAACATTATTTTGATGTTGTAGTTATATTGCTTTCCTGCCTTAACATTTGGTTGCAAACATACCTGGATGATAATATATATGTGGGATAGTTTTCTTCACAGTAGATGAGAGAGTGAATCTTGTACAAACTGAATGCAGGAGAAATTGGTTTCTTTGTTGTTCTTAGTTACAGGGTTTAGTTACATTATCAGACTGTATCTGAGTTTAAGATCCCTTTAATGGTCTGACTCTTTCTTCTTCCATTTCTATGCTATTAATATCTTCGTGCATTTATCATTAAGTATGTGCATGACATTATATAAAAAAAAGAAAAGAAATATTAACTTATTTTTTGTGCCCAGGCAAGTTAGGCTACCAGACAGATTGGAGAATAAGATACCAGAAAAAAACATCTGCTTTCACTAAGACTGAAAAATGATCATTAACAACTAAATTTTCTCTCCTATTCTCTGAGGCAGTGTTTCATAAATGTGGTGGATGCTTTTAGCAAAGTCATGCATTCAATACACACACTCAGACCTTGAGAGTCTTCCCACTGATCCCATTGAGCTTTGGTTTATGATATAGTTAAACTACTTATAGTTCGAATTAACTTTCTGTCTCAGTGGTATCAGTCAGTGTAGTTTCTAGATGGTGAGGTCAGGAAGGGATTGCACTGCTACTGTATTAGATACTCTCTATTACTCTTCTGAAATAAATGGAATACCATGTTCTTACATCAGAGGTTATGTGGTACTTGGCCTGTTTTTTCATGTATGGTCTTTGCATCTGCATTATATATGGACTCATTGATTCCATGAAGCTGATCATGGCAGAAGAGATGAGAAGAAATAAAACAATCCAATGGAAATGCTTGGTCTGTAAAGAGAAAAATGGGTATTTTGCACTAAGAATGACTAATAAGTCAAAGACATCATTTCCTTCGCTTTTACTGCATCCATTTTACTACACTGACACTTCCTAAGGCCATTTTGGATGCTTGTAGCCCTTAATATATGCTTCTCAATTTTTTAGCCTTTCCAGTACTCCAAGAGCACAATCACTTCATATATGGCACTGACTTTCAAAGCTGATTTAAAAGGAAAACAGGCATGTTCTATTCCAGCAGGCATTTGCACTGCAGGAACTTCACCCAAAATGCAGCTCCATGCAAAGTAAAACACTAAGCCATTGGGACCAAAGCAATCCCCAGCCTCCCATGAGAACAGTCAGAGAAACAAAGTAATCATGGTCTGTAGAGAACAATAGGAGCTAAAAAACATCTGATGTGAGGTGGTATGTTTTTTTAGGAATTTTGTTTTTGTATAAGATGTTGAAGTCTTGTCCTTCACGATGAGAAGTAAAAATTTTTCCAGTACAGGAAAAAAAATTATGTTCACTGTATTCAGTCATTCCATTATTCTATCAGATATTTGTGGTGGCATTGATTAGGGATTTATGAGTGCAGCTACACTTCAAAAGGCTGGGACATAAGTGCATATGTTTAAATCTTCAAAAAGTTAAAACTTTATGCAGTTTTTTCTGTCTCTTTTTTTTTTCTTCTTTCTTTTTTTTTTTTTTTAATCTTCCTTGTGTCTTAAAATAAAAGTCAATTTCTTCCTTTTCTGAACTTTCTGACTCAAGGGATTTTAAAACCACTATGTACTTCAAATCCACTTTAAGACTAAACAGGTATGGAGGATGGAAAAAAAAAAAAAGTGCCAGTTTTCATCCTGTCTTGCACTCCATTTGGGATGTCAATAACAGTTTAATATCAGAGGTGGGATGGAAGTTGTGTGGGCTTTCTATCAACAGTACTTAAACCTCTTTAGTGAATTGATCTTGATATCCATGATTTCAGAAATAGATGAATAAGCTTAATTTAAATTTACTTATACAGAAAAGTGCGGTTTCCCCCGGGTGTACTCATATTGTTATATTCATTTGTCTGTCACAAAATATCTGTTTCTTAAATAGACAGTTATCCGATCTGCAATTAGATTTCAATATATGTACTTTTAATAAATCATTTAAAGGTTAATGTGACTGTACCGTACTTCTCTTTTCATATGGAAAACATTTTTGCTCTGTTACTAATATGCTAATTTAATAATTGCCATTCAACTTTCAAAATGCTTATTTTTTTTTGACATGCATGACCGTAGCTTAGAGGCAATTGAGCATTTTCATTTATAACTAAGCCATACATTTTTGTTGAAAATTTAATATAAATTTCGTCAAATTAACAGTAGTTAAAATTTTTGCTCTGCCAACAACAACGTAAGTTGATGATCACAGAGCTGAAGATTACATCTGTAAAATACTTTTAGGTAGTTGTATAAAACTGTCAGCCTTTGGGCCCATAATGATGGGTAGGGTGGCTTTAGTGTTTAAAAGTATCTCAATGATTCAAGATATAATCTGTGTAAAATGCACCTGATAGCATTTGTCACATTCTCTCCTTTGGATGACTGCAGAAATAACACACTCAGAAGGCTCTGGCTCACTTTTACCTGAGATGGGTGAAAGTGGGAGTTGGACAACGTCTCATCTAATACTGACTGGTTTTATTCCTTAAACTTTCATTAAAAAATCCTAACAGTGCATTATAAAATGGTGTAGCCTGAGTATCAGCAACTGTTTTAGTGTTAAATTTCTATTGAAGATGTGGAAGTGTGAATCAAGAGAAACTAGTTTATTATGGATTGCTTTTTTCATATATATTGATACTTGAGGATGTATAATTGTGAAATATATTGAGTAAAGCTTTCATTTTATTAATTTAAAAACTTTCAAGGATGAGTTGTGGCTGTTTTAAACCAGAAATATCTGGAGGCCCATGTGAATATACATATCTATGAACTATGTAATCACAGTACCAAAAAAATAAGTGTAAAGCAACAAAGAACCTGGGCGTGCATTTAAGGCTAATCATACACAGAGCTGCTTTCCTGAACCAGGAATGTCATGCTTTATTTAGTTTGAGTAGAAGGAACATTTGTTACAACAACACAAGTTAAACACAGAGTGAATAAAGTATAAAGTGAGGCATTTGCAGTAAGTCTATGTGACCTTTGACTATTAGGAAGTACAGAGTATTATCTAAAGAAGAGAAAAGAAATAATTCTATCTAATAGCTTTAACATGTTTGTTATCATTACATATATGTTATCAGGGATTTATCACGGCTCACATTCAATTTTGAAACAAATGCACATTTAGAGTCAAACAGAAATATCAGTGGAGTGGAATAAAACATAAAAAACACACCACCTTTATTTGCTAGTCTTTACCTTCATGAAATCTAATACTTTTCATTTATATCTCCATGATACCCATAAGCCATGTTTACCTTGTGCAGTCTGACGGAGCAGTACTTTCTGATTACTCTTCACCTTCAAAGATATGATTTAGAATGGACATGAAAGGACACTGCAATTTTTTGCTAGCAAAGCAACAACAACTTGGAAATTCAACCTTTGTTTATATTTGCCTCCATTTCATTTTGTGTTAAATACTAATTCTAGTCTTGTTCTGAGATATTTGAGATCAGTATTGTTTATTCCATGCTGAGCAAACACACATCATGTTTTTAATCATAGAGTTGTAAAAAATGTTATAGATAACCCCTACTAACTTAATCCAAAATTCTTTTGGATTTCAGTAGGAACCTTACTAGGTTCCTAGAATATCAAAGTTCAGTATCAAAACTTCTTTACTGATGATTTTTCAAGAGTGAGAAAAAGAAAATCCTCAGGTCAATAAGTGACATTAAGAAAAAAGTATATGGAATTGAAAGGGGCTCTATGAGGTGACTGAGGCAATCTCTGAGCTCTGACATAGGTGTGCTGAAAAAATGCCTCAGCTGTTTGCCTACCATCTTCCTGTGGACCCCAGCAAAAGGATTCCACATCTTCGGTAGTCCATCTTTACTTATTCCTTCAGATCTTGGCATGATTTTTTTTTTTTTTTTTCCTTCTAACTGATTCTTTACTTACCTTCTAGAAAGTTAATGACTGCTTCATACATTACTTCCAGGGGATGGTAAAAAAAATGGTTATTACCTCATTTTATGAATGGAAGGAAGATGCAGGAAGGGTTCAGTGCATACATTTATGAAGTTATTGAAACATATAGCCCAGTTTTCTTTAATTCACTGACATTATACCTCAACTTACCTATCAAATAAAATACGCTGAAGTGCCTGAATCAGTCCTTGTCTCTTTAGAGTTTCCACAGTTAGTAACCCACATAAAGATTAGCTGTTTAGATAGGAACATCAGCAAGTATACACTTTGGTTTAAAATGCACAAAAAAAAAAATGTTACATGATATGTACTTATAGTCAAACTGATTGTTGAAATACTGTAGATACCAAAATTGTAACTGAATTGTAAAAGGTGATTAAGCCAATTCATGGTGCTAAAGTTCTCAAGGGTTATGAAATTTAATTACAGGAATAAAAATAGTATTTTCTACCTAAACTGCAATTTTTCAAATATTGGGTACTTTGGGTGTATCAGCCTATATATATTCTATTCTTATGATACTGTCAAAAAACATCATTTGGGCTCTATAAATCTGTCTGATTAAAGATATATGTTCTTATCTCCTTATGTACATACTTATCTGTAAATTAATACATTGAAATATGCTTTCTGTACCAGTACTACATGACATTTCTTTCCAACAGCTATGACTTATTTTTTCTAAAGATAACTACACTAATGAGATACTTCCTTGTTTAAAGACTGTGAATACTTTATAAAAATACATGTGATAGATATATATATACAGACACACACATATATATATATGTAGGGAAGGGTATATATTGATAGCAATATTGATAGGTACATAAAATACTTTTTCCAGACAAATTTAGTAATCAAATGAGTTAGAGTAGTTATAAAATATTCACACTGAGTCATAAAAATAGATAATACTATCCATCTCAAATTGTTTATTGACACCATATTCAATGATTCTGCTTTAATTTTCTACAGTGAATAACTTTGGATCAAATAGCAATTTTATTCAGCCTGCATTTTAGCTATCAGGCAAAAAAACCCAACACAAAATCCTTCTTAAACACTGTAGGAATAAATTACATATGCCTTTTATATATGTGTGAACTTCTGAGAAGTATAAATAAATATCTATCTGGGTAGATCTTCCAGTCTTTTCCTGGATGCCAGGGAAAAGTTGATATTGCTATGCACGCTAAATATGAGAATTGTAATTTTCCTCATGATATTTCAGCTTTAAATGTATGGATAGTCTCACTATAAATGAAGACAAAGCTAATGCAGCAGTTTGACCCAAAGGCAATTTATTGAGAACTTCTGTAGAAATATGTACCAGCTATAAACTATTTCAAAAGCCATTTATAAAAGTGACAGGAAAACACACATATGTAGATTCTCCAGCTGTTTCTTAGCCTTTGTTGAAAAATAAGAAGTTAAAGTACATTTCTTAATCCAGAATTCTCAATTCAAGTATTTCAAAAATAGTTTCTATACCACACTACAAGGTTAAGACAGCCACAGAAAATTGTAGCATATCTTTTTCTGATGAGTACAGAATTCAACTTTTTCATTTGAAGAATTTAACTGAGTTTTGATTTTCTTTTTTTTTTTATTTCTTCTCTCCCTAGCTATCTAATATTCTTCCAGAGCTATGTCTTTTTGCAGCTCTTTAAGGTCTTCATTCCAGACTAATTTTGGATCATATACCATATCAGAACATGGTTTTCAGGGCTTTTACCCTGAATCACAATTTTCAAAGCTTGTCTGAAGTCCTGGTTTAACTACCTACATGTTATCTGAACAAGAACATTTTAATTGTCTCAGTATGTGCCTTCTTATCTTTTTTTAGGTCATCATAGAAATGGTGTTGACTTTGAGCTTATTGAGAATAAAAAAAATTGTACAAGTTTACTTTATAATTAGGGTTAACTCAAATTACTTACACAGTCTGAAGGAGACAGCAGAAATTGCGAGCTAACACACAAGTCTCTAAAAATCAATAGTCCCTTAAAATAGATCCCTCACAAGCACAATCCTTAAAATAATATTTAGAAGAAGTCTTCTTTTTTTTATTATTTTTTTTTCTTTTTATTTCCCCAGGCTGACCAGTTTAATTTTTTAAATCATACCTTGAAAAAAAACCCCAAACTTTCTCCAGTTAGTGTTAAAATGACCCTATTAAAAGAATGGCAGTGTTAGATTAATGACAGTGTTAGAATGACATCTAGAAGCTATCTTAGAGGTTTTCTTTGAAGAACTTCAATAGAGGTGGGCATCTGGGCTTTCTCCAAGAACCAGGAAGAATAAGAATCTGAACCACTATGCATTTCCTCCTTTACTATCAACAAGAAATGATACTTAGATCAACTTCATCTTGCATGTGTCTGAAATGAGCTTTAGGGAACACACACATCATGTTTCATCTTCCAGCCTGGGAAGAGGAGATGCTTCTGCTGGACAGACCACAGGCATATTGGTCAGATTTCTCATTTGCTTCAATTAAAACGTTGCCTTAACCACAAATATTCATGTTTATATCCAGACCATTCTTATCAACGTGTGACCATTTCTGCAGAAGAGGAACAAATATTACTGAAGTGAAAACAAGGTTTGGGGTTTGGTTTTTTTGTTTGGTTGGCTGGTTGATTGGTTTGATTTGGGTTTTTAATAGTTCTATTTTTTAAAAATAATTTATAATAAGTATTTATTCAGTTATTTTAAATGTCTTATGTTTCCACATCCATTTTTGCACTAGTTACTTTTAACTCACACAGAAAGACATTAGATCTACAAAAACTGTATATATACCTGTTTCTATATGCAAAACAACTTATCTCCAGATGAAAAATCTAAATCCAGATAACCTTCACAGCTATGACTGTTTCTTCTATTGTGACATACTTTAATCATAAAGTAAATTTGTAACCCTGTTAATCTTGACGACTTGTAATTTTCCCTAGTAAATGCTCATTATTTGAAATAAGTATTTTAGAACTGTACCAATTTGATTAACCTAGCCTAAATGGTTCATGTGATCAGAGCTTGTCCAGAATGAAGGACAGCCCTAAGTAGAAGAAGGAGAGAACTGAAACTACTTCTGTTTGGCCATATTTGCATGGACAGTATTTCACAAAACAGTCTTCATTCCTCTATGCATTAAAAAAAAAAAAAAAAAAGGGTATCAAAACTATGCCCGATCAGATTTTAATATCCCTTCCTTTTTCATCCCATTGCTCAAAAATGACCATGTAGTTGTATATTCTATTCATAAATAGAAGTGAGACTTTCTTTTAAAAGAAGTGAATGAAGATATGATGTTTAAATCTTGAAAAAGGAGAATCATGTAAAGATAACCATGTATAAATAGTCTGATTCTTCTTTGAATGGAAGGAGTTTCGAAGTGTGAAAAGTTTTCCTTGATTCAGTCATTTGGAATAGGTGTCATTGGATAGGCCAACTTACTCCTGCATGTGCTGCAGTGAGTTCTCAGCTTTATTACTATGGCAGATTAACTTGTCTAGATTTACCTATTTTTAACTCCCGATAAAAGTCTTAGACTCGAAACAAAGTAGACAATCCTGTAGACAAGAGTGTGATTTCTGAGATTTAACCATGCCAACATTAAATCCATTGAATATCAGTGAACTGTAGCTGCTTCCATAATTGGAGCAAAGCATGAGGTGATGTCCTAGTTTGACTTAGAACAAAACTAATTCTCTTCAGTGATTTTACTTTTCAGACAAGTCTCTTCCATGTAACTGCACTTTCTGAAGATAATGACATATTTCTGCAGCCTCTGTTTCTAGAAGTGATAACTCTTGATGTTTACAATTACTGGTGTGCAGAAAGGTTCTCACTTACGCTTGGTCCTATGAAGACAAAGGTCACTGCTAGTTCTTCTGTACCACGTGCTGTGAAGCAAAAAGTTGCACCAGCGGGGAGGAGCAGACAGGACAGGTGACCAATGAGATATTCCATCCCATATATGCCATATTCAGTTTAAAAATGAGGGATCATGAGAGTCAAGCTCTTTTCTTCAATGGCTGGTGTCCAAGAAGGACTCTGACCATTCTGCCTTGAATCCCAGTCCCTGTGTTCCTGAATCTGGCTCCTGAATCTAACTCGTGAATCTGATTCTTGTCTTCTGACGAGTCGAGCTTGGGACTTCCCCATTGCCTGTTCCACAGCATCAGCGGCAATGGTGATGCAATTGCCATCAGGGAGTTTGATACTTGTTTTGTATATGTAAATATATATATTCCATTTTAGTATTGTTATTATTTTCATTAAAACTGTTTTAGTTTTCTTTCCAAATCTTAAGTCTCTCTCTCTTTTTTCTTTTGTTTTCCCCTTGGGATTAATAACGAGCACCTGTCATTTGTCTAGTAACCAGCCTAGCCCTAACACATGACAGGTAAACATCTACCAAACCCTGGATTTTAGAAACTTACATGGAAGGTTACTTTATAACCACAGGGTTCTAAAAATAATTGATGTCTACTGAAGAAATTGAGTTCATTTTTTCAGCTTACTTAATTTGTGATTCTGGGTCTACAAAACCATTTTGTGTGATCTAGGGTGACCCTAGAAACCAGCTTTGGCTCATAATTTTACATTTTGGTGTAAATTTTAGAATATGAGGGAACACTTAACTTCCTGGCTTCTAAACAAAGCTGAGGGCAAATATGTAAGTACTGCTACAAACACAGTTACAAAGAACAGAAGTGTTTCTGTGAGAAGAACACATGATTTTATAGATATTACAGAAAAAATATATTTCTGACAAGAACATTAGTATTGTATATTTTGTATGGATATGAAAGGGAAGCTTGAAAAGAACTAACCAGCTGTCCATACCAAATGTATAGTACATATGTAATCAGATACACCTGTATAAGAAACACAACTCTGAATACTGAAACTTTTTGGACAAGTTTAAGAGAAACAAAAAGCCCCAAGTTATCAAGTTATCAAAAAAGGGGGAAAAAAACCCCAGCCAAACTCATAAAAAAACCCAAACAAACAAAGCAAAAAACAACCCAAAACCACTACTGCAAATCCATGGTAATATGTAAAATATGTGAAATGTTTAAAAAAAATAAAATCAGATAACATTCCTAAGAGAATTTACTCAATTTTATGTTGGAAAAACATTAAAAAAAAAAAAAAAAAGCAGAAGCTATATATGGGGGAGTTTGGTAGTAACAATTCTAATTTTCTGCTACAAGGAGTGGAAAAAGGTGAGTGAAGATATATTTGGATTAATTTATGAATAATAGAAAGAGCTATGGACTTGGGAATTTTTGTGATTATTCTGAATGACTAGAAATAAGCATACTGAGTTAGAAGTTATGCAGCAGGAAGTAGGACATGGATGTCTAGAAGTACAAAAAGAAAAGCAGTATCTCAACCCTCATACATTTGTTACTTTTTTCTTCTTCATCAGTAAATAAGTCTAGTAAAAGTCTGTAATATAGTTGAATAAGTTTTGGGTGGTGAGCAGTTCGAGGATAACCTGTCCTCTTGCCTTATACAATGGGGTATAGGAACAGGACAGTATTAATCTGGGAAAGATAGGGAGGTCAGAAGATCAAGTACTTCCTGATTATTCTTCTCTCTACTCAGCCTTTAAGAAGATAAAAAATTAGAAATACAAAACTTCTGTAGCTGTACAGAGAATGTGTAGGATGGGAGTCTGTGAGCCCAATCCTATGTGGTAAATATTAGTTGTCACTGTTCTTGTTGTGGTGTATACAACACTTTCATTGTATTGTGCATACACTTCCATATGTTACACTTTACAAATGGCCCATGAGCAGAGATGTTAAGGAATAAATAGATAAATTAAGAATGAACAATATCACAATGAAAGCAGAAGAGTAAAGCAATCCACTTAGAATATGTAACAGAGGAAGAATGTGTGAGAACTAGACAGAGAAATAATCGAAGTATTGAAACATGACAGTGAATGATATACAGCGTAGTACAGAAGAGAACAAAAAAGAGATCCTAATAGATCATCAAGGAAGCAATCAAAGCATGTGGTAATAGATATAGAAAGCAAACAGGAGCATTAGGAAAACTGTAGTGTTTCGTACTGACTTAATGAGTTCTTGACATTAAGCTGCTAAAATCAGCGAATAATAGAGTTGTAAATATATTTAAATGAATTGTCAGAATTGATGGTCACAGCCGTAGACTCTGTTATGTCATGGTTAAATGAGTGTGGTAAAAACAAATAATACAGGAGGGTCACCAGTTCTGAACCACTGGCATTAATCTTTGAAGTGAGACGTAAGATGGTAAACAGAATAGCATTAAGAAAAGTAGTGGCATTTTCTAGTGACTTTTAGAAGTAAAATTATATGTAGTGTTTTCTGTTTATGAACTAGACATAAAAAAATAGAAACTTGTTTGTTCAGAATAAAGCTTTCATTTTGCTAGGCATTTTCTGTCTTGTTGCAACTGTAAAGGTCTCTTTGGAAGCTGTACACAAAGTCATACCCAATCACATACACTGTCATAATATCATTAATTACCTTTAACGTTATATTTTATGTTAGATACATTACATTCCTTATTCCTTATTCCTATTGTAAAGTAATCATATTCCTGCTACTCAGGAAACTAGGTCAACTAAAACTAGAAATTATCCAAGGGCAATAATAGAACAATAATATGAGTACAATAAGAAACTATATATATATGTTGAACATCCTTAACAAACTAAATTTTTTCTTATGAGCTGCTTATAGGATCATAGTCCAATTCTAGTATTGACTGCATCCAAAGTCTATTAAAATACTTGTATTTCTCTATGTACTTCCAAAGTAAGATTTAGTTTCCTAGTTGACATATGAGTTTTAGTAGCGCAATCGACAAATTCCTGCAAGATTTTCTACTCCTTGGTGCTATAAAATGTGTACACATGTTGAAATTATATCATCTAGGCATCTGAAAGATAGTTTGTCCATAGAGAAGACTACAATTATAAAGTGTTAGGACTCAGTACTGTCCTAAATCCTCCTGATGGATGCATCAGAAACTACTGAGCACTGATGCAAGCAAGTGCTTGCAAATATAATATCTGATAGGGTGACAAAGCACTATGTAGGTTAGTCCTTAACCTGCAGGTGTATTACTTTGAGCAGTGATGTCAGCAGATCACGCAAGTTAAACAGCCTTGCAATCTCATGGGATTTGCCTCATAGACGAGAGCTGGTTGTGATTTTTTTTTTTTCGCTACAATTTTTTCAGACTATTTTCTCAGTATTTCTGGGGATTATTTGCTTGCCTCAGTTCTATTCAAGTGCAACACTGCTTTCAGTATCTGGCATATTCTAAGCTATTCCTTCCATCCTCACAGTGATACTATAAGCAAAAGGACAGAATTTATAGGGACAATTGTGCCTTCCTTGTTTTCAACATTAATTTTGGATGGGCATGTAACGGTGCCAGAAATCAAGTTTTAGACTTCTAAGTATCTTCAAAAAAATGGAAAGAAAAAAAAAAAAAGAAATTAAAGAAAAAAAAGAATTAGGTATGTAGATCATGTTTTCATGTTTGAAAGTGTTTTTTATGCTTTTCAGGAGCAAGGATGACCATTTTGAGGAGAAACAAAAAAATCTATGTGCAGACAAATGGATTTACATGGATTGTATGTAAAAATCCAGTGGTGGATGCCAGGGAGAATGTTTAATTTTGTAGCTCTGCCCTACCAGAGAACTCTTTGTACAGGAAGAGTGGAAAAGAATCATGGGCACTTGTGGCTAGCAGATAAGACTGACTTTCTGGTGTGTTCCTTCAACGAAGTGTTACTGTCTTTCTTCAGTGAATTTAAATGAGAATAAACATATTAACACTGGTAGGTGCTAGTAAGCTGTAGCCTATCGCTGTTACTGAACTTTGAATCTTCTGTGAATATGATCAATATAGAAATAACATATTAACTTTTAAAAAAAAATTCATTGAGAAGAATTAAAAGCTGTGATATATGGAAAGAGATTAAGACAAATTAATATACTATGCTACTGCTCAAGGGAAAGACTATAAAGAATGACTACTTACAAATACCTCAGAGGCAAAAATGTTAGAGTTACAGTGGTTGTTATAACTTTATTTACTGTATTGTCCCTTCCACCAGCAACATAGACTATTAAATCTCTGAGGAATATAAATTGAGCACAATGAGGCCTACTATATGGGGACATTTCAGGGAAAAAAAAAAAAAAGATGACATTGTATGGGAATATTTAGGATATATTTCAGGAAATAATGATAAAGAGTAAGGCTTGTAGTGCTTCATCTTGCACCATTAATATCTTTGGGGATTTAAAAAATGACTTGAATAAAAAACTAAGACAGAGCCCTTCAGGCAATAGTATGAGCAAACTAAGGACATAGTTAATATGTGAAATTCACTTCCATCAAAGATATTTTTAAAGAGCTCTGTGTGAGGGCATATCAGAGAGAGGATTATAGTGGTAAATCCTGATTTTTCTGTAGAGGTCTGTGCTAGCTGACCTCAAAGACTTCCAAACTGACTTTCATCTAAAATTTTAGAACTGTCAAATGAGAGTATTATGGAGAGTGAGCAGATCAGTTACCTAGAATATGATATATGTTGTGTATACTACCAGATGTTGATGCTGTCTCCTATTAGATATCCCATAAGTGAAGGAAGCTTCTTTTCACAACTTAATTGTAGTTAGTGCAGACCAGGAATAAAGTTACTAATATATTAAATTCCACATGGTTGTAAAATGTTTTTTTTTCTTACTGTGTGACAGATCATTTTCTTGATGGTGTATTCACAGCTAGGTGTTTCTAGACCCTAAATTCCTTTTATAGAACAATAAAGCTGCTGCACAACTGTACACTGTCAAGATACAAGTGAAAATATACAGTTTCAGTGGACTATTTTCCATGTGACAGATATTTAATTTGAAACATTTGCCTATTTTGCATTCTAGATCTTGCTCAATCTAATAATTTCAGGGCACAGCCTATAATTTTTTTGAAATAACTCTAGTTCTAAGATTTAAGGTAGAAAACTGATTTGACTAACAGTCAAACTACAGTAAGACTCAGTTTTCCAGTCATATGAAACACTGACCCTTCTTGTGATTTAATGCAGTTCCTGAGTGACACAGGAAGCACCGGAAGTTTCTAATATAATACACAGCTATGCTGTGAAAATCATTGTCTCTGGGTGCTGTGGTTTCTAAAAGTTTACACATTTCATAGGGAAATTGGAAAAATTATGGAATAGAAATCTACTGTAAGTTATTAAATACTAGGTTGCTAAACCACTTCAGGTAGAGGAAGCTCCTAAGCCAGACATGATTCAAGGCTAATATATTGCTCAGCAGAAGTGTCCTTGCCTTCTTTTCATACTTAACTCTAGGCAATCATTTTAGTCATTGTCTGAGAAACGACTTCATGCTGGGTGCAGTGTATATGGCTGCTGTCATGAGTGAAGAACCTTCATCAATCAAAGCTACTCACTTTGCTGTTTCTATGCCTGCACTTCATGGGTAATTATCTGACTGTCTCTATGTATGATTCTGTTTCAGTCCTTGCATTGTACTGTAGTGTCTGAGAGCTCTTTTCTTAAAAAGTAGGAGACAGATTTTATAGTGTATGCACAGAGTCTGATGGATGACCTATTTGGTGGGACAGGGTGTTGAAATGCGCTGAATGTTCTCCTTCTGTGATGAAAATAATTCTCTGTGATCAACTCTTATTTTTATCTGTATGCAATTTTGTTGTATGCTCAGATGCTTCTGAAGCAGGACCTGTACTGTAATGTTTTCTGTGTTCAAGACAATTAAAAAGACAGTGCTACATATATTTTTCTTTGTGGGACAATAGTTAGCATTCATGAAACTGTTAGGGTCATGAAATATAGTAAGGTGCTGGCCAGATTAGAGAAAACAATGTGTGCACTTCCTGAAAGTTACAGAAGAAAAAAAACCAATGATTAAAAATAAACTCCTGACAACAGTCTATGAACAGATTACATATAATTAGATTACATTTAAAATAGTGGTATAAGAAAAAGCACCATCTTCATCAGATTTCTTCATAAGAAACAATTTGGCTGCCAACTGACCATTGTTATCCCTTAGACATATCACAGTATTTACCTTTCTCTGAGAAGAACATATTCTCTTACTGACCTTCATGCAGTTATATGTCCATTAGTCATTTCTTTAGGGGGTTGTCAAGGTGCATACATTGCTTCTGCATTTGAAATTAAGCAGAAAAATGACCATTTTCTTTTTAATATTATTTCTTAATTCTTAGATGTCTTTACGCATTTTTTTCAAACACTTTCAGAATTAAGTCCATTTCACCGTAGATCTTTGTTATGTTGACTTTTCATCAAAATTACATAACAATTCTTAACTTTTTTATTTAAATCATTTAAGTCCAAATTTGAAAAGGTATTCCTATGAAAAGAAAACTCTCTAAAGTTGGTACCACAGCAGAAAAGTTCTCAGAGTGAAACCTAGTTCTTCTGTTCTTAGTCTGAGGAGTACCTTACTCTGTGAACATATCCATATGATTCTTTTGCACCTTTGTGTTCTCTGTTTTATACTTCTTAAATTGACTAAATTCAATTAATAATGATGAAAGCATTTTCTCGGAACAAGGTTTGTTGTAGGTTCTTTGCTAGAGATAATTTTCATTGATCTGCAAAGCCTGGAAAGGAGTTAGAATATGTTTAGTAGGTTATGTTACATATTTAAATATAAATTGCCTATATAAACTTAAATTATATAGAACCAAAGAATCATAGGATGAGTAAAGACTTGTAGTATATTACCTAAGTCCATCTCTAGGCCTAAGTACCATATGCTTTATATATTTCTTCATTAGTAGACATTTGCTTAGATTTTTCTTTAAAATTCCTGTTTTCTAAGATTTCTAAGGGCTTGGTATTTGGTCCTGTTCTCTTTAATATCTTTATCAATGATCTGGATGAGTGGATCAAGGGCATCCTCTTTAAGTTTGTGGACAACAAGAAGTTAGGCAGGTGTGTTGATATGCTTGAAGGTAGGGAGGCTCTAGAGAGGGATCTGGACATGCTGGTTCGATGGGGCGAGGTTAGTGGTATGAGATTCAACAAGGCCAAGTGACAGATCCTGCACTTGGGTCACATGAGCCTCAGGAAATGCTACAGACTTGGGGAAGAGTGGGTGGACAGCTGCTCAGCAGAAAAGGACCTGTGGGCACTGGTTGACAGCTAGCTCAATATGAGTTGGCAGTGTGCCCAGGTAGCATTATTGCTTCCCCCCTCCCTGCACCATATTATGTACTCTTGGCTTCTTTACTAGCAGTGGGCAGATCAAAGCACTTGGGGGGGGGGGGGGTGGCGCAATTCAATTATTCTAAATTATTATCCAAAGGGAACTTGAATTGGCATCTGAAAGTACTTATTTCTCTGCATAGAGTAAAACCATGGCAATCTCATGTAACAAATATTGGCCTTAGACAGCATACCTTGAGATACCTATGTGAAATGAAGCCAATTCAAAATTGTGGTGAAATCAGTTGAAGTTCAGTTTCAACCAACCCACAGCATCAACTAGTGGCAACACAGAAGACAGTTTCTACTTCCAGACTTGACCAGAAGTAATCAAATGACATTTTACATTCTGCTGTATACACAGTCTTTTTAATACAGCATCCTATCAGATGACTTAAACTATTAACATCCTAGTCTTTGAAATTTGGATGGGCATTCTGAGACAAAGAGTGAACAACAATTTAACTCTCTTGTGTTAAGAGAGCAATCTACCAACACATCACATATATTGGTCATGACCCTTTAATGGCCTTTGGTGAATTTGAAGTACCGGTAGAATTAGATATTTCAGATGAGGCCATGCTTGAACTTCAGTAAATGAAAAAGCAGTTCTTTGAGTACTAGGATGCTGTTTGTAGATCTTGCTGTGACAGCATGATTGGAAATATATCAACTTTGCTGCTTTGAAGTTTTAATGTCATCCTCTTTCATTTATGCCATCAAATATAAATGCTATTAAAGGTTAAAGCCCTTTGTGATATCTTACTTGAAGATGTGTTTCGTAACTGGGATACTATTCATGAACATTTTGAACAATATGTTTACATAAATGATATGTAATTATACTAAACAGACTAAAACCTGATAGATTTGGGTGAAGAAAAAGATGGAATCAAAGGAACTGTAATTCAAACTACATCATCAGATTTAACAATTATTTTGATCCTTTGGAAGAGGAAAGGGTAAGGGTTTTGGCATATTTTGATATTAAATCTGGATATTAATTAACAGTCAGATCTGAAAGGAAATTTCTCATTTCAGTCTGGGAGAAGGATTCTGGGGAAAGAAATAAAAAAAAAAAAAGAAACAAGCAAGAGAGGAAAGTCCACAAAATATCTGGAAAGAAAATCTGAAAGTGCTATTTTAAAAATGACATGGTTTTTATTTTTAATATAGATTTTCTTCAGAATAGAATTATAATGAAAAATAAAGACTGATTACCAGTCATAAATCCAATATAAAAGCTCTATGTCATAGAAAGCAAGCTAAGAATAATAAAATGATTAAAGATTATAACTATAATGTAAGGAAAATAGGCAGTTTAATTTCTGCCAGGCAGTTTTATTAGTATAAATTTGACTTTGGCTATAAGTTTATCTATGCATGATGATTTCAGCTATTGACTTTGATTGCTAAGTGTTTTTCACTTATTCTTTGAGGGAAAGAAGAGGATGCTGTCCTCTAATATTAATTGTTTTCCAATTATTCCTCATATGTGAAATACAGCCTAAACTTAGCCACTCATAAACTAATCTCTGTATTCCTTACCTAAAGACCCCAATCACTGTTAATGATTTTATTGTCTTTTCTTTCAGAGAACAGAACTAGACACAGGACCTCTGCCTCAGGATCCTTGAACTCCATGATTTCCAGCAGTTGGCATGAAAACACTAATAGAAAGTCCTCACAATTTTGTATTAAAAAATAATATCCTTCATTCCAGTTTAAATTAGCATTAGCCAACACTGATGCTTAAGCTCTCAAAGAGAACCAAAGATGATCTGGAAGGGAATACTTTGTGTATTTAAGCATGCTGCTGCTCATTACATATAACCAGCAATTTACAAAGTACTTTAATTTCTTGGCAACTGCTGTCAGACCAAAACTTTGATAACGTCCACTTATGTCACTTCGAAAATTATTCTGACCAGCATTCACGGAAACTGTCAATGCACTAGCATTTTGATTTCATAGATTTCGAATTTGTAAAAGTTACTGGCTATCCCTCTGAGACTCTATTCCAGGTTACAAATGTGAAGATAGGAAGCCTCTAGCAGTTTCCTATGCACTGTTGACATGACAGCCGTGGGGAATGCACTCTTTAGGAGAGAAGACACCACCATGACACATTTTGTTTTTAACCTAGAAGTTTCAGTTCAGCAGTTTTGGAGAGTTTTGGGTTTTGTTTTCTTCCAATTCTCTTATGCACAGCTTTAAAATATGCCCAATTCCCCCTTTTTTTTTTTCTTTGCCCACTTAATCATTCACTTCCCTGAAACCAATGTAATTTGTCAGAAAGACATTGAATGACTAATGCCATTGAGGGCACAACTAGATTTTAGCAACACCAGTGAGCACCATGACTATGTCTTTACCACACTGAAAAAGAGTACTTAAGATGAGCTGTCAACTCTTGGCTCTGCCTGTTCCCTGTCTAAATATATATGATAGGTCTCTGATAATATGATAGTGTATTATCTACCAGGGAGCCAGGGCCAGCCCCAGGGCTGACATCCTGCCTGGCCTTGGTCTGTCTCCATCCTCAGGGAAGTGCTTGATGCCCAGGGCTGGGGCTGCCCCCAGATGTCCTGGAGCTGGATGGGACAGTGGATGGATCCTAGCTGCCAGAACCTGTCCTGACATCCCTTGGGAGCTCCTGCTGCTCCTGGCCTCAGGGAGCTACTGGCCTGTGCTGCACCCTGACATATTTTACTCTGTTTCATAAAATAAAAATTCAGCCAAGATCCTGTCTTGACCAACTGTCTGTCTCTAAGGTCAAAGATTAAACATGTCTTGAAGACACTCAGAGAGGAATGGGCAGCCTGCTGAAGTCAGACTGCATATATACGTTATACAAAGGGTGCATCAAAGATGTAGATGTAGACAGGAATACCAATGAGAGTCATGCAGGATCCTCTGTCTGCAATTACACTCTTCAAATACACAAACTTCTGTACTCACTATTTTCATATTGCAAATGCATGAAGATCTTCAGAGTAAATCTGTTTACATTTCAAATACTTATTCCATTATCTACATGAAAACAATGTGTGTTTTTCGAAAAACGAGATTTGTTAGCTCCAGACTTCTGTGGGGTCTGAAGACCTAATCAGTGAGTAATAAATATTGTGTTGCTTAAAGCACTAGTCTTAATGTTTATATGTTTAGAAAAAAGATTAATAACTTAAGCCCTTCAACTTTATTTTTGCTGTCTGACAATATCTAGCTTTGTGCAGATTTGATCAGAGCTAAAGGGTTCATGTGTTTCATACTTTTCTTTTTAGTTGAAATTTTACTGTGTTGAATCTCATTCAAAGCTTCAACTTTCAGGCATAAATATAATCAACTTTCTAAAGGGAATTTCCAGGAAGTTCACAACTAGCTCCAAATTCTAAACCCCTTTATGCAAGATTACCAAAGGGCAGAGACTAAACTCCAAAAATACTTACTCTGTAGAGTGAGATGCATTATTGGCTTCCAACATGTGAGGAAAAAAGGTCACAAATTCAAATAATATTTTGATAAATGTCAGTTATAAAAAGCTGTGTGCTTTTTTTTTTTTTTTTCCATTCTGTCTTACTATGAGTAAGGGATCAAAATTAAGTTATGGTAAGCAAGCTGAGTGTTAATATAAATGCCTTTATGGAATAACATAGATTTTTTTTTGTCCAGTTATGTCACAGATATTTCAACATGGAGTCACAAAATGTAATTCAGCATATAACTGCTTTATTTGTTTCCTTCTTCCTAAACAGCTTTTTTTCTGCACTGGTATCAGGAAACAAAATCATGAGCATATTGCCAGATATTTTCATAATTACCTATTATAAGTCATGGAAACAATTCTAGGGTTTTTTTCTAGTCAGTTTGAAGACGATCATTCCAACCTCAGGTAGAAAGGAAATGGTGATTCTCTCATCTTGAAAAAAAATAATGAACTCTGATTTTTATAGAAAACTAAAAAGCGACATCACTGGTAAAATCTGAACTTTATCTTAAGGATGAACTTCCATCGCCATTTCATTGAACGTCATGTAAAATATGATTGTTCTGTATAACACTTCACTTCAAGCATCAACTAAAGTTACTCTGTGTCTCAGATCTCAACTTCAACTGATACTGATAGGTGAAACTAGTGTCTTCAATTTACCTAAACTGAGTATTAGATTTTCCTATACCTATTACAGATAATCGTAATTCATTCAAAAAATGCTCTACATTTTCCTCTATGTAGGCCAAAAGCAGCTTATGATTAAGCTCGCTATCTTAAAGAGACTGACTTGGCAATTCTCATCTGTTAAACCTCTCACTGAATAAAGACCTGCCTTTTAATGATGTGCTTCTGTTGCTGCTACACACTCTCAAAGTCTTGCTCAAGCAGCAATTCAAATCATGTTTGTTCCTAGGTACAATAGAAAGTTTATACACAACTGCTGTACATTTTCTTTATGTATTTCAGACTTCTTCTAGTACTCTATGATACTCTTCAAGTACTCTATGATACAATCCTCTTGATTACAGCCTACATGAGTTAATGACTGACACAAAAGATCATATATGTCATATCTTGCAAGCAGCAAAAAATGTGCTGTTCTTTAATCTAATATGTTTTCTTTCATGGTTACCATAGACCAAGACGTGACCTTTTAGTTAGTGCTTGCCAACTCAGAAAAAGGGGATCCTAACAGAATTGGGCAGATTTTTATTTGCCATTTAATGTCTTTTAAATCTAGCTGAATTCCCCAGATTATTTATACCACTAATAAATATAAAAGTCAAATGTTTTTCAACCTTTACTGTACTGTGACTGAACAAGACCTGTAGCATGGATCATATGAAAAATTGCCTGTAGAAAATTAGCGGCCAAATGAAATCTTTGTAGCAAATCTGCATGGGATTTCTTTAAACAGCGACCATCCTCAGCAATTCTACATAAACACTGTGCCTCCAGCTCCTACATAATTTTTTGTTTGGTTTGGTTTTTTTTAGCTGATCAAGCTGATGTTAAAGCTCTACAACTGAACAAACTTGGATGCCACTGCTTTAGCTAACCCTTCCTAGTACTCAAAACCTTCTGCTGAGTTTGATCCAATGCCTTTCTTTCCTGTGCCCTAATACTTTGGTGCCAAAGCTGTCACTTTGTGTACTACTCTTTATCTGGTCCCCTCTTAGAAAACTCTACCAGACTTCTTCAACACTTGGGCTCTGGTTTCTTTATTTCTAAAGCTGAATGCAGAAACTTTGTGTTTAGCCATGAAAATCCTGACTGTATCCAAAGAAAAAAAAATCCCTTGGCTTTTATTTCTAAAGTGATTTGTTTAAGGCATAGGAATAAAAAATCTCTTTTTGAGGTCTTGGCAATCAGCATTTCTTTGAAGTTTTGCTTTAGCGTGTGACATTGCAAAGATTTTTCTGTAAGATTGACAGTAGGTAAAATCACAGATAAGACAGCTCTTTTCTTTGAAGTTTGCATGAATGGGGGATTTATTCATGAATGTCTAACAGGTAAGAGACTGATAGGTTGATTTTTATATTGTGTGTCACCTAAACAGCTTTTGTACTGACCAAGTATTTATTCAGGAAAAGCTTGGCAGAACATACCAGACTGGAATGAATCACAAAAATCTGTTTACAAAATGCCAATATATGTACTGCTATCACCTTCCTACAGACTCGCCTGAAGTTAAAGATTATAGTGGTATATTCATGAAAAAATAGGCACTGTGGTATCATCCTCCTGTACCTTAGTATTCTCAGTATTCAGCCTGAAACCTTAATGATACTCTTAGTAAAACATGCTGTTAAAAAGACAAGCAATATGGAATGAAGAAATCTTTTCATTGCAGAGGATTTCTGGTTTCCGTGAAATACACCAGTTCTGGAAAGAATTGTAGGTTTGGCTGTGGAAGAGCTATACACCTGCAAAGGAAATGAGTATTTAGTTTGTTTCAGCAAATCTTGAACTGCTCTGTTAATAGATGAAGCAGAAGGTTTAAGAGTATAATGGCCCCCTTTGTAACTTTGTCTTTATATCTGCACTTTGATTGTGGGTGAGTCTTAATACATTTAATTGACTTTATTATATTGCTTTTGGTACAAGCTATGCTTAGCTCCCTAGGATAGAGTAATAAAAAAAATTAATAATTTCAAATACAAGACACATACTATATCAACTAATTTGACAAAAAGAATAACTGACGGTTATATGGCATTTTTATTCTCAGAGGTTCCCAGAGCAGACCAGAACTCTAACACCTGTTTAATCTACTTAGAAAGAAACTATGAGAGCTGACTGCATTCTGGTCTGAAGCTGAGTAGCTTCTCAAAAGTAAAACAAATATTCATTAAATGACTGCCAGTTTCAAAAGGAGCTGCAAGGAAAACTGGTGAGTTATCAGATGACAGATTCATATAATTGTACATAATTAAAAAAATAAAGAAATGTAAAGATTATGTTAGTGTATCTCAAGTTTCAAAAGTGAAAAATAAATATTTTTCTGAATCTACATCAGATGTATGAACATCATTGGAATAAGATGTTTATGCAGCATTTAATTCTTTACAAAAATTGCATCTATAAATGTCTGAGATGTACAACTCATTGGAATGTACAACATCTCCAATGATTATTTCAGTATGGAGTGATGGATTAGGGCTAGTTCAGACAGAGCTGTGCAACTGATGAATTACCACAGTCACATTATACATACTTACCACCAATTTCTGATTGCATTTCTTAGACAGTCATCTGACTGATCTTAGTTACAAGGTTGTTCATATTATTTTTAAATGTTCATAGACTTGATTAAAAAAACCTTACCCTGTTTTTCAGTCAGAATTTTGAGCCTTGGATCAGATACCATGTTCAACCAGTTATGGATTTAAAACAACATGATTACAGCCAACTAAACTAAAGAATATGACTTATACTTGAAATAATAAGCCACTGACTTAAATATATTTGTAAAGACATTAAAATGACTGAGTAAAAACATATGTTTGAGAGACTTAATGTATTTACAGATACATGAACAAAAGAAGCATAATTAATTTTTAATCTCTCTACTGAGGTCTGTTTATGCAAGTTTATAGTAAGCACAATATTTATGGTAGAAAAATATAAATAAATTGCTATATGTCAAATACTGGAAATTACTTTTTATTTGCTTTTTTTACATATAGTCTAACATCATGATTATGGCAAAGTTAGGAGAACTCCTGACAGAAAAGGCTTTCCAAGTTCTCAGCGTTTTTTATAAAACTCTTTCACTTTCCCTGTACATAGTATTTTCATTGTCTTGGAAACAACATGTGAAGTATGAACAATTTTTTATAAGGACTCAAAACCTTCACTGCTGTGTTCAACCTGTGTATTCCAGGAATCATGTGACTGAAAGGAAAAATGTTTGAAATTACAGTTAATTTTTTTCCCCCAAAGAATAATTCCTTCTTGCATAGTTATTTATTTATTAATTGCTTATGTCAACACATGCCTATTATCAGCCAGGGTAATTTTATAACACATGCCTGTACATGTTTTCAAATTAAACTGTCATTCTCATAAGGAAGTCAATGACAGCAAAGAAATTAACTGATAATGAACAATATTTTGATAATTAGTCATCTGTTTATCTGTTTTCTGAAAATCTGTATCTGTTTAGAGTCAGGCTAACATTTAGAAAATCTACATACGTACAAACAGCTATATAAGAAGTACAGTTCTAGCTTTTGTACCTCAGGCTACAGTTGTCCCTCTGAAGTTTAGACATATGTCAACATGAATTTGCAGTGTATTAATGATGAATCTCCCTCCTGTCATTCAAAGCTCAATCTCTCTACAGAGATGTGAAGAATATGGTGTCCAATTTCAGAATGAAATGAGGATAACAACCATAAACCTCTCCAGACAGTTTGACTTAAGACAGCAAAACAGAAAATACCCAGCAGTATCAGCAATATCCACTGCTTCAACAGTAGGATGAGGCAAAGACAATAATAGAATTTCAAGGATTTTTCTTGGATTTCTGTTTTACCCAAGACATTTTACCCAATCTTTCTTCATCTAATACAGTATTGGAGAACTAGTAAAGAAGAGGAAAAAGGATTTTTTTTTTAAATACTTCTCTAGTATATGACTTTCCTTGGAAACCCTTACTTTTTCATTGTCAATACATTTCCATAACTTCATTTCCTTGTCCTGTTTTTGGCTTTCTTGAACTGAGGTTTCTGCAAAAGAAGAAATATATCTAGAGCTGTAAGTGAAAATGTTTAATACTTATATAAATATCTACTATTCTACCAATATATATAATTTCCACTTACATTTGTGCATATTATATTAATAAACATAATTGTTGCTTTTTGAACAAAATATTCATACATTGCAACTAGAAAAATACAGAACTGAAGGAAATTCCTTCGAGTCTTTGAGACCTGTCCTATATGTCTTGCTCTCTTTCACCTGAGTAGGTAAAGGTAGACATATTTTCTTATTAACTTGATGCAGTTTTTCAGGGAATAGCCACAGTTTTATAGTCTCACAAATAGATAATACTAATGAATTCAGTAATTTCTATGTTCCCAACTAGGAAAATATGAGTCTTCTGTGTTCTCTGCTACAATCCATATTGGACTTTACTACCAATAGTAACTTCAAACTCAGTTATGAGGGATGAAACAGATAGAGAGGGTCCTGTTTTCCACTTCCAGGAGATAAGTAACTTCTACTGAATGTAACAGGAGTTACTTACCCATGAATGTAGAAGAGTGAATATGTGCTGCAATAAAATGAGAAAAAGCATATTGCTTTTTAATATTAAACATGTCTAGGTTGACATAATATATTGACAGTTCTTATGAAAGACCTAATTAAACTAGTTGGACCTCAAAAATTACCTGGCACCCTAGAAATGTCAAATAGAAATCACCTTGAAAAGGTGATTGGGTCACTTTACACGCTGGTTTACGCTGGTGTAACCTTCTGAGTGTCGATGTTTTTCATCTTCAGCCAGCACAGACTTTGGATTCTTAGTGTTTTCTAAACAAGATGCTTCCACAGATATTTTTATGTCCCCAGGAAGAGTTCGTCAGTCTATCAAAAACTCTTTGGTTCTTCCGAAGAGGGAATCTGACATCTCCATGCATTTTATGTGCGTATCAGCATCCAGGTGGGTATGTGCACATGTGCACAACATGCACACATGTATATGTAGATACTGAATGAAATTATATATACGTAAATCTTGTTTTATTTAATTATACAGTTTTAATGAAATTTTATCCTGTTTGGATAGCAGTATGATTAGGTCTTCATAGACGAACTATGAGAATCTAAATATTATTGTGAACCCAACCCTACTTTTTAGAAGTCCTGTTACTTTGGAGGCCATGACAGAAAAATTTTTAAGTAAATTAGTAAATTTTTTCACTAAGAAAAAGAGAGACCTAGAAACTTCTTTGGAAACAAATGATACCGGTAGTAAAACTGGCACAGAGCTATCAGTATTAGTCAACATTTTAAATACTAATTTTGCAATTAGCTAGATGTTTGAAGTATTAGAGATTTTAAATGAAGACAAACTTCCACAAAATATTATTTTGTGAACAATGAAGCAATAGGAGTTGAGCAAAGGATTAAAATAAGAATCATAAGACATACTGCATGTGCACAGCCCATATTAATGTTAATGGCATATGCACCACAGTTGAAGGAATACAAGGAAACATCAGTGATCAGAAAAATAATTGTTCATCAGTCTTCCTTACTGTAACAAAAGTGGAAGAAATATCCATTATTGTCCCTTGTGGTAACCCAAGCTTCTGTCTTATATAGTGATGTGGATATTAACACAAGCAGTCCCTTGGGTCACTTTTTTGAGTCTGAACACAGCACACAATTTCTGGTCATATCCATAATATAGTACATGTTGCTACTCTCTAAAACAAGATGGCACCTTTCAAATTATCAGTTGAAAATTAATCACTTGTGTGGTGGGTTGACCCTGTCTGGATGCCAGGTGCCTACCTAGCTGCTCTATCCCTCCTCTGCCTCAACTGAACAACTGGACAGGGGAGAGAAAATACGATGAAAGTCTCATGGGTTGAGATAAGGACAGGGAGAGATCCTTCAGCAGTTACTGTCAGGAACAAAACAGATGCAATTTGGGGAAATTAATTTAATTTATTGCCAATTATAAGTCAGAGTAGCTTAACAAGAAACAAAACCAAATCTTAAAACACATTCCCCTCATCCTTCCCTTCTACTTCACTCCTGGCTTCTCTACTTCCTCCCCTCAGTGGTGCAAGAGGATGAGGAATAGGAGTTTTAGTCAATTCATCACGTATGGTCTCTGCCACTACTTCCCCCTCATGCTCTTCCCCAGATCCAACATGGAGTCCCACACATGGGAGACAGTCCTCTGTGAACTTCTCCAACATGGGTCCTTTTCATGGACTTCAGTTCCTCATGAATTGCTCCATCGTGGATCCTTTCTACAGGATACAGTCCTTCAGGAAGAGACTGTTTCAATATGGGTCCTCCATGGGGTCACAAGTCCTTCCAGAAACCTGCTTGAGCAATCCATGGGCTCACAGTCTCCTTTGGGTGCATCTACATGTTTTGGTGTGGAGTCTCCAATAGCCTATAGCTGGCTATCTGCTCCACTGTGGATGTCCATGGGCTGTGGGGGGACAGCCTGCCTCGCCATGGTCTTCATTGCGGGCTGCAGGGGAATGTCTGCTCTGGTGCACCTCCTTAACTTCCTTCTTCACTGACCTTTGTGTCTGAGGAGTTGTTTCTCTCACTTACTTCTCTTCCAGCTGCTGTTCTGTAGCAGTTTTTTCTACTTCTTAAATATGTTATCACAGAGGTCCTACCACCATCACTGATTGGCTGAGTATTGGCCAGCAGTGGGTCTGTCTTGGAGCCAGCTGGCACTGGCTATATTGAATGTAGGAGAAGCTTCTAGCACCTTCTCATAGAAGCCAACTCCGCATCCCCAACTGCAAAAACCTTGCCACGTAAACCCAATACATGCTTGTTTGCAATATCTCTGGAAAGGTGTCCATGATTTTCCTGGAAGCACTGTTGTTGGCCCAGGACAAAAATGTGTCAAACCACTGCAAGAGATGACAGAATCACAGTCCTTGGGCTCTTAAAGTGTTTAACTTAATTAAATTCTCCCATTGCTGTTTGAAGCAGTCATATTTAGAAATATGTATCCTGTTGCAGTGAAACTTAAAGTCCTTCTCTGGTGTCTATCTTGTTATTTCAACTGAAAATGTCTGCAAAGAAAGTAAGAGAAAGCAGTAAACTATCTGAAAATAAAAAGGATACTCTAAAAAGAAATATCTAATTATATATTTCATTTACTGTAGTTTGATGGGTCAGGGGTGTCACTAGAAAAATTAGATGTTCAGGATAATAGAGTGAACTTGATTGTGAA
This sequence comes from Actenoides hombroni, assembly GCA_024336885.1. Classification (NCBI taxonomy): domain Eukaryota; kingdom Metazoa; phylum Chordata; class Aves; order Coraciiformes; family Alcedinidae; genus Actenoides; species Actenoides hombroni. The sequence goes on from WUAM01000107.1 coordinate 13,492,231, forward strand.
TATCACAGGACATTGAGTGTGATACACTCAGAGCTGCAACTGTGAAGAGGAGCTGCTTTCCTTATTTAACTTTTTTTGAATGGGAATGTAGATTGAGTGCAGTCCATAAATGGTTAGGGAAATTTTGCAGTATTATTTAATCTACCATCTAGGACAGGATTTGGCCAGGGAGATTAAAATCTCAAAAATCTAAGCAGAACAGCAAGAAGTAAGGAGAAAATAATTTCAGTGTTGAGAAGCATTCACAATATGTCTTCAAATTTTCACAGAAGTGACAGATTTTTAAACGAATGCGATAATTTGAAAGTCAAAATAGATAATGTGATGGATCAAAGGAGCACATCTGTATTGGTATCATTATATACAAAGAAACATTGATGAGGATGTAGCAGTGACAGAGTATCAGGAGACAGTTAATTGATAAGAAATGTGCATAAAAGCAGAGGAAGGGATAGGTACCATGAAAAGAGATTATAAACATATGCCTCAAGGAAGGAAGGAAGGAAGGGGAAGGTGGGAGGACAAGAGAGAGAGGAGGTGGGGAGAGTGTTTACGTAAGGAGATGATATAAGAGCCCAACTAGTAATGTCTCAAACCTTGTGTAGTGGTATGACCTGAACTGAGAAAGAGCAAGGCCTGCCTGGAGGGAGAAGGTGTCAATGGCTCTGCCCTGCTGCCCTGGCTCCTTCCAGATGCATTAACAATAGGAAGTGATAAGATCTTCATACGGAGATGGTGTCTTTTCCCTGAGTTAACTTCTACTAATCACTAGGACTGCACCAAGGAGAGGTCTATATCAGACACCACAGTACAAGGAGCTCTTGCAAATTAGCATCACCTCTCTAAGTTTCCTATGTAAATCGGGGATGCCACCCATATCCCAAGTGTATAAAAAGACAGTAATTTATTGATCTGTGTGCACTCACCACCGAAGAACTCAAGATTTAGATTGATCCCATTACTGGATCCAAGGGTGGTGATATCTTTTTATTTTACTCTCTACCCCTATGTTTTCCTCTTTCTACTCACTTTTTCTTTCTTCTCCTTGATACTTAGTTATGCCTTAAAATAATTTATTAAGAAAATAGCGCCTATGCCAATACACCTCTACCTGCACCACTTATTGATTGTTCATAGGGAAAACCAATATTTTATTTTTTTGTTATTGTTCCTCTGAGTCTTTGTCATGACTCTATCACCTCTGCGGCCCTGCCTTGCAAGGATAGACTCTTTAGGGGGATCATAACAATTCACCTCCCTCATTGTTCACTGAGCGAGACGAGTCAGATGTTAAGACAGTCAAGCAGTGGAGCATGCTGCCCATAGAGGTGCTGTCTCCATCTTTGGAAATTTTCAAGATCCAACTAGATTAAGCCTTGAGCAACATGCTCTGACTTATAGCTGGCCCTGTTTCGAGCATAAGGTTGGGCGGAGACCTCCTGAGTTCCCTTCCAACCTGAGTTATCTAATGATTCCAAGATCCCAGATCCCAGTGTTAATGATGATAACTTGGATGGAAAAATAGCATGTGTGTAGTTCCACTGATACAGAACTGGCTTCTAAATATTGTATTATTTATGAAAATATCTATGCCTGCATTAATCATCATCTGATAAATATTACTGCAGCCATACTCACATTGGGGCAGCTACACAGTCTTTCCACAACACTTAATATAGTTCACATTTTTAACGTAAATAAGCCCCATATTGTCAAGGAACAAACAAACAACACTATCATTCTACTGTAAAGAAACAATTTACTAAAATGCCATCATTATCCATCTGCTACTAATCTTTAAATAGCAATAATTACTAAATGTTCTTGTGGCTACTGAACTAGACACAGGATACAAACACCTTGCTAAATCACTTAAGCAGTAAGTTACAATATATGTCATGCAACTTGAGTAAATACAGTTAACGTCAAGTTACATTGCCGTAAGTAGGAAAGCAGGTCCCTCGTATTGAAACACCTTTCTTCAGTCTTAAGGGAAAAAGTCTCTGCTTATAAATTTATTTGAACAATCAAATACTTTATGAATCAGGTGTCTCTTCCAAACTTATCACCATAAATTATATTCAAATGCTGAATCTTTTCTGGAATGCTTTTTAAAGATCAGAAAAGTTGCATGAGAGTGTTCTTTAGACTGATATGCCATCTCAAGTAACATTGCTTTGAAAATATAGACTTATGTGGAAAAACATGCCGGATTCATTTACTCTGTCTAGCTGTCACTGAAGTTCTCAAACAGTCTTTCTACATACTATTACAAAATAGAGTTGGTACAATCTGAGATGTCTTCAAGAACATAAATGCAGACAGATCGTTTTAAACACAGGTTATGGCTGCAAACTCTTAAAAATAACATTTAGGCCCAGGGATTAAGGACTAAGACCCCTCAGGGGGTCTCTAGTCCAAGCTTTTGCTCAAAGCCTAATCAGCACTATGATCAGACTAGATTGCACAGGGCTTTACCTAGTACGTCTTGAAAGCTTGCAAGGATGGGAACTGCACAGTCTCTATGAGCAATATGACAAAGGGACAAGCAGTCCGTTGATTGACTGTTCTCTTGGGGAGAAAAGTTTTAACTCAAATACAATATGAACTTTTCTTCTTTCAGTTTATGTCCTTTGCCTCTCCTTCGACCATGAACAGCCTAGCTCTATCCTCTTGATCACAGCATCACACATACAGAATGGTAGGTGTTGGAAGCGACCTCTGGAGATCACCGAGCCCAGCCCCCCTGCTATAGCAGGTTTGCCTAGATCAAGTTGCGCTGGATTGTATCCAGGTGGGTTTTGAAAGTCTTCAGAGAAGGAGACTCTGCAGCCTCTCTGAGCAGCCTGTTCCAGGGCTCTGTCACTCTCAAAGTAAAAAAGTTTTTCTTCATGTAAGGTAGAACTTCTACCTCTTTTGTGCTCTTTACCCCTTGTTTGTCCCGTCACTGGGCACCACTGAAAATAGACTGGCACCATCTTCTTGATGCTTATCTTTTAGATCACAGAATCATAGAATGGTAGGAGTTGGAAGGGACTTTTGAAGATCATCTATTCAACCCCCCTTGCCAGTTCAGGAACACCTAGGGGATGTCACACAGGAACAGATCCAAGTGGGTCTCAAAAGTCTCTAGAGAAGGAGACTCCACAACCTCTCTGGGCAGCCTGTTCCAGTGTTCTGTCATTCTCACAGTAAAGAA
>WUAM01000107.1:13498105-13510566 GCA_024336885.1 Actenoides hombroni
CTGGCTCCACCAGTCTGTCTCCTGATCAGCCTCCCTGATGCTCCTCAGCCTTTCAACTTCCTCTTGTAACTCTGCTACGTAGCAGAGGAGATCGTCTACCTGTTCATACTGCAGGCAGCAGTTCACATCTCTGTCATTAATTTGCAGTGCCAGGCTGTGACATTCCCTGCAGCCCGTGACCTGGACCACTGCGTGTTTCTGTGGGTGCTCTGTCTGAGTTCCCATACCCGCCCTGGCAAGCGCAGAGCGTGTGACCTCCTGCCGGGTGCAGACCACGGTTGAGATTTCTCTAAAGGTCGGGCTGCCCTGTCGAGCTGGCAGAGCCGCTGTTTTCCCCGCGTGCTCCACTGTGACAGCCGCTGCCTCGCTGTGCGCTCTCGGAGCGCAGCTTCTGGTTTCACCACGTTTCAACCTCCCACCGTTGTCCCAGAAACGCCCCCGGCCCCATCAGCCTCTCGGCCTTGATTGAGCGAGGTGCAGGCACCTGCGTGGGTCTCTCTGCTTTTCCTCGGACTTTTCTGGCTCCAGGAACCCCCCGGTCGCCTCAATCTGGCTCACAGGCACAGAGCTACCCCTTGCCGCTGCCTCGCTGTTCAAGCTCTTTTTATTTATAAGCATTGATAAGATCTCCTCTCCAGGCTAAACAGACCCAGGTCTCTCAGCTTCTCCTCATAAGAGAGGCACTCCGGTCACCTAATCATCTTTGTAGCCCTCTGTTAGACTCTCCCCAGTAGTTCCTCAACTCTCATGAACTGAGGAACTTAGAACTGAACCCAATACTCCAGATGTGGCCTCATTAGGGCAGAGTAGAGGTGGAGGAGAACCTCCCTTGACTTGCTGGTCATGTTCTTTGTAATGCATACTAGGATACCATTGGAGCTCTTGGCCACAAGAGTACACTGCTGGCTCATGATTAACTTGTCCACCAGGACTCCCAGGTCCTTCTCTGTGGAGCTGCTTTCCAGCAGATGACTTCTCTGAAAGTACTGGCAGACAGCTGTTTCGTTCCCCAGAAGCTCTCTCTTCTCTAGGCTGAATAGGCCCTGTCCATCATTCTTTCCCTGCTTTGCTTTGCCCCCTGATCATCTTGGTGACCATCTGATGAACTCATTTCATCTAGTTTGTATCTTCTGGGGAACTCAAAACTTGACATAATATTCCAGATATGAGTGCTGAGCAGAGAGGAATAATATCATCTCTCAGTCTCCTAACTGCGTGCCTGTTCACACAACACAGGATGTTGTTGACCTTCTTGCCTACCAGGGTGCACTGATGGCTCCTGTGCAGCTTGCTATACTAGTTTTTCATCAGAGTTGCTTCCCAGCCAGTCAGTCCCCAGCCTATGCTGTTGTAAAGGATTCTTCTTTCCCAGGTGAAGAACTTAATATTTGTCTTTGTTGATGTTTATGAAGTTTCTGTCAGCTCATTTTCCATCCTGTGAAGGTACTTCAGTGTGGCAACCCTTCTCTCCAGTGTATCAAGTTATCCCTCCAATTTGGCATCATCTGCAGAGTTGCTGATATCTGCATTAGGGCATTGCTTAAGGAGGACCAGTTCAAGATTGTCCCCTGTGGTACCTCACTAGTTATCAGCCTCCAGATTGAATGTGACCCATCAACCACTACTCTCAAAGCCCAAACATCTGACCAGTTTTTTATACATCTGTTCATCCACTCTTCCAGAGTAGATGGATATGATAATATTGTGGGAGGCAATGTTAAAGGCACACATCTATATGTCTCTAAAGCTTGAAAGATATACAATATATAAAGGTATGAAAGTTGGTTTACTGAGAATTGAAGTCAATAAAAACGGTTAGATATTTTAAAAAAGGATAGGTCGAGTTCTATTCTTGTATGCAACTGCCTTGAAAATAAAGCATAGAGCATTTTTGCATATCCACTCGTCCATGTGTTTTAGTTTAGCTTCATTTGAATTTGCCTTATGCTGTAAAAGAAAAGGTGTTCTGTGTGTTGTACTTAGCACACATACCAAACAGTTATGTTACCTGTAATGAACAGCAGCATCACAGAAAAGAGAAGCATTTTCCACACCTTCAAGTTCACCAATCTTTAAACCAGAAGATTTTTATTAGACTTTTTTTGATACATTACTGTTTATTCCTCCTCCAAATATTTTTGAAGAGAATACCTGAATAATCATAACACTGTTTTTTACCACATTACTCTCCTCTATGAGTCACACAATCTGCTTCCCACTGCATATTTAGCAGAACCAACTGCCTTTAGCCTTTATTTTGGTTTATTTTTTGTTTTCTCTACAAATTTCTAAACTGTGCTCTTTGCTGAACCACTGTTTCACAGTAATCAAATTACCATTCTGCAGCTATGGAAATATGGTACAGAGAGGCACCAAAACTGTTTTTATATTGAAAGAAGAGTTAAAAAGAATAAGCATCTACCAGCAGAAGAGCTTCAAGCATCCAGCATATATACGTATGAGTCAGGCATATAGTCAGATGTACTCAAATAGGCAGCATTCCTCATAATAGGAAAGCCATGGCTTTGTATTTAGGATTTTAGAAGATTCTGGTTGGCCACTGATACTAAGTATCAGAATTTAATCCAAGGTATTTAATCCAAGACACTGCTTCCAAGCATGTTTTGGGCACACATGCTGTAACTCAGCCCTTTTCGAGCCAGCTACTGTCTGGGGGCATCCTGGGGCTATCTGCCTAAAGATATATGACAACAGAAACAAGTGCACGCAGATCTGAGCTACTCTGACTCTCAGTCAGGATGTGAGCTAGCTCTGGTTCAGGTGACCTAGATCAACATCAACATTACCAGCTCTGACCAATATAGTCTAAAAACACAGAGTGTATGAGCTTGAAATCAATGTCTGCTAGGTCATCTTGATTCTAAGCTGGGTTGTTGTTGGCCTGGGCATAGCGTGTCCATTTTGCAATTTGTAGGCAGTGCAAAATTCTATATATACACAAGAATGCCCAGGTATTAGGCAACAACTTATAGGAAATCATCAAGTGAATCCTAGTCCTTAACGTGAGAATCACCCTAATTTAAGGCATTTATAAACTATATTTTGGTCTGTGCTTTCCTTCCTTTTTAGCTGGAATCCCTGAGTCAGGGGGTGTAGCAGCACCATGTATTTCCCAGGAAGGGCAGAAAGTAGTGGCAGGCTCCTGCTTTTATCCAGCCATAATTTCTGATCAATCCCCTCACAACTCCAGCAATCATTATTTTATTTTGGGGCTTAGTCAGATCAACAAGCTAGAACACTTTGACCTTTGCAGCAAATGCAAAAAAAAAAAACCAAAAACCCAAAAAACCCCAGGACATAAAGTTGATTATCTGAAGAGAGTTAGGCAGTAATGATCTAATAGTGGAAACACTTCAGAGACTCACTAGTGAAACCAAGACTTCTACCTTTCCTGAAAACATTGACTGATTAAAAAAAAAGAAAACAAAGAAGCATTAACACAGAAAAAAAAGCCCCCAAACCCTCAAACCAAAAATCAACCCCAATTCAAAAATCTAAACTCTACCATGATTCTGGTGTGAACAGGAGGCTCTAACCTGTTTAGTCTCCAGGCCTGGACCCCAGAATTTGATCATTCGTGAAGGTCCCTTACCTCATTTTGTCCCAGTCTCAAGTAGCACTCTCTCAATCTCCTAGGACAGCAATCACTTAAAATAAGCAGTCTGGGTATGGCCACGCTGTTCTGGAGGTAAGGGATTTTATTTGCATGAAACAGCCACTTCCCTGCTGAGGAACACTCCCTACCCTCTTTTATTTACAGGTACAGCTGTGAATTCAATGATCTAATAATGAGTAATGGTGCAATTTTGGTGCTAGGAAGAGAAACAAAAGGACATACTGAGTGATGAAAAAAGAAAACTCTAAACTGAAAACCATGGGAACCAGCTGGAAAGTAGCAAATAAAGCTTGAAAAATTATTTCTCTATTTAGACTAGAAAGTTTTTGAAGCATGATCTGAGAAATAAATAACAATAATGAATGTTTTAAAGGAAAACAAGCCTTTTTAAAAAGAAATCAAGAAAATCTGTATTAAAGGCAGAGGATTTTCCATGTAAACAGAAATCTGGAGAACTGGAGCAGCAGAACTAGAAGCAGTATAAGGTCACTTCTGAAAGCTGGGAATAAAAGCAGGATGTGCAGTCCATTGCCTGGATTTAAGACAAAAAGGCTTCCCACAGTAGGGAATATATTCTTTAGGGTACTGTGTCCAGGGTCCTGTCTCCGTATCTCGTGTACTACTGAGAATTTCTTCTTCTCTGAGGCGAATTCTGTAGGAAGGTTCTGCTATCCCAAAATCAAGAAAGAATGCTATTCCAAACAGGTAAAACTAACCTGTGTTCTTTAAGGTGAGAAATAAGAAAATAAACAAAACAGTAAATAATTGTAAATGAAAGCTTTATGAGTGATGAACAGAACTGACTATTTTCTGGTATATGTCCCCTGTGTTTCACACAGCATTATATCTTTATTCACCTGTCTTCTGAGAAAAAGTGTGTCTCCAGTCACCAGTGTCTCTCCTTTGCTTTACTCTCTTCTTTAAAATAAATGCTATTGATCAACAATAGTCTTTTCTGAATTGGTAGAAAGGTAGGAGCCTACTAAAGCTCTGTTATTAAAGTTGAATATGATTGGAAAGGATAATTTATTCCTCCTAGATCTATATCTGTTAACTCCGTTAACTTTTTATCGTAATCCCCTATTTGTAACATTTCATTTCACATCTTCAGAAGCTATTTTTTCTTATTTTTATTTCATTCTGTGGATTTTGTTTCTGGTATCATGAAAGAGTTATTATTTATCCTATTTTTTTAGTAATCTTTATTTTGTACATGTAATTTTTTGAGCCAATTGAATCTTGCAAATTATATTTTTCTGGAGGAACCTGAGTCAGCCTTGTCCAGATTGTTTTATTAGCTATATTTAAAATTGCTGCAGAAGACATAAGTTTGTGAATATATGCGTCTCGATATCAGTATATAAATCTTCAGTCAGATCAGCTTTCTTTGAATGTGAAAACTATCAGTCTCTGCTTCAAAGATTAAAAAAAAAAGGAAAAGTTGGAAGGAGAACCTTTTTAAAAAATACTTCTGAACAAGTTCCACTGTTACAGGGAACAGTCTGAAATTAATCAGGACTTCTGACCGCCCAGGCTGCCAGTGTTCTCTAGTGGTTGCCATTTAAGAGCCCAAATAACATGGTTCAGTGCAGGAGAAAAAATAAAGTTTTGAAGCTGAAGCCAGCTATTCAAGGAGTGCCATGCATACCTTTACATCAGCTAAGGTATGTCAGCTGGCATATATATTTAGAGTTTAATTTAAAAAGGGTGATTTCTAAAATACCACTTTCAAAAGAGTTGATTATGAAGTTTCCATTGGCCTTAATGAGAATTATATCAGGCCAGTAAGATCATTTAGAATGGATTTATATAGTAACAATTCATATATATTTGGCTGTTCCTCTAATGTAGCAAAAGTGATTTACTAATGTTTGTGTTTCTTGCACTGTTTCAGCACCATTTGAACCTTCAGGGCTCAGCATCATATCTGATATTTTACAATGTCTTTTTTCTAAAACAAATGTATCTTTGGGTTGCCTGAAGTCACTGTTGAATCCAAGTTGAGTTAGAAGAAATAAAATTGTTTGAAAAAGGAAAAAGCTAGAAAAATATCTAAAAAGAAAAGTTGATGACCCATATTTTGTTTCACTTCTTAGTTCATCCATGAAACTAAACCACATTTAAAAGCTAACAGACAAACAAATAAACTAACAAACACCACAGATGTCTGTTTTTAAATGGAATGAAATGCATTACTCACAGCATGGTTTCCTGAATATATGATTTAAACTGTTCATATATGCATTGCTGAACTGGAGTCCATTTGAAACATTTTTTATTTTAAAAAATATATCACCGGCAGTTTGTTTCAGAAGTGACATACTTAATAACTGTGAGGGCTTGGGGTTGTTCTTTTGTTCTGTTTTGGTTTGTTTTTAAATTATGTAGACTCCAAGTCTAAAAATCAATTATAAAACAGTTTATCAAAAAGATGATTGGTACATGACGCACAACGAAGTGGAGATCCTTTCCAGTGCAACTTCTGAGTTTCTGAAATTTTCTTAATTCTCCTTTCAAAGCTTCTTTGCTCCTTTGCTATTGTTATTTTGCATCAGAATACAAGTAGATTTTTAGACCTTTCCCCCTAATTTCATCAAAATGTTAATGAGCTGGTTTCTTCACTTTTTTAAAGAAAATTGATCTGCTTCCTGAAAAGCAATATAATAAGGAAATGGACAGATATTCCTCATACTTCTGAAGTTCAATATAATTTCTTTAAAAATATGTTAGAACAAACAATGTAGGATCTGCTTTGCCTGTTTTTTTAAAAATAATAAAACCAACTCTAACATAATAAGAAGCAATGCAAAAGCATTTAATTGTTTGTCTTCTATGATTAAATATGAATGTCAAACTTGAGAAGGTTCAGAGAGATGCCAGAAAAACAAGCCTGCTTTTTTGTAGGTTTATGTTCCTATGGAGAGTTTAATTTATATTCTTTCTCTTGAATCACACAGCTTCTATGATGGTAGAAGAGAAAGGAAAGAAAAAAGTGTCCTGTTTGAGTGTGAACAGAATTAATTCTGCTCAGTGATTTTACTTTTCATCTCAGTTCTTCTAACTAGCTGCACTCTCTGAAGTTAGCAGCGTGTTTTCACAGACACTGTCTGCTTCTAGCAGTGATAAGACCCCATGTTTAGAGTTACTGACAAGGATTGGTGTGCAGACCAAGGTCACTGCTGGATCTTGTGTATCACATTAGAGAGTGCAGAAATGTGAAAGGCCACACCTGAAGGAAGGAGCAGACAGGACAGGTGACCCTCAATTGACCAATGAGCATCCTTGGAGCATCCAAGGCGGCCTCTGTCTGTTCTGCCTTTGGTCCCAGTCGGTGTGTTCCTGTATCCAGTACCAGAATCCAGCTCCTGAACACAGCTCCTGTCTTCTGCTGGGCCCAGTCTGGGACTCCCCCACTACCTGCTCCACAACATCAGTGGTGATGGTGATGGAATTACCATCAGGGGGGTTGGGTTCGATACTGGTTTTGTATATACTTGTATATATTCCATTATTGTTATTATTATTATCATTAAAGCTGTTCTAGTTTCCTTTTCTAATTGGTCAGTCTCTCTCCCTTATTCCCTTTCTCTTCTCCTTTGGGGAGGAAGCGGGGTTAACAGAGAGCATCTGTTATATGTCTAAGGGGCCGTCCTGAGCCTAAACTGTGACAAAAAGCTATTACAAAAAATGTCCAAAAATAGCGTACACCTGCAGAAATTATTAAACATTTTCAATAAAGGCAGAAGAGGTTGCTTTTAGTCCATAATCTTTAGCCACAATATGATACTATTCCTTAATGAGCTCTGGATTCATAAAAGCAATTACTGCGTTCAGTGATGTAAACCCTATTCATGAGCTTGTACTGTAATCTTCTGGGGCAAGCACAGAAAATTAAAGACTCAGGAAGTAACTTTGTGCTTGTGGACACTGGTTACAGGTGGCCAGTGAGACTGTAGTTGGGCAGAATATAATCTCTAATAATTGTATTAACTGAACTGACTAAAAAAAGTTTAATTTATTGTTTCACGACCTATAAACACAAGAAAGATAATATAATTGTATAAAAATAATATTATACATTGCAGCCTTCTCATGCAGACAAATCCAGGAAGAATGAATGCTGGAGGCTGAAAATACCTCAATAAAACAAACTAGACTAATGCTGGAATAAGTGATAGTTACTTAGCGGGGGGACAATAAACGTCAGAGAGATGACAAAGGGAATGAGTAGGTTCGCTGCCATGTAATCGCACTGTAGATACCTGTAAATCAGATGTCTTTTTGTACTTCTCTCTAAAGCAATCCTACCTAAGTTCTATAAATGATGCTGATGAACAGGGACTTTTAGGGTATGCTCTACTTACCTGCTTACAGTGCTTAATTTGCAATGACATAAAGCATGACCTAGAATAAGTGTTTCTGAGTTACTAACATGTCAGCTGGGCAAATGTTTATCTCTGGAATGTTTCAGATCAATATTTTTTTTTTTTAATTTTATTTCATTTTTACCTGTGGAAATGTATTTTAAACCACGTCTGAAATGAAAAAATATTATTGCTTGAGAAGACAGTGGAATATGGAATGAATTATATTGGTAAAACTTTTAGAACTATGTTTTTATAATCCCAACTGAAATGTTCCATTTGCATAAACAACAAAATATGCATAACCATGTGCACAAGAGTCACCAAGCTCCTAATAATTTTTTTTTTGTGGGCCTTAAGTGTGTTTAGTTATTCTACACACAGAACTTTTTTATCAGGAGAGACTAAAAACAATAATTAGGTAATCCACAGGGGAAAAAATGAAGTATTAGAACTTTATTTCAAAAAACCCAACGACACAACATCCCCACTAACTCACCTCTCAAAACCACCTGAATGAGTGTAATACCCAGCAGTTGGCAGGTTTAACAGTCTACACTACTCTGAAAAAGTAGTTTCTGCCGGTGTCAGGGTTTAGGGCCAGGGCAGCCCACTAGACCTATAACAGACTCTGCTAACGCCCCTCCCTCCCCAAAGGGGAAGGGAAAGGGAATAAGGGAGAGAGACTGAGTGATTAGAAAACAAAACTAGAACAGCTTTAATGAAAATTAAAATAGTAATAACAAAAATAGAATATATACAAATATATACAAAGTCAGTATTGAACCCCACCCCCCCAGTGGTAATTACATCACCGTCATCACTGGTGCCGTGGAGCAGGCATTGGAAAAATCCGAGGCTGGGCCCTGCAGCAGATCAGAACAGTGTTCTGGAACTGGATTGTAGTTCTGGATTCAGGAATACTGAGATCAGGTTCAAAGGCGGAATTAACAGGGTCCTTCTCAGACTCTGGCTATTGAAGACGTGAGAAAAAACCAGAAGAGCTGAGTTGAGAGAGCTTAACCCTCATGATCCGTCAGCTTTATGTGTATATGACATATATGGGATAGAATACCTTGTTGGTCAGTTGAGGGTCACCTGTCTTGTCTGCTCCTCCCTCCAGGTGCAGCCTTTTACTTTCTGCACCTCCCAATGTGGTACACAAGATCCAGCAGTGGCCTTGATCTGCATACCAATCCTTGGTAGTAACTCTAAACATGGGGTGTTATCACTGCTGGAAGCAGACAGTGTCTATGAAAACAGGCTGCTAACTTCAGAAAGTGCAGTTAGTCAGAACAACTGATCTGAAAAGTAAAATCACTGAACAAAATTAATTCTGTTCTCACTCAAACCAGGACAGGAGCTAGTCAAGACTGATCCCACCACTTGTCCCTTAATTGCTTCCTGTGTTGCTTTGTAGGTGCAGCATCCGTGGAGAGCCTGTGTGCCATTGGAGGAACACACATGCCAATAGCCAACCTTGGGTCCCAGGAAGGAGCGCAGTAACCTGCCCTTGAGGCATCCTCAGCAGTCAGCCACAGGTACAGGTCTTCAATAGTTGATGCTTGCATTTATTTATTTTTTTAAAAAAAGCTATGGGATGAAACCAGAGAGAAAAGTACCATAGGAGCTTTCATAGATCTAAGAATTATCAAGAACAAGCTCTCAGGTAGAGATGAAAAGCTTGAATTAATAACTTCTTTAGCCAGGATTCAGGCAAGTTGGAAAAGAAGGAAAAATATTGTGACTTTCTTGTGCCATTTGTTAGCCCTTGATGATGTGGCCCTCTGTGGTCCACTTTATAAGAAAGGTAAGAGCTGTTTCATTCTCCAGTGACTGCATGTATGAGGCATCAAAATGCACAGGTTGAAAAGTTTTCAAGAGTAGATGAACCTCTAGACCCACCATGATGTTTCAAAGAATTTGCTTATAGCTAAGTGAGTTCTGACATGCTGACCTCTTTTGGTTTCACATCCAATGTCAAGCCCTGACAATACTGTTACTGTTAAGGTTATTTTCTTGATATTCCTTAAGAACATGAGTTTCTTCAAAGCACTTCTAAAATGACAGTTTTCATAACCTGACAGGAAAGAATTTGCAACCACAGCACTATCTGTGGTTGCTAGTATTCAATCAGAACTCTCCTTTTATTATTTTTATTTTTGGCAAAAGACATTCAAGGATAACAGCTCCAGGGAAGAAAAGAGGTTTGTCCAGTTTTATGGCTAAAGAAGTACTCCCAGAAGTAGAAAATGAGGCACTGTATTCCATTTTTCTATTTCTCTGGAAGAAAAAAGGGAATATTATTAAACAGACTTCTGTAAATGTATCTATAATAGCAAAATAAACAGTGCCAGAACCCCTTTTATGTCTCTGAAGCTAACTGCTTTAGTCTGGCTCTGTGCCTATGAATTGTTTGGGAAATTTGACCCGAGGCAGAAACAGCTAAGGATTTTTCTGACAGTGGCTAGTCCCTTGCACTGCTTAATTTACTAGTACATGCATACAGTACAGGGGTGCTAGTCAAAGTGCCCACAAGCAGTATACTGACCTTTGTGTGGTACTCCTTCTAGGCTAATTTATCTGTGTAGACATCATGTTTATAGAGCTAGATTGCTATTCTTGGTATAGATATATTTTCTTTATTTCAGTCCCTCATTAATAAATGGGATAGGAAGGAAGGGGCACAGTACTTCCTTTGTCAATGCTAGTTGATCACAAGCCATAACATAAAATGTTTTTTTCTTTCTTTGCACTTGAGAGATGCTAGGATTTAGATCACAGCTAAATCTAATCTTTAGATTGAAGATGCTCTGGTGCTGCAGTAGTCAAGCTGATTTTAAATAAGAAAGCCAATTGAATATTTTTTAGTTTCACTTTAGAAAATCAATACTTTTTTCTATAAATAGAAATCTCTGTAACCTGGATATAAAATCAGCTCATTTCCAAGTTTAAGAAGTACTTAACTAACTTAATTTCTGAATACTTTGAAGCCATTCCTCATGCTCAGTGGGAAATAACCAACTTGGAAGAAATGCATAATGCTCTGAACACAGACGGGGTTTCAGATGAACTTAGTTTTCCTGTCAAGGAACAGTGTGACATTAAGAAGAGAAGAAATTGCTCATGTTGAGCTGATAAAATAGTTAGCCCAGTCACATAATTACCATTACTGCTATGTGCTGTCCCTGCCATCAGGTGTTTTACCCTGTTCTCGTCACTAAAACCTAATATAGAGTAAATGATCTCAGCACATCATCTGCTTGATGTCCCCACTACAATAACCTTTGAAGACAGACTGAGAACATTCATGTATTTTTATTCCTTATAATTTTCTCTAGTACCTAAACAGAATTGAAGACAAATGACCACACCTTGGCTTTGGAAGGAAAATGACACTGCCATTTGAAGCTGGAAATAGTGATTGAAGCTCAAAAATATATTTATTTTCACAGTTGTGGTTAAATCACTAGAGTAATAACAACAAGAACCTCAAAATCATACCTTAAGAAAGCTTAAACAAATAAAAAATAAGATTTAAGGTCACTTTTAATAGTTTCATACACTGACATTCCATACCATTTATAGTTCATACTGTGAGAGCTGAAGTACTACATTGTTTTGACAGACCTGTACTTCAAGTGTATTTATGACTTATGTTTATATTAATGTGACAAGTCAGATAGGAGGGTCTACGTTTCACAACAGATGAAGCCAAGATGAAAAAAAAAGGACAGAAAAATCTATTTTTTAAGAGTATATCTTGAATCAGTGAGGTTATTCTCCCTCCCTTATTTGTTGATGAAATACCAGAAGGTTCCCACTGCCTGTTGAATTGCAGCATATTCACTTCAATAGAGGAGAGACCGAAAGTTTTCAGGATCCTAAGTGACAATGTAAATGACCATGTAGCCTGAAAAAGGTAACATTTGTGAAGGTACTATAACAAAATAGGTTTCAGCTTCATACTTAAATTCTCAAATTTTCTGATTAATAATATCCTTAATTTAGTAGCATTTACCTCATCAGTCAGCAATAATATATAATTTCTGTTGAATGCGAATCAAGTTTTATTCAATTTCTTGGGTAGATTGGCAGATCCACATAGACTCCCTCTCCCTGATTCTTTCTGAGACATTCTACAAACTGAATAGTGAAAGGTTCCTTCACAGCTTAAATAAATAAACATTGTAAAATAGCACACATGAAAGTAATTAGACAAATAAAGATCTTAGTTTGTTTTTTTTAATCTGTGGCTCTAAATCATAGAATCATAGAACAGCTTTGGCTGGAAGAGACCTTCAAGATCATCAAGTCCAACTTTATTCCTAGCGGTATCAAAAACCACTAAACCATGTCCCTAAGCACAACATCTAACCAGCCCTTAAACACTTCCAGGGATGGTGACTCCACCACCTCCCTGGGCAGGCCATTCCAATGCCTGACAACCCTTTCTGGAA
>WUAM01000107.1:13511360-13522069 GCA_024336885.1 Actenoides hombroni
GCCAACTGGATTTAACTCCATTGACCACAACTCTTTGGACTCATCCAGCTAACCAGTTTTTCACCCAGGAAAGTGTATGTCCATCCAAGCCAAGAGCAGTCAATTCCTCTAATAGAATGCTGTGGGTAACAGTGTCAAATGCCTTACTAAAGTCAAGATAGATAACGTCCACAGCCTTGTCTTCATCCAACTAGCGGGTCACCCTGTCATAGAAGGAGATCAGGTTTGCCTCTTCAGAATCAGATAGATGGAAAAGATTTCCCTTTTAAAGGTACACCTATATCAGTATTTTATATTAAGGGGAACATTCAACTTTCTGCTTATATTCTACAAACTTCACCACCTTAAAATCTAGTTTTATGATATAGGTGGCCAGACTTGAAATTTATTTGTATTCCCTTGCTCACTGAAAAGAAGCCAAATATATGAAACTTCTAAAAATGCTATTTCAGCATAATTGTTTAGTTCTCCTATTAGTGGCAATTGATATAACTACATTTTTTTTCTGAACATCATAATCAATATATGCATCTTTCAAATATAATCCAATTCTAATGTAGGTTTTTTTGTTCTACAAAATTCACTGTTAAATTCGAAAATTCAAACAGTTTGAATGACTGTAGATAGCAAGCATTCGAAATGTATTGTAATTATTAAATTTTTTGTCCATTTGTCCTTCTGCTTCCTGCTGTCTTTTTTGCTCACTAGTGAGTTAGACATTTAAGAGGAGAAAAGAGATCTATTGACTGTGGAGTTGAATTCAGTTAATACGCCTCACACTAGCAGGACAATGCATGTAGCACAGCAGGCCTAATTTGCTGTCCATCTCTAGCTATGAATATTACCACAAAACATCTGCAGTCAAGTGGTTTTCATCACACTGAAGCTCTCTTGTGTGGGGTTCTCTGCAAAATTTAATGACCACAGTTCTTTATGTGAAAAAGTGCTCTTTTACAATGACATTCTGCTTGAGCACCACAAGCAAGTGAAGTACATAAAAAAGATCCACTACAAAACATGAAAATGCAGCCTGTCATAATATCTGAAGCAGACCGTAACAAATGAAACACTCTTCTAGAGTAGCAGCAGAGAAGGAACTTGGTAGCTTGTATATATAAATATATATATTCTCTGGGAATGAGTTCTAATTGATTGCCAGGTCCATGGGAATACTTCAGTACATTATTTTCTGGAAGCAGAAAGCATGGCTGTGTCTTTGAAAGGAGAATTCTGCTGAATGTGCAAGATTAGTATTATGTTTAAAGCCAAAAGAGAAATTCAGCAGGGGAAATCTTTTCTTCAAATAGTTGCTACAATAATCAGAACCCTGTTTTATGGCTGGGTTATCAAAAGTGCTTCACACAAAAAAACCTCTCTGCTGTATTCAATACCTTGTTCTCATTGTGCTCTTTGCTAGTAGCACTAATCATTTGCAGGAAATGAACTTAACACTGACCAATATGATCAAAGTTGAGAGCTTTATTCACATTTTTTCCAGGGTTATATAGGATTTCTCTTCCCGTATACATGCTACCATTAACAGCTATTGGTTAACTACTCTAAACACACACTGTTCACACATCCTAAACTAATAAATCATTGGCTATCCTACACAGCCTCCATCACCACCCCTCATCCTGGTTATCCTCTACTTTCTTTCTTCATTATCTTCTTGCTTCACTACTTTGTGCTGTTCTCAAGCATATCTCAAGGACGCTGTCTGCAGCCCAGTTTATTCCCACACGGTCTTGTCCGCAGCCCACTTTGTTTCCAGATGGTGTGCCTGTTTTCCTCCTGTTCCCTTGTGAACAGCTCTTACAACCATCTTTCCCACCGTCCTTAATAAACAAAGTACTACAGCTAACATTACTAACACTAAGATGGTGTCTTAAGCTATGGCATAGGTGAGTTAGGATAGGCCACATGTCCATTCTCTTTGAGAAACATTGCCACAATCATTCCTCTATTTTTACACTGAGCATTGACATTGTGAATTCACTATTGAGAACAGAGACCATAAGAAAAAAAAATCTAGCAATTTTTCAGTTGTATATATCTTTTGGGATCACTATTAACAGATAATGATTTCAGTACATCCACATACACCTGTAATTGTCCTGATTCTATATAATATACTTCAAGTTAAACTTCTTCCATGTGATTATGCACAATTCATTTGCTGTTAAATAAGAGCCAGGCAGAGGAAGATGTGTTCTGGTCCACACTGCAATTTAAAATGCACGATAAAGTAGTTGCCCTTTGGGTTTGGACAGAGCTACTCAGAGAGTAGGTAGTTTAGGCTTATCCAGGGCATTACAGAATGACAGCCTTCTTTAAAGAACATGGGTATAGTAGCAGAAAATATATAACTATGTTTTCAGAGCATAGTTGATGAAGTGAAGCCATTTTAGAGCATATCATTATATAATAATCTGCAAGTAAATCAGTACAAAGTTCCCATGACTGAAAGGGTCAAAAATCTTCTCTACCAAGAATTTCTGTTTCTGAAAGAAAAGGGCTATAGCTGTAATGGTAAACTGAAGGAACCCTGAACTTGTGACCAAATAAAAAGGTATTTCAAACTCTGAAAGAAAGTGCTAGCATTTAAATCACAAGCTGGAAAAATTACCTGACCTGTCTGAACTCCTGACCCTTTCATGGAGCTGAAGTGCTGGCTGGCCTAAGCCAAGATATTAGTAAATACCTACAGACAGTCCAGTTCTCATACTTGTGTCTGTTCCCTGACATTACTGAGGCTAACAATGAGGTTGCAGCCTGTTCCTTTTTAGGACCAGACATCTCTGAAATGGCCTGGGGAAACCACTGTAAAAAAAAAAAGTCTGCAGAAAACTACTCTTAGAGCAGACTTAAAGGTCTTCATGGAAGGAAAGAATCTACTTGGAAGGAAGTATTTTACTCAAAAAACCTGCCTTCAAAATATACACACTGATCTCAGCTGTGTTCTGATTTAAATGTGTGTAAATCTGTACTTTTAATTCAGCTAGAGACTGGATAAGAAATATAAAGGAAAATGTCAATAAGTG
This sequence comes from Actenoides hombroni, assembly GCA_024336885.1. Classification (NCBI taxonomy): domain Eukaryota; kingdom Metazoa; phylum Chordata; class Aves; order Coraciiformes; family Alcedinidae; genus Actenoides; species Actenoides hombroni. The sequence goes on from WUAM01000107.1 coordinate 13,514,405, forward strand.
ATTTTAATAAATTCTGAGACTTAGTTAAAATGTACAAACTAGAAGCACATCTAATCCTTTCTAAATCCAGTCAATTTAAATGAATAGCAATGAATGTAATGATAGGAAAGAAACACCTCTTTAAGGACACTTGTTTTGACAAAAGAGTTGTTTAGCATCTGCAAACCATAATCAATTATGATGATGTTGATGACAAAGATGATGATGATGAAGAAGAAAATAACACTAAAAAGAAAACTTCATTATGTAGAAAGCTTCTCAGTACCACTGTGATGTTAAAGTGGATAAAATGCGAGCACCAGCCAAGAAGAAATAACTACAATATATTCAAGATCTAATGAATACAAAGTCAGGATCTGACTGTCTCTGGTTTCTGGCATATATGATGACCAAGAAAATTATATTCCTTTTACTCCTCATTTGGATAGCATGACCTATGAAAAATGTAGCATTTAACAAATATGTTTGCATTACTGCTGTCTAAGGATGGTGCCCCTAATGGCACCAGCACTGGGAATAATATAATTAAAAACTGTTTACCTCTTATGGCCACTCTTTCTACACTTATGTGAGCTGCATGAAGCCTGAGGTCAAATTTGAACTGAGAGTTTAGAGACGAACCTCCTGAGCTAAAACATTAATTCAAACTGCCTTGGAATTATTCAAGAAAGACAAATGGAGAGACATCTTGTCTTTTATTTTTAAGTCATTACAGAAAGAGTAAATACCCTGGAAGGAAAAGAAAGATGGGGCAAAAATAGGCTCATGATTGTGACTGATCTAACAGTGAGTTACATTAAATGCTGAGAACACATTCATAGGACTATTAAACCAAAAGCAAGACTATTGATAGGTGTGGCTTTTAAACTTAATGGCTGAATTACAGTGTATCATTATTAACTACTGGAAGACATAAATCTGGCAGCTGCTACTCAATTTTACCTGACAGTATTTCATATCAAATAACATGCTTTTCTATATTATCTTTAATATCCCAGAAAAAAAAAAATGCTGTTAGCAAATAAGAGAAAAGGATTAGAAAAACACTTTCTTTTCCAGTTCCTCAGTTTGGTCTGCATCATAAAAAAGAAAACGAGAAAAATCAAAATGAAAACTAGGCATGATTATTTCAACACCTTTAAGAAAAAAATTAAGACAAAATTAATGAATTTATGGATAGCAATTTTTAAATGTCAGAGTTTCTATCATGCAGAAGGAAACCCAATCCCTACAATAATTGAAGTGACTATGTTTCCTTCATAAATTGAGTTTGATTTTTGTTGCATACAATGCACAAAGTTAAACTCAGTCTTACTGTAACAGTATGAATTCAATACTCTACTGTGAGGCTAAGTTTAACTTTACAGGATATGGTGAAATAAACACAGACCACTAATCAATAATTTTATGATCATCTTGTTTCCCTATATGTGAAGGCTTTTACAAAATTAGATGGGTTTTTTTCCCTTTTTTATGGCTAGAAATGAATATGTAAAGAGCTGTTTCCAGCTATAGTTTTGTGCCCTTGTGGGACTGAACATTTCTAATTAGGTTTATATAGCCCTTAGCCAAATTAGTAGTCTTTTCAGTTTTCTATGCAAAAATGTAGGCCAGTCAGCATTACACAAACTTCTGTCTCAAATAAAGCACACTCCATTCTACTTCTGACAGCAGTGCATGTGTTCCATTAACTGGGTGCTTGCTTCCTCAGGTGACTCTGCATTAAGTAGGATTATTGTTATATCTAACAGCATATTATACTCTTAAAAGGATGCTGCTAATTCCAGAAGTGCACTGAAATGAATCTGAAAAAATAACACCATATGTGGATTTTGGTAGGATCCTAAGACTTAAGATCCGAGGATCTATTAAACTACTACTGATTCAGAACAGTTTGGAAACATCAGTTACTTCATATAGTCTTATGCTACATTAAAGTTAAGATAATTCAAATATTTTCATAGAATTAAGCACAAAAAAAAAAAAAAAGAGTGAGTAAAAGCTGTAATCAGTGTGCAGTAGAATAATAAGTCACAACTTTATTTGCCATCAACAATCAAGCTATCCTTATCCAGACATTGTACTAAATGGCACTGTAAAAATGAATAGAAGAAAAAGCTTTCCCTGGGGCACATAGCTAGGGCAGGGAAGGGAATCACAGCTTTACAGACCGTCCACTGAACACAGGTGGATGTTGCTTCCTGCCTGGACACAAGACACACAGAACTGAGTTATTCAAGTGGCACGTGTAAGCCAGCTCTTGGCAGTGGTAAATGTTTTGTTCTTCAAATGGTGATTTTTCCAGTTGAGTTGCTAGTACTAATCTTTCCTGCTTTTTGAAATCATCCATACTATCCATGCAACGCACCTCCTTCCTGTACCAACGCTCTCCTGACATTCACCTTCTGTGTCCTTTCAGCTAAACCACCCTCACAGTGTCCATTCTTCCTCTGATGGACAGCCTTCTCATCTTCATTCAGAGTATCCCCTGCTAGCTCCCACACTCTACTGATCCCCAACTCCACACACAAGATATCCTCCTCTACTGTGAACAGACTTGATGCTCACTGCCAGGGCAGCTGTGTGCTCACTAGCACATCTCTGCCAGCATTTTGGAGTCAGCATGCATCAAAATTCTCACATTCTGGCTCACTACTCTGGTGCCTTATTAATGGTGGGTCCATGACAGATATAGAACAGAAAGTTCAAGAGATTGCTTTGGGACTTTGTGGGGAAAACATCTTCCTGATTCATAGCTATCAGAAGAAAGTGAAAATTATCATTTTCCCCAAAACTTTCTTTCACCAGGATGTATTAAAATCACTCTGGATATTTAGTTCAAATCCTAAGTCAGTTGTTGACTTTATCCTGAATATATAGTTTTAGCTTCAGCAACATATTCTGTGTGGGTAAATTCCAGAAAACTAAGTATGCATGTGTAAAAACAGAAATGTGCCCATTTATGATGTTTAAATTTACTAATTATGAGGATCCTAAAGTCTCTCTTTGCTCCTGCAGAATAAAATAGAGTTACTAGAAATTTGTGATTTGTATAAGGCATTCACCACAACAAAAACAGAGAGAAGCAGGTGGAATATATGTAGATAGAGCTGCTAAATACAGGAACATAAACTTACTCTTATATGCACATTTTTTCATTACAGAGAAGTAGTGTGACCATAGGAAAAAAATAAATAAACCACTGAATACCTGAGCTGTTGTACATCACCCAAAATCTGTCAGTGCAAGTGACTCTCTAAGTCATGGGGCTGTCTCTATGAGTCCTTACCACTGAACGTTGGGAACCAAGATGAGGGTAAGTGAATCCTGCGATTTGAGTAGAGTTATACTCACTTATTAACACATAGTTTACCCAGGTTGTCACATTCCAGAGCTAAAAAAGCCTGTCTATGTAAGGAATGGATTACCAGTGTGACTATACCAATAAAGCCTCTAAATGAGAGCTTATAGAAGGATAACGGATCTTTAGACCACAGTTTATATTGCTCTCCTAAATGAAAGGTACTATATCAAAGACAGGGGTTTGGGTTGGGTTTTTTTCAGTATTACTGCCTTTGCATGTTTTGTTGTCATTATTGTTTGAATGGCATATATATACCATATATATGTGGCTATACTAGATAGATAATTAATAAGATAATTCCAGCATTATCAACATATTAAAACCACACAACTAAGTGCATGCTAGTCCAATCCCACCAGCTTAGTAATTGATACCAAGAATGACAATGATCTTGTAGAAACCCAAATCTCAAACTACACAAGGCTGTGAAATTCATCATTAATATTCTGAATTACACCTGAAAGCGCATTCAAAGTCAGAAAAGAAATTTAATGCAGGTGTCAGCAGGATTGATAAAGATTTTTGTTCTGTATCCCATTAGAGTGAAAAGAGATGATGACCTTAACTTACTCAAGAATATTGAAAAGTACCTATCTTTTAAAATTAAAACTGTCTAATTTTGAAGACCTTGTCAAGTAAGGACATCTGTGTTATGAAAGAGCCTTACAATATTTTTGCAATATTCCTATTGCTTCTGTTTTTCCGTCTAAAAAGCTACTTCTTGATTCTTCCCAGAAGTCACAGGGGAAGGTGTATTCCACCAGACTTAGTTTCAGCAAGTAGTGGCTACTATAATGAAATGTTTATGCCACATTACACCACAATGTTTAAATCAAACTAAGGGTCCTAATATTTTAAGACACTACATGAGAAAAGTGCAATTTCTAGTCCAGTTTGATACTGATTCTTATTGTGCCCTACTCCAAATAAGATGGCCCTAATTTGACAATGAAATAGCAACAGATAGAAGCTAACAGTAGCATCCTATTTAATTTCTGTCCTGGAGTAGTATAGTCTTATTATCCTCTAGTACATCATTGCATTCTGACAAAAACATCCAAAATTCAGAATACTTGTGGTTTTGTTCCATAAAATGGAATAAAGCAGAAGAAATAAGAGATAAAATGATAATGATGTTTATTTTTCCTGATATTACTTCATCAAAACAAAATCTGGGAGCCACCTGAAGTTTTAAGTTTGCAGCAAATTGTTTCCCCAGATATTTTCATTGGCTGAATCTCCGTCATTTTTTATTTGTAGGTTGAAAATCTCTCAGATGAGGTGTCACCTTCTATTATTAATTAAAATATGAAGAGCTCTGTCGGCAGTACTTTTCCCCCTAAACTCAAAAATGAATGCAGAATAAGCTTCCTTATTGAGATTTATTTCCTTCAACTGTATACCCCGGCTGGTAAGAATATCTAAACTAAATTAAAATCAATATGCATATGTCCTCATTCTGCTGCTCTAGGTTTGCTCTTACATCTTCTTATAACTTTTAGGAAAAATCTATATTGCCTTTGAAATTTCTTTCTCCACTCCATACATACTAGCCAGGAAAACACTAGAAATGATAGAAGCAGAAACCTTATAAGCTTTCGATCTAACTGCAATCAAGATGTCCTTAAGAACTTCAAGAACGAGCTGAAAACAACAGCCTACCATGGCACCTGAAAACTGTGCACTGCCAGCCATGTCTCCTAATTTAGTGCTGAGAGTCATCCAACTTTCTAATGTGTCAGGGGAACATCAAAACTACTTGTCCATTAAGGTGAAATAAAGATTTAGGTCTCTGGATATTTGTAGTTAGTTATCACAGAATCACAGAATGTTAGGGATTGGAGGGGACCTCGAAAGATCATCTAGTCCAACCCCCCTGCCAGAGCAGGATCACCTAAAGCAGGTCACAAAGGAATGCATCCAGGAGGGTTTTGAATGTCTCCAGAGAAGGAGACTCCACAACCTCCCTGGGTAGCCTGTTCCAGTGTTCTGTCACCTTCACCATGAAAAAGTTTCTCCTTACGTTTACATGGAACCTCCTATGTTCCAGCTTGTACCCATTGCCCCTTGTCCTATCATTGGATGTCACTGAGAAGAGCCTGGCTCCATCCTCCTGACACTCATCTTTCACATATTTATAAACATTAATAAGGTCATCTCAGTCTCCTCTTCTCCAAGCTAAAGAGACCCAGCTCCCTCAGCCTCTCCTCATAAGGGAGATGCTCCACTCCCTTAATCATCTTTGTGGCTCTGTGCTGGACTCTCTCAAGCAGTTCCCTGTCCTCCTTGAAATGAGGGGCCCAGAACTGAACACAGTATTCCAGATGCAACCTTACCAGGACAGAGTAGAGGGGGAGGACAACTTCTCTCAACCTACTAACCACACCCCTTTTAATCCCCCCCAGGATGCCATTGGCCTTCTTGGCCACAAGGGTGCATTGTTGGCTCATGGTCATCCTGCTGTCCACCAGGACCCCCAGGTCCCTTTCCCTTACACTGCTCTCCAACAGGTCAGTCCCCAACTTATACTGGTACATGGGGTTGTTCTTGCCCAGATGCAAGACTCTGCACTTGCCCTTGTTATATTTCATTAAATTTCTCTGTGCCCAACTCTCCAGCCTGTCCAGATCTCTCTGGATGGCAGCACAGACTTCCAGTGCGTCAGTAACTTCTCCCAGTTTTGTGTCATCTGCAAACTTGCACGCTGTTCCCTCATCCAGGTCATTGATGAATATAACCTCCTTAGATCTCTGCTTATTTCCTATAACGTTTTGTCAATCTTTAACACAAAGATTGCCTTCTCCTGTAAGCAGATACCTGTGAAATCCATCAAGTTAGTGTGCATCTATCTCATACATCTGTCATACTGAATTTCACAAGGGGTGTGTGTTTCACACACAGGTGCCACCAGTTATTGTATATTACTTGATATGATCCACATATGATCCACAAAGTGGATCTAAATTTTCCACTTTTCAAGGTTTGCATATAAAGAAAGACAGGTCATCAAGTTAAAGCAGGTACTTGGTGACTCAGGCAGCATAGTGACTCAGTACTTTCATAGGAATATAATTCTCTACTTGTAGTTAAGTCACTGAAACTCAGTTTTTCAGAGGACAGTACCAACAAGTTTCTCATTTGCTAGGTGTCTAACTTGAGACTGTAGAGTCTGATTTATAGAAGTGCAAATGTAGTCAATAGATTGTGCTTTGAATGTACAAAATGCAATATAAACACTCTGCAAAATCAGATCCTGAATTTGTTATGCTGAACACCTACAATTTCTAGATACTCTTGAATTTAATCAATCAAGGGCAACAAATATTACTTAGTATAATGGGGATAAAACTCTGTTCATCTTACAAGAGCTTACAGAAATAAATTCACAGCTTTCTGTGAAACAGACACATATGATTATGGGGGCAAATAGGGAGGACAGAATGAACAATATTGTCTTAAGAAAACTAGTTAATAATAAGTCAACATATCACAAAATGAGAAGAGGTTACAATATAAAACACATTCATTCAGATTGAGGAAAAGTAGTTCAGGAACATATAATAAGTATAATAAAACTAGATTAATAATTTAATTTTTAGTTTTCCTTTTTAATTTTAAGTGCTTACTTAGAGATTTAACATTTTTCTATTATTTTTCCTTTCACATTGTTTGTTAAATTTTTGTGGGGTTAGGGTTTTTTTTTAAGTATCCAAGTTATGTTATAAATCACATTGAATTAAAAATTTTTTTTTTTTCTATGTGACTGGTATTAAAGACCAAGTTCAGAATGCATTCTTCAGATATCTAACCCAATATGTATGGCATACATTTCTATACATGGAGAGAATTAGGTAGCTCTAGGGGAAAGAGATATAGTTCTATGCAATGTTGAAGAAATGTAATAAGACATTTCTATAATAATATTTTTAGAGTATGAATTACAGTAATTTTAGTGTCATTTATTCAGATACATCACAGCTAGATGAATTTTAAAAAAGGAAAAAAAATTCTATTCATTTAAACTGGATGTATCTTAATTCAATGTTTGGGGTTTTTTTATTGCCTTGTGGTTGCTGATGTTTATTATATTGTTCCTTTCAAATGTAATTTTTACATTATTTGTAGCCTATAGGCAGTACAGAATGCAAAATAAAGTAAAATAGAATAAAGTCCCTGTTTAGGACTGTGTCAGCTACATACATTACACTATAATGAATTCACCTTCCTCTGAATTAAAGTTTATTTACTATGAAAATTAAAAAAAAAAAAAATACAAACTTGCATGTTCCAAGGTTTGTAAA
>WUAM01000107.1:13522169-13549151 GCA_024336885.1 Actenoides hombroni
CTATGAAAATTAAAAAAACAAAAAATACAAACTTGCATGTTCCATGTTTTGTAAGTTTTTTACTGTTTCTTTTATTCAACAAATGAAACAATTTAAAGAGCTCCATATATAAATATAAATGTTGTGGATGTCTATCTAAAGAGCTTATCTGAAAAACACCTGTACAAGTAGATTCCAAATTTATTCACAGAAAATAATATTTCAGATCACAGAAAGCCAAGTTGCCTTGTGAGAACAATTGTATTTATGAAATCAGCTGGTTTCTAACAAAGACAGGATAAAAATCTAATTGTCCACCATTTTTATAAAAAGTGTGTGTTTGGATTTTTTTTTTAATTAATAGGGCACTATTGAATATCAGTCTTGGCTGCCTCTTCTGGATGTTGAAGTCCTCTATTTCTTCAAAGAAAAAAATGTATGGCAGCTCTGCTCATGGTGTAGACATACTAAGTGTGTCCTTGAGGGCCCAGTCCAACTCAGCTGAAGACAATGTCTGTCTTTTGATGTACTTCTCTGTATAGCTGAATTGTACCTTAAGGGAAAGGTTGACTAAAAAATGAGTTATATCAAACACTAAAAGAAGAAGCTCATCTCAGCCACAGTCCAAATCATGTCAGCTTTAATAGGAGCTGAATCTGCCCTCAGCCCTTGGCCATTCTGTGAACCTTACCAGCAAACTGGTGTTTAACAGAATACTAGCAGAGAGCATGCAAAAAGAAAAAAAGAAATCACAATAAAATTTAGTACAAAGAATAAATAGATTATTTCACCTGCAAGAACATTTCTTTCTCTAATCAAAGAGTAGAAATACATACGATTTTCAATGCTTTGTGCATGCTCCTGAAAATATTACAAAGTGTAATAAAAACTCAGACACATAATTTGAGAAATCAACTATAATTGGAGAAATCAACATGCACATTTCAGAATACGCGGACAAATAAATTTCCCAATTTAGTGTGACTTTTAATAGAAAACCTTTAATAAAGCTGCTAAAGTAAAAAAAATATCTACATGGCGTACTGAAGGCCGCATTCATTAGTTCAATTAAATCAACTAGCTCTACACAACTCCACTCAAAGATCTGGAAGGAGACAGCTCTGCTTGAACATTTCATTTTAATTGTGATAATATTGGCATTCTGCTCATGAAAGTCTTTAAAGGGAGAATGCAAAAGAATAAAAGATATCCTTCTTTTAATGATATGCAAAGAAGAGAGGAGAATAGTCAAATATAAAAGTAGAAAATAATTAACAATCAAATGTAATGATAGTATTGTTATGCTGATTAGGATACCATGAACACAGCTTAGTACTGGAATTCATGAGAAATTTATGTTATTTCTTTTTATAAGTGTCTGTGGAATGAGGCAAATTCAGCTTATAGAAACACAAGGATGCATTTGGTGGGGTTTTTTTAAGTCATGAAGAGTTTAAAAACTATAATTTCTTTTACTAATCAGTGGGAGCAAAATAGTTCTGTTTTAACCCTAAAGCAAATTTTGGTAACACTGGTTGAAGAAAGCAAGAATAATTCATGGAATAGTACCAGTTTAGCCAAGTTTGCAGATGGTTTATGTCAGGAAAACAATGCAAACCAGAGGGGTAGGCCTGACTCATGACTTCTAATGAAGTTAACAACAAATGGAACCAGACATTTAGTCACAGCCGAAGAGATAATCCTTTCATAATGCTTCAGTTCTTACCTTTTCTTGAACATAAAATCTTTTCAGAAAACTTAGCTTTTCTGTTGAAAGCCTGAGGAACACTGATCATTCCATGATCTACTCCCTGAAATGAATGGCTTGAGTATGGTCCCCAAGAGGAAAGTTTTACTTTTCAGTACAACAATTTGCTGTCATTAATCCCTTGGTCTCTAATTGCCACTATTTAATATCATCTTAACTGTGTTTCTCTTTAGTGGTTCACATTAAGTAAATACAATTTTATAACAATAAAGCAGGTTCAGCCAAAATAATAAATGAGCCTCCTCAAGGAAGAGACAGCGTTCCAATAAAAGACACCAAGCAATGCATCTGTTAGTGCTCTGTGGATGGAAGATAGCAATGCTCCAAAGACTGAAATTCAACCTTGTGCGAGTTGGTGTTCTACTTAAAGGTCTCTAAATTGCTAACAATTTTGCAATGGTAATTTTCTCCCTAGGAGGCATATTTCAATATGGATACTACGGAGGGCTATTATGTGCTGCAGGGTAGCTGGGTCAGCTGAGGTTCGAAAAGGCTTCCTCTGGTCTCACAGATGTTGGAAACTCTCCCTGAATCACAGTAGCTTCAGGGATAAACAACAGAGACTTCAGCTCATCCTGCTATTCTGAATTGGCCTTCTATGGGTTTGCCAACCTCAGATACGAGTGAGTGGTAGAGATTGCAATGTCTGTATCAGAAGTATTGGAGCATAGTGCTGGAAAGTGAGGCAAGCATTTTCTGTTATCAGTGAGGTTAGGTAGGTGGAAGAATATTGAGCAGGTTTAGTGGCAAATTCTGCTGGGATAGATTTAAACTACGGTTTCTGTCTAATGCAAAGCACTGGAATGGCAAGCACAGAAGCCTGCTGATTAAGAGCTGAACAGCAATAACAGCTTTAAATTTGATCTAACACAAATCTTGAACCTTTCAAGCCCCAGGTTATGTGCTCAAAAGGACTGTCCTGGTTTAATCTGAGTGAGTAATTAAGCCCCACACAGCCGCTTGCTTACATCCCACTGGTAGGATAGGGGAGAGGATCAGAGGGGTAAAAGTGAGAAAACTCATGGCTTGAGATAAAGACAGACGAATTAAAGGCAGGTAAAGAAAAAGCTTCACGTGTAAGCAAAGCAAAAAAGTAATTCAGTCACTACCTTCCATCAGCAGGCAGGTGTTCAGCATCTCCAGGAAAACAGGGCTCCGTCACAGATAATGATGACTGAGGAAGACAAATGTCATAACTCCAAACCTCCCTCCCTTCCTTCTTCTTCCCACTGCTTTATATTGCTGAGCAGGACATCTTATGGTATGGAATATGTCTTTGGTCAGTTGGGGTCAGCTGCTCCAGGTGTGTCCCCTCCCAACTTCTTGTGCACCCTCAACCTACTCATTGGTGGGCTGAGGAGCGGGACAGGCCTTGACTCCGTAAGCACCACTCAGCAATAACAAAAACACCCCTGTATTATCATTGTGTTTCCAGCACAAATCTAAAACATAGCCCCATAGTAGCTACTGTGAAGAAAAGAAACTCTACAATATCAAGTTACTCCTCATCTTGACCAGAAAATTTTTGAGAGAAAAGTGAGTACACATGCAGAAAGTTTCAGAATGCAAATAACATCTGTGCTGGTGCAGAAACAGGCTTTAGTATATGCAGTACCCCTGGGCCCCATATTGCCTCTGTATTTCACACTACCTAATCAACTGGCAAAATATAAAACTAATCCTGTCAGCAAGGAGTGGGCCTGAAGACTTTCAATGACCTAAGCAGTAAATGACAGATAATGCCATGTTCTTTCTGACCTAGTGAATTGAAGTGGCTCGGCTTAATCACTAAGGCTGAGAATACTTTGGCCCAGCACAACCACAAGTTTCTTATTTAAGACACTCTTAGCAAGAAATGTTTGATTGAGACACTACAAGCTTTAAACAGTACATTAAACTTCCCCTATATGTAAATAAAAATAGACAAGTTTGGGGTTTCTTTTGTTGCATAATTTAAGCCATAGAAAGGAAAATCACCAATTGTTTGAATACCATATACTGGATAGAAAATTCTTTAAAGGAAAAAAAGTAGAATATGATCAATTATCTAAGCATATATCCCTGTGGAATCTATTCTTACATTGACATTATTTTATAGTGTAGTTTTGTAAAGTTTTAGATGTTACAAAACTCCTGGAAACAAAACCTGGTCTAGCTCAAGCAACAGGATGTAGACAAGGACGATCCTGGATATGGCAAGATTCTGGCCCACAAGTGAACAATATCAGGCCAGGAGTTTAGTGTTGAAGACAAGAAAGCTCCTGAGACTGGCCATAACAGTCATCTTATTAGAATTCAGCACAATACAGAAACTTGCACAAGACTTTCCTTTTCTCTTCCTTCTTCCCATAAAACACAAGTCAGGAAGGGCATGAAAAGCGAATGCTGACAAGGATTTTTACTTCGTAGCTGTCATGAGACTTTCTCGGAAAGCAAGTCATTGTAAATATTGGGCTGTCCATATTTGAAATGTAAGACTCCTTTTCTCTGTTTGCTAGTTGTCAAATTTTTTCTCTTCCTTCACTGATGAAGAGAGGAAGAAGACAAACAGTAAAAAAAATGAGAGTAAGGTGGACAATGATATAAACACAACTTTTCACCTTAGAAACTCTGCACCCCTACATTCAAAGAGCAGGTAAGTGAAATGTGAAATTAAGATTGTAATTGCATTGGAATATAAAAATAATAAAACTGAACTCAGAGGATCTGACTTAGTTTCTGACTTGACACTGTCTGTTTAAGCAGGAAACAGTCTGTGTTGTGTCTTTTCAAAGAGCAGTAACCTGCAAAAAAGCCTTTTTCTGCATCCTCTGAGATTTCTCATACTTGTCAAAGGACCTGCAAAAAGAAGCAGCCCTTGATTTGAAAAGTAGGTCTGCCTTCACCAGCTTCAGAAGTATCCAACTGGTTAGGATAATGTTAGTGGCAATGTCTGGCAGGTGGCAGCACATGATGGTGAAATAAATAATTCCACAGCCTAGTGCTTTATTGGAAGGGACTATTATATTAACAACAAATGCATTTATGTCCCATACACATGGTTCATTGATTTCTGGCATCCCACATTTCCAAAAGCTTATTCTCCTTAGTTTGTTGCTGAAGTTCCCGATTCAGGAAATCATGTGAGTGTGTAATAGCATGAACTCTTTTGATTTGTTTGCCTGCCTAGTGGCCAACTAATAAAGGCCTTCACAATAATACAGATGGAAATACAACACATGCCAACATAGTTTGGACTATCTGATCTTCTTAGGGGAGACAAGTACAAGTACCCTGTGCATCTCTTTCTCTCCTACTTGCAGTAAATCTGCATCTGCAGAAGTATATCCTTGAATACTTTTAGGTTCAAATAGTTCCAAGAAGAGCCTCAATTTCAAAGCAATCTGAAAACGACGAGTGAAGCCAACTAATGTTTAACTTATATCTATTTCAGAGGGAAAATACCTTTGGGAAGGATAGAAAAATAAACTACAAAACAAGAAATTTAATTTGGGTTTTACACTTCTGCTTATCATGAGTGATGCATCCTTAAATTTTGCAAAAAAAGAATATAAAATAGTATAGTAGGCTTGAAAAATTATCCCAGTATCATTCCCATCAGTTAGTTAACCATTTATACCAGTCAGTTTCCACTTAGTATTTGAAGAAGAATCCAGATTCTTAACATAAATTAACGTAAGTTAAGAATCATATGGATAATGCCCTTATTCACATGAATTGCCTTAGCCTCCTTTTCAATAGTGCAGATGATTCTAAAAAGAGTAGCACAGAAAGAAGAAATTTAGTGGAATAATTCTAATGGGGGAAAAGGTGAAAGATCCACATTTTATCAACTGAATTTTCAAATATACATGGTTTTTAAAAATTATTGTAATGATTGTAATAATGATTGCAAACATTAAAATTCCACATAAAGCAAAACCTGTATTTGAAGGCATGATTGGGATAAAACTGCAAACCTGCTGAACTTGAAAAGAATATGTTTTCATTTAGCTTTCTTACTAACAATTGCATATGAAAATTCTTCAACCACATATATTTCTATAGCTGAAATTCAGTTGTTGGCAGTAATAATGTCAGTATATTTTAAGGACACTTTTGCCTTTTCCTGATTGTATTTTGAGACTATTACAAAATAATCCTGGTTCATATTTCTTTGAGTGCTATTCTTCATACATTGTATGGTCAAAACTGCCATACTGACATCACAAGCACTTCAGAACCTGGAGTGGAAACCCATCCCATGGCTGAAATTCTCTGCCACTCCAGATGCTACACTTCAGTCAGTGGAGATGAGCAGATTTATACTGGGCAGAGACATTAACATTGTACAGTCCCCTACTATAGAGGATTATTTAGAATACATACATCCCTAGTTTGGTTGTGAATTTATAGAGGGAGCTATTTCCAAATAAGGATGAAGTAGGAACTTGTACAGAGCTGTTTCTGCATACATGAGTCTCCCACACTAAGCGCACTGTCAAAATGAGGTCTGATTTGTAATTTGTGCTTTTGTAAGCCAAAATGATTGCAAACCTGTTTCAATATGAAAGATTGCAAGCTACATAGGGAAAAGTGCAGGAGTCACAGAAGAAAGCACTTAGAGAAAATTGCTTCTTGAAATCCCCACAGCTGGTAGCAGTCTAGAATAGGATCATTTGGTCAGTATGGGTGTAAAGGTTAAAAACAGGGGGAAAATAGAGGATAAAATTGACCTGAGAAAAACTGTGACTGAATTCTACTATTAAGAGAGCTTACTCTTTTTTAACTTTCACCTATTAGGTAACTCTGAAAAAAACATAGCTAATGAAATGCATCAGTTAATTGAGAATAGACTTAGATGTTGATTAGAACCACGGTAACTAGAAAAAAGTAGTATTGTACAGAAAGTACATAGAGGAGAAAGAGAAGGCCTCTGTTTACAAATACAGTTGGAAAGAAAGAAAAAGAAAGAGACAGATAATCTTGCCTACCAATCCAAAATGTTCCTGGTAAGTTGGAAAATGTATCAGGTCTATTAATCAAGAAGTGTCATGTCATATCTGAATTTATAATGCGAGTCCAGAGATGGCTAAGGTCAATGATAAAGATTTTAATACCCTAATTTGGCTTTGGACAAGGCCCACAATTTTCTAATGCCTAGTGCTTGAAGTAATCAGGGAGTGCAGGCACCAGATGAAAGAGAAAGAAGGCAGGAGAGTGCAAAGCACTTTGTTCACTGATGCTGTTCTGTGGCATTGCTTTTTTCACAAACAACTTTGAGCCAAACAGTAACAAGAAATATGCATTCTCATACTAATTTCACACATACTGTTGTAAGGATTGGTTGAATGCACTGGGAGTGACACATTGATCACATTCATGCCACATCTCACAGAAAGTCTTTTTTCATCTGTTTAGAAGTGTGACATTTCCTACACAGAACAATACATGCTGCTTTTCACCCTCTCTACCACTTCCAAACTTTCACAGATGTGTGGGTCTTAAGATTTTTAGTCCAGACAGATCTATTAAAGCAGCTCTTGTTCTCAGTCATGTGCTGGGAACATACTGCATCACCTGGAGTATTTCTGTCAGCATAGTATATATAATTCTTCCAGATCCTTAAGTAAGACTTCATTTGTAAAGTATGAATGTTGCGTTATGTTCCCTTAAGACACTCTGGGTTTTGATTTTGTGGTTTGTTTGTTTGTTTTTTGTTGTTTATTTGTTTGCTTTGCTTTGTTTTGGTGTTTTGTTTTGTTTTGTTGGTTTGGTTTTTTTACTGTGTTTTGTCTTGTCTCTTTGAGTGATTGAGAAGCCTGTACACATGCTGCAGGCTGCTGCTGATTCACCTCCCACTGTGGCATTGCCCATACTGGCAGCTATTACATTGCTACAGAAGGACTTTATAAGCTAGGATTTAGACTGAATTTTTATACAGAGGCATCTATTATTCCAGCAGCTTTAATGAAGCTTTGCTCAAAATGCATCAGCACTTTCCAAATACATTACTGTGTGTGCAGATGTTGCAGGAGCAGTACACCTCTTGAAAAAGACAAAACAGAAATTATTTCTCTTGAAGTTACTAAGTTTGTAATAAGATAACTAGCTATAATAATATCCTTGAAATTATACAAACCACTTGGATGGTGAGCCTCCCAATGGACTGGTAAAGTATTTCAGACTTTACAGCTGTGTATTTCTCCATCTGTACTGCAAAAGCAGGTTATCAATGGGGTCATATTTTAAAAGGGAGATTGTTCCCTGAACTCATTTACTCTGTCTTGTTCTTATCATTGCCTAAAGGAAATTACAACAATTACTTAGCTGGGAAACTAATACTAAAAGAAATATTTATGTTTCCTTTAATAATATTCAGCAGGAAGAATGAGAGACAGCCTGTGTCATCTGCGTAGGATCTTTCCATTCATGCCCTGAAATCAGAAGCATCACAAAGGGCTCTGTCAATCAGGTGCCTGGAACTGTTGTTATAGTTCTGCATTATCTTTGACTGGACTTTGCAGTAAAGCTCACTGGAATTCATAGTCTGCTAATAACAAAATCTGACCAAAATCTCTTCTGGAACTTTATAGTTGGACAAAGTGATATAGTCATATGTTCTGGGAAAAAAAAAAAAAAAAAAAAAATTTTAGTCGTTTGCAGTTGACCGACTATGAATTTTCTGTTCCACCAACTTGCAGTGTAGATCTCCTGAGCCATCAGTGGAATAATTATATATGCTGATCAGTCCTTACTCTTGCAAACAGCTCTGTTGCTATTCATGCATATATTCTTATGCCTGAGTAGCTATCAGTAAGAGCAAATTTTTCATATTTCTAGCTGTATTCATAGTTTAATATTTTTATTATGCCTAGGGGAAAATATGCCCAATGGAGTAACAAGGTAGGTCTCTATTAAGCTTCAGAACCCATGCAAGAAGGCATATGCACCAGACCAAGGGATACATTATTACACAATTATAAGATAGTATTGTATCTGAGAAATATTCTTACATTTGCAAGGATTATTCCTAAGTCATAAATCAGGGGTCTGGATTTTTTTCTGAAATGCATATCACTTTGCATATCTTAGACTAAAGGAGTACAATGACTAATGAACTATAAAATACAATAATCCTTTGGACTTCAAATTTATACTTTTTATTTAAAAGACATTGTAGTTATTAAGTGACATTTAAAAAGCAGCATGTGTACACAATCACTGAAAATGACTTACTGACATAAGGAAAGTATAATAGCTCCCCTTAAGAAGCCTTAATGGATGTTGTAAGCTTTTTCGTAAAATAAACAAGACTTGGCTTAGAACACTTCTAATATATTGTATCCCTGTAATTAGTCTATTGTAACAATCAGATCTTACTCTTGCTGAAAACTTGGCATCTAACTATCCCAAACTCTGGCACATAGGAGAGGACTGGAAAGAACTAAGCTGTTCTGTTGATGACTTCAGTACAAGAAACTAATTAAATTAGAATCCATGTTATGTACCTCAAAATGATCACTCTTGTAATTCAAGTGAATCAGTTAATTATTAGTATTATCACAGAACCTAGAGGCACAGGAAATCAGGGTCTCTTATTGGGACTCCATGAACACAAGCAACAGATTCTGCCTTGAAGAGCCTTCCATCTAAATAGAGAGCTGAAGTATGGCAAAGGAAACCATTGCAGCGGAGGAAATGAAACACGGAGACATTGCATCAGCTGCTGCTGCTGCCTAGGGAGGTTTTAGAGGCGTCATGCAACACACCTACTTTTTTTTTAATTTTTGTATATATTTATATAACAATATACATTTTATCTAATCCTTAATACATTCCAATCTGAATACATTTTAATAGCTTCAGTAGTCTTCCAGGAGCTATCAGTCAATCCATGATAGAGTTACCTCAAGCCATATATACTTTAAATCATCAGTATTATGACTTTATGGAGTGTCATATATTACTTAGGGTTGGAACTTTTGACCTTGTAATACGAACACTCTTGTAACAATTATGTTTATATGATTACATGTGTAAATGATAATAAAAATTCATAGCCACTTTTTATAGATTATGGTTCACTTTTTAAAAAAAAAAAAAAGAAGTCAATGCAAATACTCAATCTCCCTGTTGTAATTTGTTAGTTTTCTTTGCCCAGGAATTGTACATATATACAGACAAAGATAAGTTGGCTGCAGGTTTGATTTAACACTACATTTTTTTCCCCATATTGATTGGGAACTGATATATGCTTAAATTGGCTAGTTCTGCCACCAGATATCTCCTTAGGATCTCATTATGAGAGGTTAAGGTACATTAACAGCTTGACAGGTCAGTTCAATGTTGCCTAGGAACCAGTGATCCTGACCAATTTGTGTTTAAAATGGGCGAACAAAGAAACATCTTAATCATCAATAAATATGTGCCCACTGCTTGTAAATGGAAAATTTACTAAAACTTGAGAAAATTCAAACAAAGAAGAAAGATAGAAAAAAAATCAATTACAATTTGCAGTTCTATATGAAGAGCAACAAAAGCAGCAATAAGAAATCATAGTATTTTCTGAATGGAAGAGAAGGAGATATGTTTGGCAGTGTATATAAATTCAAAGTTAAGGATTTTGATATATTGATAAGGCAAGATAAGTAAACAAAGCAAGAAATCCATGGTTATTGGAGGTAATACTAGATTCATAGAATGATTTAAGTTAGAAGGGACCTTAAAGATCATCTACTTTCAACCCCCATGCTATGACCAGGGACACCTTCCACTAGATCAGGTTGCTTAAAACCCTACCCAACCTGGCCTTGAACACTTCCAGGGAGGGGTCATCCACAACATCTTTGGGCACATGTTCCAATGCCTCATTGCCTTCACAGTAAAGGATTTCTTCCTTATATCTAATCTAAATCCTCCCTCTTTCAGATTAAAACTGTTGCTCCTTGTCCTATCACTACATGTCCTTGTAAAATGCTCCTCCCCGGCTTTCCTGTAGGCCCTCCCTTTAGGTACTAGAAGGCTGCTGTAACATCACTCCAGAACTTTCTCTTCTCAAGGCTAAACAACCCCAACTCTCTTAGCCTGTCCTCACAGAAGAGGTGCTCCAGCCCATTGATCATCTTAGTGGCCCTCCTCTGGACTTGCTTCAAGAGGTCTGTGTCTTATGCTGGGGGACCCAGAGCTGAATACAGTACTCCAAGTGGGGGCTCATTAGAGCAGAGGGGGAGAATAATTTCCCTTGACCTACTGGCCACACTCATAGCCCAGGATGCAATTGGCTTTCTGGGCTGCAAGCACAGATTGCTGGGTCATATTCAGTTTTTCATCCACCATTCTGCATAGGGAGACCATAAGAAGTATTGTTGTTATTTGTTCATTAATTTAAAAAAATGAAGAATAGTTTATTTTCATTAGTTGATGAACATAGATTTCTAAAAAGAAAGCAGAAAAGCCAGAAGTGTTCAACAAGTATATTTTTTCTGTATTTAACAGGATGATTGATTACAAGATACAAGCATGATGAAGCACTTTCCAGACCATTATTAACAATGGAGGATGTTAAACAACATCTACTAGGTATAAACATTTTTTAAATCATCAGGTTTGGCTAAATTGCAAAGAATATTACTAAATGAGGTAACTGTGGAGTTTTCTGGCCATCTAATGCTCTTTTTTATTAAATCTTGAAACACAGGAAAAGTCCCAAATGCTGGAAGACTATTAACATCGACAGAATCACACAGAATCACAGAATGGTAGGGGTTGGAAGGGACCTCTAAAGATCATCTAGTCCAACCTTTCTGCCAGAGAAGGAGGGGTTGAAATAAGGCAAGTAGACAGTTCATTGAACCAAGCTTCATTTACTGTGATGTTATTTGGAAAAAAAAAATGTTGAAAGAAACCTGGTGAGTTTTAAATACATGTCGTCATTTTAGGGCATGCATCTTCATTTTAGGGTATGGGAAACATCAGAACTATCTCTGCTAGCTCCTTACAAATGAAGGATTTCTTTTTTTGCTGACTATTCCGGAACTATTTCAAAGAATGTGTAACATAATCTTTTGACGTAGAAAATGTTATGCTAGTTTTCAGTATGATCAAACCCATCCTCTTTCTCATACCTTTTGAGACTGAGAGTAAAAGTTTTTCTTGTTAGTCTACTGTAAACATTGAATACCTATGCATTCTGGATACATATTGGAAACTTCTTTAGAACATCTTTTAAAAATATGCCAAGATCAAAACCTCACAAAATATGGTCCCAGTAAAACTTCAAACATTAAGGTTTATTTTAATTCAAGTTAGATTTAATACTTGAAGTCTAAAATGAGGTAAAAATAACTGATCTTAGAAAATCTAATGACAAATAATAGCAAACTAGACTGTACTGAACTTCATTCAGATTTCTGGAATTAGTTCCATTTTCATGGTCTGTTTTCTTGATAACTTTTCCTATAGGAATTCATTAATTCTAAAACAGTGAACACATCAGTCTTACACAAATCCTTATTTAGAAAGCTACTTAGTTTCAAAGATATTGTTACTATCTTGATAAAAGCTCTCCTTTATAGAATGTTTTCGCTAAAACTTTCCTTTTTTTTTGTCTTTTGTTTGCCACAGAGCATCTTCAACCTAAATTTACAGTACTCCCTGTAACAACAGTACTCCTGCCTCTTGAAACAGGGAAATCTCTTTTTTTTTGTATCGCCCAACACAATGAGCTTCTGCTGATACATTTTCCTCTCATGACCTCAAATAAGATGCAAACAAGTCACAGATTAATGAACTGTGAACTCCATCAAAGGGATAGTTTAACATACATTCTCTCCATGTTTTTCTTTGTTCTCCGATTATCCTTCATTTATGCCATAGTCACCTGCTGAACAACAGTAGTAAATTACTAAACTTCCACTGTTTCATAAAATGACATATCATTTTTTGAGGGGAACCCTGTGTTGCAGCAGTTACTGATGTATATCATTTGTGTGGTCTAATGTTACAGCAATTCAATGTCAGACCAACCTAATGTAGCAGGCAAATCAAGCTATTAACAGTTATTTTCTGTTTATTCTGACAAAGATAAATAAAATAAAAGATTCTTTAAACCAAGACAGCTCCAAGGGCTGTTTTGGTGGGATAGTTTTATTATAAGCTGATTTCAGTTAACTAATATTGCCTCCCACTGTCAGCTTTGTCTCTAGATATCTTGAAATGAACAGACTGTGCTGAGAAAGGGGAAGGTCAGTTGTCTGTGCTGGATGAAAGCAGCACTTGCAGGCTGATGCAGAATTAGAGACACATTTCAGCAATATGTCAAACAATGATGACACATTTTCTAGAAGAAACAAAATTTAAAAAAACCCAAACCCCCAGCTGTTAAAATCAAAGTAATTATGTCCATGTGTCCAATAAGAATACAAGAAGAGTCTATTATATTGTTTTTTCCTGTAACTCATCACCCACTCAAAAGCACTTAACACAAAATCATTATAATTGTGGATAGATGATAATTTATCAGCACTCACCTAATTTTTAAATACTTCTAGTTTTCAAATACAAACTAACTCTCAAAAATGGTTTGATTATCTGTGATGATATTTGAGCATGGTGGGAAGTACTATTGGGACAATCCATTCATCCCATTTTAAAACTACCAAGCAAGGATCAGATTATCAGCATCATGTACCAGGGGCTAGTAAAAGAACTGGAAGGATTTATATTTGATCCTGAAAAAGATTTGCTCTTTGATACCATATGTAATGCAGTGTTTAGCATATAGTGACTCTTAGGAACTGCCCATAAAAGTGAAAGTTTTGAGGGCTTGATTCAATGTTTTTCCCTAAAATGAATTAAAAATCTAATTTTGGAAAGGATGATTAAAACTTTTATGAAAGCACTAAATCTCATCACCTGGGAGATAACAAGTAACAAGATGCAAGAGACCATTCAGCAATTTCACATTCTTCAGGATGGTAAGCTGGATTTAATTCACTTTTTGTCTGGTCAATCAATACAGCACGGTTAGCCATGACCTCACCATGAAGAAAATATAATCTAGATTCATCAAATAGAAATATGAGATATGGCTCTAGCCAAACACCAAGATACATTATTTAAAACTCTAGTGAACTGCTTGCAGTCATTATCAGGGCAATTTTAAACATTAATAAGACAGTTTCAGTGAGCAGGGAGATAAACCAAAATCGCAGGGGTTGTCTTGGGGGTATGGGGCATTTGTCTTTTCCTCTTCAATTCTTGATATATGTGCATTATTCTTTTCTCCCTAATAGAAAAGAAGAATGGTTTACACTTAGATAAAAGATACAGATTCATATTCTGCTCCTTGCTATAACACTGTTTAGCCAGGGGAACATCCAGAACATGCCATTACTCTCATACCATATTCACAATGACTTTGAAGAAATTCCAGATCAACACTCACAGGAAAATATACCTATTTATTATTTCTAGCTGTGTTTTACTTGGTACCAGGGTGGGATAACTACAATCTGGCTGACTTTTTAAAGAAAGGATTTATAATATTAGGGAAGTATTCTGTTGTGAATAGGACATGCTAGAGACATATTCTTTATCATAATTATCACATCTTCAGAAAGGAAGAAGGAAATCATGATCAACTAAAACATTTGACTGCTGTTTGAACTCTCTGGACTGTAAGGTACAGGACTCAAAGGGCCTGACTTTTACTCTTAGATATATCAAGGGTCAGCGATTGCTCTGAGCTGATGAATAAGTAGATGCAGGAATTAAAACCCACAGAAGCATGATCAATGAAACGATAGAGAGTAGGAGAGTAATGAAAGAAGTTGCTGATGTGACAGGTGAAGGTGCAAAGAGATGCATGACCATATAGCTGTTGTCATGTCATATAATAAGGAAATGTAAGTGTGGTGGGTTGTGGTGGTTGTCTGGACACCTGGTGCCAAACAAAGCCTCTCTATCACTCCTCTCTTTGGCAGGATGGGGAATGAAAATATACGAAAGGCTCGTGGGCTGAGATAAGGTCAAGGAGAGACCATTCACCAATCATCATCACAGGCAAAACGGACTTGACTTGGATAAATTAGTTTAATTTATTACCAATCAAATTATAGTAGGATAATGAGAAATAAAAAAAAAATATTTTTAAACACCTTCCCCTCCATCCCTCCCTTGTTCCTGGGCTAAAGTTTACTTTCATATTTTCTCTACCTCCTCCCCTCTAGTGACACAGGGGAATGGGGAATGGGGTTTGCAGTAAGTTCATCACATGCTGTCTCTGCTGCTCCCTCATCCTGAAGATGAGAACTACTCATGCTCTTCCACTGCTCCAGCATGGGGTCTGTCCAACAGAAGACAGTTCTCCACAAATTTCTTCAGTGAGAGTCCTTCCCATAGGCTGTAGTTTTTCATTAACTTTTTCAGCATGGTTTCCTAGTACCATGTACTGCCTTTTAGGAACAGACTGCTAGGCTGCTCCACTGTCGGTCGCCTGTGAGGTCACAAGTCCTGCCAACAATCCAGCTCCTCTCTCCTTGGGTCCACAGGCTCTGAAGGAGCCTGCTCCAGCCTGCTCCCATGGGGTCACATCCTCCTTCAACCATCCACCTGTTCTGGCATGAGGTCCCCCACAGACTGCAGGTGGATGTCTGCCCCACCATTAACTTCCATGGGCTGCAGGAGGACAATCTGCCTCACCATGGTCTTCACCATGGGCTGCAGGGGAATCTCTGCTATGGTGCCTGGACCACCTCCGTCTTCTTCACTGGCCTTGGTGTCTGTAGTCATTTCTCACACATATTCTCACTCCTTTCTTCTGCTGCAGTTGCTGTTCTGCAACGACTTTTTCCCTTTCTTAAATATTATCACAGAAGCACTACCACTGTCACTGATAGGCTCAGCCATGGTGAGCAGCAGGTCTGTCTTGGATCCATCTGACATTGGCTCCATCAGACATAAGGGGAAACTTGCATCAGTTGCTCACAGAAACCACCCCTGTAACTCTCCTGTTGCCAAAACCTTGCCTCACAAACCCAATATAGAAGGTGTCCTGTTTGTACATGCAGATGGCAATGCTAGACACACAGTGTCCTGAACACTGTCCCTCATTTTTTTCTCTGCCATCCATAAATGTAATCTTAACAGCAGGAATTGCTTCTTATCCCTGCAGTAATGAAATCCAACTGTCATCTTGTTAATCCATCTACTTAGTCAGATTATTTTCCCTCTAATCCATCTGAGCTAATTCTTTCAACTAAAGTCTTCAAAAGAGTGACTAATTGTGCTTAGTGCTTTCATGGTGTTTGTTATGTTCAAAACATTAAACAAATGTTAATTAATTAACAAATATACAGAGTTATAAATCTACAGAGCAGTCATGGAGGCTTTGTTTAATAGCTTATTAATTAAGGTTTCATCATTTGGATTTTATCACATATCTTAGTTCTAAATGAATTTTTCATTTTTTTCAAGGAGAATTCCAAATGTAATCATAAAGAAATAGGAAATTGTTTCATAATATTACAAAGTCAAGTGAAATAATATAATCTAAAAGTGTGGATATGTTCCTACTATATCTGGTTGTTCTGTTTTTCTAGCTGGTGGCTCCTTCTATGCTCCTTCATGATATAATAAAGCAAACAATAAATACTCTTGCATGTACAACTCAACTCTGTTGTATCTATCTCTACAAGATCTTTTTGAACTGAAGAAATATCAGTTCTTCACCTGTAAAATGACACTGGGGACTACTGAAACTAAAAACGGAAAGCTTTTTTTTACTCTTCCATCTAAGAAACATTTCCTTGTCATTAAAGAAATATATCAATATGTGCCCTGATAAGGTTCACCTGTATATTTTAAGTACAGTTCATACTTCATGGCCATTTCTTACAATATGTTGATGAGAATTTATGTCTTATAGAATCAGGACACTTCCTTTTCCGTGAGTGTAGACAGTCTGTATCTTTGATGTGAATGAAGAGTTCTCAATGCAAATACTTACTACAGAATGTACAAATCATTCTCAAAATACATAAAGATGTTTTTAATGATGACTTCTGGTAACTAATAGAGACAACTGACTCTTGGATGACATATTTTGCATAAGTGAGTGTTAGGAGTGTTTCCATGTTCAGTTGTCTTCTCCCTTCTTCTTCTCTTTCATATTTTGGCCCATCAGGTGGAAGAAGAACATTTCTGCTGACTCGGGCATGACAGAATTAGAATCTAGAATTTCCCCTGTGGCCTTGAAAATCACAGTTGAGATGTTTCCTAGTGTTGTAGCAGTATTAAAAAAAGACCTAACAAACAACCGTGTAATTTTTGTCTAAATGTAATATTGGGAGAAGTGGTGTGCCAGGCAACATGTCCATGTTTGGTCTTTTACAAAACAAAAATATGTGACTCTATCTTAGGAGACTGATTGACTCTAACCCTTCTTGTTTGAAGGAATTTTTACAGACAGGAAATGCTCATGTACCTGTAAGGTACTGTTTGAAAAGTGAGCTCAAATAGCTTTCATTACAGGAGTACATCTCTGCACAAAATAAACCAAACGGCCCAAACTAGGTCAGATACAGGAGCCACTAAGATCCTAATTGAGTATGGTCTAAGATTAAGTTTTGCTATTTTATGCTTTATGTTGGTGACATGGCTTCCAGCTTTGTAATCAAGAATATAACTGTATGCTGGAAGAAAATGTATTAATTTCATTTTAAACTATAGGGATTAAAGTGGACTCAATTTTAACAGGCACCAAGGTTACTTCTCTTCTAGATATGGCAAATGAATCATAGAATCATAGAATCACAGAAAGGTTTGGGTTGGAAGGGATCTTTGGTGATGACATTCAGGGTTCTCAGAGACCTGTTCACCCAAACTTTGAATAGTTGCAGGGATGGGGCATCTACAAATAAACTACCTTTGCAAAAACATCTTTTGCAATATTTACATAGAAAAACATAGATGGATTTAGATGCACTTCTTAGTAAGCTGTAACAGTTGGGGCAGAGGGAATGTTATCAAGTGTCAGGTGAAAGGGATTTTGTTATCTGGAATGGGTAACGAAGAACATTGTTTCAGAGAGGAAAATGAATATGTCATATAAAACACAGTGATGAACAGATTATTAAGAAAGCCATGTTACAGGTCTATCTCAAACCAGGAAGAGTCACCCCCAATCACTTGTGTATCACTATCAGTATATTTCCATTTATTTGAATTTCATTGCATTATCATGAAAGCTTAATAGTGGCACAATTATTCTTTCATTGGCTTGCTACTGTCCCAGTTGTTGGCTGGCATTATTCATAGCTATTGTCTGTAGCTTTTAGTACCTCCTTGGTCTGGATAATGAATTGTTGCTAATACTTGGTTTTCCCTCCTATTCTGGAACCCTCAAAATCATTCTTGGTGCTTATTATTATTGTAATAAGAAGTAAGCACTGCAGCAGAAATGGCAAGTTGCTTTTCTTTCCTGTGAAATGTGACTCACATTTCTAAATACACTTTTAACTGTTGTTGTCCTCTTATGAATATATAGTAGCTATATATCTTATTAAAATACTGCTCCATGTGATGGGTAAAATGATCTTGGTAGTTCTGTGTTCTTCCTCAGAAGTGTCAGACACCTTCATCTCCCACTCGTTGAGACAGGATTTACAAACATCCAGCATTGCCTCAAAAAGACTCATACTGAATCCTGCCAAAAAAAAACCCTGTCCAAATCTACTCCATGAAATCTTAGCAATGATCCAATGTCAAATGGCTTCAAGATGTAATTTAAACCCTTATTGAGGTTACTAGTTTAATCTGGAGAATTACAAAATAAACATTTCAGGAGATTTCTGGAGTTTCTTGCTTTCAGTTGAATGAGAGGTAAAATATTAATTTTTTTTTTCTAGATATGACAGAATTTATATTTGTAGTTCTTACTAGAATATGAATTCTCCTACCAGAGACTAGACAGAAATCAAACCAGGTTTTATTGAATTTAAAGCAGAGAAAAACAATACAATTTCATGCAAATTGTATTTTTGCTTCTTTATTTGCATTCCTCCATTCACTCTTCTTTGTCTCAAGTACATTGATCAAAATGTAAAACAAAAAATAAAAGTTCTGAAAGCAAAAGTATGTGCAACAAGTGGTCTTCTCCTCCAAATAACCATCCTCCCAACTTTACTAGTTCAGAGAAATCATATTTTGATGGTACATGAACACAACCTGCTCAAACAAACGTCCAAGCTTTTAGCTTTATACCCAATTCTGTCTTGTCAAAGAGACTTCTGCAGCTTGTAATATAATCTGTAATATGTATATAAGACCTACCCAATATTGCACTTGCCTCTGTAGTGGGTTCATTGTGGCAGACATTATAATGGAGGAATTGTTGATCTTGGGCAAGCCACACCTGCTCTATTGGGCCTTAACTTGAGGCTTGAGAAACCTCAACTATGCTTAGCCTGAGTAGCTGCCATATTACCAAGTCCCTACCATGCAGCACTATAAAGGCAGGTCATGGCTGGTCAGTGCTGCTCTCTGGTGGGCATCATCAATGACCTCATCAACTGACCTCATCAATGTTTATAAATATATAAAGGATGAATGCCAGGAGGATGGAGCCAGGCTCTTCTCAGTGATGCCCAATGATAGGACAAGGGGCAGTGGGTGAATCACATTCTGTGATTCTGTGTGATTCTGTGATCCCACCCTGCCAGGAGAAGATAAGTAGTTTTGTTTGTTATACAAGATAAAAGACATTGCAGTATGGGAGGGAGACTGACCCTCTGTGCAGGTGGGATCTGAACAATGAGCTGTGGGAATTCGCCTGGGGTCACTCCGATGTTGCACAGAAGTGGAGTTCCCAGCATCTGAAGGGACATAAGATTTACTTTCTAATGATATTTTTCCTTCCTATTTCTGTCTTCTTGTTAAAGCAATTTTATTACACTATTTGCTGTTATGTCTTTCTGATTGAGATCTAGAAAGAGTCCTGCACCTTCCATTCCCCCAGCCCAGAGCACCATCTGAGTCTTCCCTTTACTTTCCACCATACAGACAACTACAGCATAGATGTTTTTGTACACAGTAGCAAATGTAGTGAATGTGTGTGTAGCAAAAAAAGTAGCAAAATCACGGCAGCTTTCAAAAGAGTCATTAATTTTCATGTAGCCAGGCAAGCCAAAGTTAGACAGGTATAACTACATCCACTATTGGTACAAACTGGCAGAGGTTCACTCAGTTTATCCTGTCATGGGATTCTGATTATGAATATTTAAACCTTCAGGATATCTTCAAACCTAATCTAGTAAATCTTTCCTGCTTTTCATCCCATGTTCTCCATTCTTGTACCTCTTTTTCTTAAGGCTGAAATTTTGTAGTGGCCCAGCACTGTTTTTATGGCAAAAATGTTTTATGCTCAAAAGCAGAAGAAATAATTTATTTCTACTAATTTTACTTTCTTTCTCATTTTGATGTTATAAGGAAGTATTATGATACTAAAGTCTGTCTAACTATACTCATTGAAAGGTTGCCATTATTTGGAGAGCTGTATGAATGGAAATTATTGACCTTAATTCATTTCAGTCAGTATTATAAAGTCAGTATTATAAAGTCAGTATTATAAAAGCCAGTATCATAGTTGACAGCAATTAATACTTCACTTCTGCTGTTTCCCCAGAGAATCAATGTAATGAATGACTGTAGCCTACTATTTGCTATTTTATAAATGAATTCACTTAACTCTAAAAAGGAACAATAAAAGATTGTGATTGTGATACATGATATGCACTCTAAAGAAAAAGATAGTAAGTACAAATTGACTGGTTTGAGTCAGAACAGGACTATTCCTGTTCAGTGATTTTATTTTTCATCTGTCTTCTAAGTAACTTCACTTTCTGAAGTTAACAGCATATTTCCACAATGTCTGCTTTTAGCAGTGATAATGCTCAATGCTTATAGTTACTACCAAGGATTGGTATTCAGACCAAGGTCACTGCTAAATCTTCTGTACGATCTTGGGGATGCAGGAAGTAAAAGGCCACACCTGTGGGGAGGAACAGACAGGACTGGAAGCACTCAGTCCCCTCAGGACGCACTCAATCCTCTCATCCAAATCATTGATAAAGATATTGAACAAGACTTGCCCCAAAACTGAGCCCTAGGGGACACCACTGGTGACTGGCCACCAAGCGGATTTAACTCCATTCTCTACAATTCTCTGGGTCTGTCTGGCCAGACAGTTTTTAACCCAGCAAAGAGTACACCTGTCTATGCCATGAATCATCAGCTTCTCTAGGAGAATGCTGTGGGAGATGGTGTCAAAAGTTTTACTAAAGTCCCGGTAGACAACGTCCTCAGCCTTCCTTTTTGTTATAGGCCTGGTGGATGGCACTTGCCCTAAACCTTGACAGTTTATCCTTCTAAAATACTAAAATCTGTTTAAATAAACAAGCAAACTGCAAAGTGCCCCAAGGTTCATATTTTGATAGCTTGAGGTAAAAAGCATTCCTCCCAAGAAGTATTCCCTTCTAGAACAGGATTAAAGTAGCCTTGCAGTTCAATGAACCTTCACCTCTGTGGAGAATCTCAAGTCTCCAGACCTACCACTCCAGCATCTTTCATCAAAGTTGTTGAAAGCCAAAAGCAGGGAGGGAAGAGTGTACCTATATATATGCAAGCCTCAGAAATTCCACAGCTTATTGTGTTGCTTAGTTCTTTCTGCCTGCTCTCTGAAATGCACCTTTCACAGAGGAACTACACAAGTCTAACATGAACTAAAGGTCCATACTCTTTGGGCCCATGAAAGGGATGCCAGGAATAGGTGAGGGCAAGCATGAGAATTCAGGGCTAGCAGCTTTCTTTTGGGAACAATCCCTAGATGTTTCCAATTGTTAGGGTCAGTTCCAGAAAAGATAAAAGGCATATTTTTCAGAACAACCTCTTCTGTAGCCTAAAGTAAAGGTAGCAGGTCCATACTCTTTGGGCCTGTGAATGGACTGCCAAGAGTAGGTGAGAGCGAACATGACAATTCAGGACTAGCAGCTTTCTTTTGAGAGCAATCCCTAGACTTTTGCAGTTTGTAAAGTTGTCTCATTGGTAAAAAAAAAGGCATATTTTTCAGAACAACCTCTTCTGTAGCCTTAAGTAAAGTTAACAGTTCCATATTTTTTGGGCCTGTGAATGGGCTGCCAGGTGTAGGGAGTGCAAGCATGAGAATTCAGGACCAGCATCTTTCTTTTGGGAGCAATCCCTAGATGTTTGCAATTGTTAGGGTCAGTTCTAGGAAAAAAAAGGCTAACTTTAGTCCAATTATTTCCTGCACAAAGAACTGTGATTTCATAACAGCAAGCTAGTGTAGTAGAGTATATTGGAAAGCCTTTACTATATAGCATGTATCAAGATTAATTATTGCACTTAGCCTAAAGCACATCAGTTTAGTCTCTGCTATAATTTAATTATCTTCCTAGTTATCTTTTAATTATCCTATTTCCCTACTAATGCTAATGTATATGTAGCTGTTATTCTGCATCTTTTTCCTTTACACAGGAGAACACACGTTGGTTTTGAACTGCAGCACAGCTTGTGCCATTGTTTTCTAAATGTTACCTACATTACAAAATCTTTTCTTTAAAACCACAGCTTTGATCATAGAATACCATTAGCACAGTAACTGATCAGAGTAAGCAGAGCATTTCATTATTTTATAAGAATTGTTATAGTCTGAAATGTTACGCAGATAATTGCTTTCCCTTTAATATAGATCTTTGCACGTATTAGGAAGAATACTGGTATGTGAAGAATATTGGTATGTGAAGCACTGGGGATTGTCCTCTCACTATCCACTCATTCCCTCCGCAGAGAATAAAAGATCTTATCGGATAGCTTCCATAAGAGCAATCCACACATGCTTTGGGTTGTTATTGAGGAGAATGTTTTGCCTTAGTCCATTTTTTGGTTTTTTTCAACAACATTAACAGGCAACAAAACAAAAAAGTCTAATAGCAAACTGCAAGAGACGGTTGCTTGGGCAGTGCAAGTTAAATTTTACTGTCCTCTGCTACAGAATGTGGATAAATTAGCAGAAACGAAGGAAATGTTAGAATATAGTTAGAAATTTTTAAACATTGGTGACTGTTCCATATGGGTTATGCTAAAATGCCAACTGCAAGGAAACTGAATGTTATACTTCACTGGACAACCTGAGGTACCTCTCCCAGAGAGCTTGCATAAGGCTCAGCCAGAGATTGGAGCTTTACTGAAGATACATGTGGACAAAATGTGCTAGACTGATAAATGGTAACTGTCAACAATCTGTCAAATATCAACAATCAAATATCAACTTGCAGTAATAACCTGATTACTAGCCCTGGCTTCAACTGTCAACATCTTGTACCGAAGCTGAAGACATTTAAGGAGAACTGAGGCTGAAGAGACTCAAGAAGGCATTGAAGAAGGGTGGTTATTTTTCTGTTTTCTCAGATATATACTATTTGTGTGTTTGGCAAGCGCACCAAATATAGCACATATAAAAAGAGATATTTGTTCATTTGTCCAGAGTTTCTGGATGTATGGTACCTTGCTGAGAACAGAAATACTACTGCCAGCAAGGTAGCTACATAAATTCCCATATGGCCATGCTGATGCCCATCACACACATAAACACAAACGACTGAGTTGAGTATTCACATAGCATACAGAAGGGGCAGCAATATTTCCTCTTTTTCTTTACTTAGAAAAGTGATTTGAACTCAGGTCTTCTTTCCAAAAAGTGCTAGGAGTGCTAAATAGCTTATCATGGGGTCTCTCTTCATCTTTCCAGTTAAAGCAATGCTGGTCTGCTTGAAACCCATTAAAAGCTCCTTTTGTCTACAGGCAGCCCCATGCACAAAGCTTCCTCTCACAACTTTTGAGTGTTTAATTACTAGTTCGACAGAGAACATTTTCAGAGCATCCCCTGATCCAGGAGCTCACAAACATTTCTGGAAGAAGTGTTTCCCATTTTCTTTCTTCATTTCCTGCAGAGAGAGCCTGGAGCAATCAACTTTGGCTTCAGGGCTATGTATCTTCTATCAATGACTCTCTCTGTGATACTGAGCCTAACACACTGGAGTGTATGTGCTGGCACAATGAGCTGATGCCACACTCCTTCCTGAGAAACATTTTTACTACTTTTTTTTCTACACAACTTCCCAGAGCTAGGAAGGGAAAGGATCTCATTTAACCTTTTGGTTTGAAAAGGGGAAGGTGTTGCTAAAGGGTATACTGCACAGTATTAAAAAAAGAAAACTCTACTTAGTGGAGGCATTGGTTTGGGTAGCACTTGACATCAAAACATGAGAAAATTGTAGTTCAGAATATTTTCACTTGTCCCTCCAATAATAGTTGCATATGAAATTGTGTGCTTCAGAGGTACTGGTTTTTGTCAATTAGTATAAGATGAAAATGCTTGTTGAATCCAATTCTGAATGGATCTATGCTAATTTTGTGGTATGTTTCCAGATTATATCCTTCAGTTTGATAGATTTTTGTGAAATTTTATATGGCAACATCTGATTTATTTAATTAGGGATGCTGCCTAATGAGAAAAGTAATCAGTCTCACTAGCCTTTTCTTTCAAATATCAGTTCCCATTAGGGACATTTCTGCAAACCCTTACTGCTTATCACTCTATTAAGTGGAGATTTTCTGACTAAGAAAATTTTCCAAATCCACACATTATGATTTAACTGAAATATAGATACTTTCCTGTATTTATTTCCATTTCTACACTTTACTAATAGCTTCTTTTTTTGCTGTTGAGATTTAAGCAAAGTCTTTCCTTCCCTCTAGCCAATCATTCTCATTTAGTTTATGCGGCAGTGGAAGAACAATTAATCCACAACCTGTGATGATGCAGCCATTGTCATGACAATAATTTATCACACTTATTTTATGGAATGAGCTGTCAAGATCTGTTGTAAGCCAGAAAATTCTTCCCTAATCACGGAATCATAGAATCACAGAACAATAGGGGTTGGAAAGAGCCTCTGCAGATCATCTAGTACAACCCCCCTGCCAAAATAGGTTCACCAGGTTGCCCAGGACCAGGTGGATTTTGAAATTCTCCAGAAAAGGAGACTCCACAGCCTCTCTGGGCAGCCTGTTCCAGTGCTCTGTCACCCTCACAGGAAAGAATTTTTTCCCTATGTTCAGACAGACCTGCCTGTGTTCCAATTTGTGCCCATTGCCCCTTGCCCTAGTATGGCCCCATACTCTTATGGCCCCATACTCTTAACACCCACTCTTTAGATATTTATAAACATTTGTAAGATCACCTCTTAGTCCTCTTTTCTCCAGGCTAAACAGCCTGAGGTCTTGCAGCCTTTCCTCATAAGAAAGATGCTCCAGTTCCCTAACCATTGTTGTATCTCTCCATTGGATTCTCTCCAGTAATTCTTTGTTTCTCTTGAACTGGGGAGCCCAGAACTATAAACATTACTCCAGATGTGGTTTCACTAGGACAGAGTAGAAGGGTAGGAGAAACTCCCTTGATCTGCTGGCCACACTCTTCTTAATGCACCCAATCATATCATTGACCTTCTTGGGCACAAGGACACATTGCTGGTTCATGCCTAGCTTTTTGTCCATTGGGACTCCCTGTTCCTCCTCTGTGAAGCTGTTTTCCCAGAGGTCAACCCCAAAACTGTACTGGTGCATGGGGTTATTCTTTCCCAGGTGCAGGACTCTACACTTCCCCTTGTTGAACTTTGTTTGGTTTCCCTTTGACCAGCTCTCCAGTCTGTCCAGGTCTGGTTGAATAGCAGTACATCCTTCTGGTGCGTTAACCACTCCTTCCAGTTTTGTATCATTAGCAAACTTGCTGAGGGTGCACTCTGTCCCTCATCCAGGTCACTGATGAATATGTTTAACTAGACTGGACCTAGTACTGACTCTTGGGGAATACCACTAGCTACAGTCCTCCAACTCAACTCTATACTACTGACCACAATCCTCTGAAATCTATCATTCAACCAGTTCCCAATCTACTTCACTGTCCTCTCATCTAACACACACTTCCTAAGCTTACTTATGAGGATGTTATGGGAAACAATTTCAAAAACCTCGCTCAAGTCAAGGTAGATAACATCCACTGCTGTCCCCTCATCTTCCATGGTTAGTCACATCATCATAGAAGGCTAACAGATTGGTCAGTCATGATTTCCCCTTGGTGATTCCATGATGATCACTCCTGATAACCTTCTTTTCCTCCTCGTGATAGAGATGACATCTAGAATGAGCTGTTCCATCAGCTTTCCAGGGATGTAGGTGAGGTTGACTGGCCTGTAGTTTCCTAATATTTAAAACTTTTAAATTTAACAGAAATTTAGAGCTATTAAATAACAAATTGTTATAGCAGTCATGATTAATAGACAGGTATTATGTTCCTTATCCTATAGATAAATACTCTAATATGTTTTCCAGTATCATCATTCAGACACACAGAGAACGATGTAAAAACCTAGAGTCCTACCTCCTAAATTTATGTTAAAGATATTATTTTCATAATTTTTTCACTACTTTTTCACTACATAAACCAGAAGGTAGCAGAGTTACAAATCTCACAAATCTCAGAGCAGCTTCAAATTAAGATATTTGAACTTTTATATGAAGAGAAAATATAAAACCACTCTATCTTACTCATGATCTTACCTAGGTGCTTCACAAAATCCAGATTACTATTATTACATGCCTACTGATAATTATAATAAATCTAGTTTATAGCAATAAACTTTTTTAAAGTGTACTATTTGCAGAAGTTATAATATTATATTAAGCACTATATAGTTGTAAGAAAGTTTCTAATGAAATTTGTAACATTTCCTCAAAACTAATTTTTTATTTTTCTAAAATTTTTTAATGACCTTTTGTAAATAATCTCAAACATGGTTTTCTTTTAAACAAATCTGTGTAGTAGCTCAAAAGGTTCATTACAATTACTTCATAAAATGTTAAAAGGACAAAATTATATCCTTGCAGCCAAGCTTAAGAAGTACAGCTTGGATGGTTGTGTGGTGAAATGGATTGGAAAATGGATGAAAGACAGAGCCCAGAGAGTTGTGGTTAGTGGAGCAGAGTGTAGTTGGAGGGCTGTGAGCAGTGGTGTTCCCCAGGGGTCAGTCCTGAGTCCAGTGTTGTTCAATATATTCATCAATGACCTGGACAAAGGGATAGAGTGTACCCTCAGCAAGTTTGCTGATGATACAAAACTG
>WUAM01000107.1:13555416-13566733 GCA_024336885.1 Actenoides hombroni
AAATCAAATTTTTTTATTATTTTTTTTTTATGATTCCCAGATGCAGACTCCAATATTTTATGCATCACTAAATCTATCAAGTAATGATTCTTTTCTTGGAGCTCATAGATGTAGAACCATTCATTTTTCTAGTGTCTTTTTCATATGCTGATGTTAAGCTTTGCCTTAGCTCTTTCAGACAGAAATGAATGGCTCCCCTAAGGTATAAAGAATCTGTAAATTTAGCTTTGCATTCCACCCCAAATCCAATTATTATAACAACCCTGCTACTACTGTTATAGTTAAATGCCTGACAGTATTTCTATTATAACCTTTTCTGTGGGAGTTTATAACTCAACCATTAAAAAAAAATCCGCTCCAAGCTAAACCTTGGCATGTATGGTTTCAACCCAGAATACATTAAAAGAACAAATGAAGCCAATAAAATTGTAAAGCAACCTCCCCTGTCTCAACTTTCCAAAACATCTCTTTCACTGTTTTTTATTTTTTAGAAGTTTAAAAGCAAAAATTTCAAATAATTGAATACTGAAAAAGAGCATTCAAGCCTTCACTCATCTCATTTGAAAGTCAACAACAGAAGTCCAGCAATGAATCAAAAATCTGGGAGCAATTAATCTCTGTACAAAACTTTGCTGATTTCAGAATCTGCCTGGATGTTGCTACAGCTGCAGACTGCCTGATGTTTTGGTGTCTCTTGAAGTAGGCTGCTGCAAGGTATAGTTAAAAACTACCTGTTACAGTTACCTTATCTGAGTATTGATGCATGATAAAGAGTGAAGGGAAAATAGAAATATTACCAAAAGTCTTATTCTCACATTTTTAGAAGTATAAATATGAAGTTATAGATAGTAAATCTGTAAAGAGAACTACAGTGGTAACACTGCCAGTGATACATTCAATTAGCATCCTGACCCATTGATACCTGATATTTTTTAAAATCAATAGAACCGTAACATATCAAACTATGCCTTTGCATTTTATCTATCAATTGAAATCCATTAATCTTCCTCTCCTATAGCTTTATAAGTTGTGAAAGTCAAGCAACTCAGAAAAGTAATTTTTGGACATGGGGCAGTCTAGGAGGATAGGAACTGTCACAGATGCAGTCTTAAAATATAGCCAGGAGCAACCTGTTCTAATATATATCACTTACTGAAACAGTTCACAGGGAACACTGGAATAAACGGTGCTGCCTTAGGATGCTAGAGAAAACATTTTCAGAAAGCTTTGATTCTCAGCCTTTTTTTTTTATGGTTAGTTAATTGTACTTGTTTCTTTGCAAATCATTATTCATCCTTTATTTTGCTGACTTTTTCTGATACTTCAGGAAATTATCATAGGGCTTACAGTTACAGAGGGTCCTGAAGGATTGCTTGAGTAGCTCGATAGCTTCTGCCCAATTTGACTTACTTTAAAGATATGACTTCTTGTGCCATTGTTCTGTGGCGTCAGAATTCCTCATAATCTTACTACAGATTAGATTTAACTAATTAGATATGTCATCAGCAGTCTGTAACCCAAGGTCTGTCACCTTTTACAGATCCTTAATTAATACATTAAAATCTACTAGCCTAAGTACAATATTGCACTCGCCCACTTAACCTTTTCGAATCTTGAAATAGATCAATTAAGCCTCTGTCTAGCTTTGTTTTTTTTGTTTATTTTCTTCTTTTCTGTTCCACTTTTCATTCCATTTTTTACTTCCCTTGCCAGGACTTCTTAATTTCCTTGAAAGTATTTTATTTTTTTTCCTCTTATCTTTTATGAGGTCCAAGTGCTTCAATGTTCTCCTTATAGTAAGTGAACTTATACATGTGGATGAAGCTGAATGGGCTGAGCTGGCATAGATTCTTTCAGTTCTTAGAATCATATCAATTTACACCAAGAAAGGAACTGGCCAAATATATTTAATACAACACATGTATGGCACTCCAAGATGGATGTAGACTTGAATTTATGCTTCAGATTTCTTATCTTTTGTTGGATTTTAATATTCTGCTTGAATGTCAGAGCTTGAGTTTTATGATTAAATTTAAGCACAAATCAGTTCTA
Organism: Actenoides hombroni; assembly: GCA_024336885.1. Lineage (NCBI taxonomy): Eukaryota > Metazoa > Chordata > Aves > Coraciiformes > Alcedinidae > Actenoides > Actenoides hombroni. The sequence goes on from WUAM01000107.1 coordinate 13,557,469, forward strand.
TAATGTAATCTATTCAGCCTACTCATTATTTCTAGAGGTTGCTACAGGGTATATAGAATGACCTTGCTGAGACATGTAAGTGCATTAACATGTAATATTTCAGACATTTAATTTACCATGCTAAGTTCTTTGTGTGAATAATATCTAAATAGCATAAGGACCTCTTATGCTATTTAGAGTTTGGAAACACTTTTTTTTTTTTTACCACTTTAATAGGCTGTATGACTACAGAAGCTAAATATACTTCTAATATCCCTGGTTTATATTTGTTTGCACTTTATTTTACAAGGACCTCACATAACCAATAGGAATTCCCTGGTATCATGCTGTCATGTTTTAACCCCAGCCAGTAACTCAGATGCACACTCACATCCCCCTGGTAGGTTGGGGAAGAGAATCGGAAGGGTAAAAGCGAGAAAACTCGTGGGCTGAGAAATGACAGTTTAATAGGTAATGCAAAAGCCACATATACACTTCTTCCTATCACTACTTCCTATCCCCAGGCAAGTGTTCAGCCATTTCTCAGGAAGCAGGGCTCCATCATCTGTAACAATGACTTGGGAAGACAAATGCAGTAACTCCAAATGTCCCCCCATTCCCCCTTCTTCCCACAGCTTTATATTGCTGAGCATGACATCATATGGTGTGGAATATATCTTTGGTCAGTTAGGGTCAGCTGTCCCAGCTGTGTCCCCTCCCAGCTTCTTGTGCACCCCCAGCCTACTCACTGCTGGGGTGGTATGAGGAGTAGAAAAGGCCATGACTCTGTGTAAACACTACTCAGAAAAAAAACCCAAACTCTTCATGTTTTCAACCCTTTTTTCAGCACATATCTAAAACATAACCACATAGTAGCTACTGCGAAGGAAATTAACTCTATCCCAGCCAAAACTGGCACATTTGCTGGATCATTTTGTCAGCCATATAAATGGAGGGCTTAAGGTTAAAGTTAAGCTGGTCTTGAAGACTTCCAGAGAGGGTGTATCCACAATCTCTCTGGGTAACCTGTTGCAGTGTCTCACCACCCTCACAGTAAAGAATTTCTTCCTAACATCTATTCATATTTACGCTCTTTCAGTTTTAAATTGTTATCTCTCATCCTATCACTACACTCCCTGATAAAGAGTCCCTCTCCATCTTTCCTGTATGCTCCCTTAAAGTAACTAAAGGATCCTATAAGGTCTCCCTGAAGCCTTCTTTTCTCCAGGCTAAACATCAACTCTCTCAGCCTGTCCTCACAGGAGAGGTGCTCCAACCCTCTGATCATCTTCATGTCACTTCTCTGGACTCATTCTAACAGGTGTGCCCCAACAGGTCCATGTCTTTCTTACTCTGGAGGCATTGTTGCTAAACACAGTACTCCACATGGGGTCACATTAGAGCATAATCTTGTCCCTTGACCTGCTGGCCACACTTCTCTTGAGACAGCCCAGGATGCAGTTTGCTTTCTGGGTTGTGACTATACATTGCTGGCTCATACTCAGTGTCTTATTCACCAATGCCCCCAAGTCTTTCGCCACAGGGCTTCTCTCTAATCCACCCATTGCCCAGCCTGTATTTGTGCTTGGGATTGCCCGGACCCAGGCGCAGGACCTTGCACTTGGCCTTGTTGAATTTCATGAGGTTGGCATGGTCTCATCTCCCAAGCCTGTCCAGGCCCCTCTGGATGGCATCCCTTCCCTCAGGTATGTCAACACACCACAGCTTGGTGTCATTGGCAAACTTGCTGAGGGTCCACTCAATCTCACTGTCCATGTCACCGACAAAGATGTTACACGGGTAGTTTTGCCCTATCACTCTCCTGTATTGTTTGCATTAAATAATGAGAACTTCTGTGGACTAAAAATGGAGAATAAACCCCAATTTATGGCATTTCAGTGCAATACTGAAATTCTGTTGGAGAAGGTCCAGAAGAGGGCCACAAGGATGATCAGAGGTCCAGAGTACCTCTGCTATAAGGACAGGCTGAAGGAGTTGGGTCTGTTCAGCCTGCAGAAGAGAAGGCTCTGGGGAGACCTTATAGCAGCCTTGCAGTACCAGAAGGGGGCTGACAGAAAAGCTGGGGAAGGACTTTTTATAAAAGCAAGGGGCAATGGTTTTAAACTATGGCAGTGTAGATTTAGATTAGATATTAGGAAGAAATTCCATGCTATGAGGGTGGTGAGACACAGGAACCAGTTGCCCAGAGCAGCTGTAGACACCTCATCCCTGGAAGTGTTTAAGACCAGCCTGGATGCGGCTCTGAGCAACCTGGTCTGGTTGGATGTGTCCCTGCCCATGGCAGGGAGATTGGAGCTAGATGATCTTTAAGGTTCCTTCCAACTCAAGCCATTCTATGATTCTATGAATACTTGGTGTACTAAGCAGGAAATCTGGATTCCAATAGCCATTAGCTTAAATTATACCATTTTATGTTTTATGTCCTGGTGGCCAAGGAGTCTCTTTGTAGTATTCTCATGTACAGAACACTAAAGAAGAATTTGCACATAGTTGCATTGCAATTGTCAGTTTATAGGCAAAAATATGTGAAATTTCTTGCACTGTCAAGTTTAACTTTCTGAAAGACTACTTTTGAAAAGCAAGGTCAAATTGCAATTTTAGGAGGTGAAGAGGTTTTGTGAACTCTGTCATCACTTCATTTTGCCTCTATGCAAAGAAAATTGTATCTTATGTTCCAGGTCACAATACATTTATTCTCAGATAGTTTTACATTGCATTCACCACCAAATATTTTTTGTTAAAATCAACCATGGAACTATTACAGAGAGAAGCTATGCTTCTATGGCTTGGAAGGAAAATATTTCATCTGGACATGGTACATCTTTTGTCTCACAGTATATCTAAAATATATTTCCAAAGTTTAAGTACACTGTAGTGATCAATAAACAGGAGTACAGCTATTTCTCTACTGTTTAAATAAAGGTTATAACCCCTCCACACCATTCATTATATTAATTGACTCCTGACAACACTGAAGTCTAAACAGGTTCTTCTGTAGATTTGAGTATCATGAAACTGAAGCTCCTCAGACATACTGAAGTAAATATTTTCAAAACATCATAGTATACTGAATAAAAATGATTACTTCCAAATTATAAACTAGTAATTATGAAGATTAAGACTATGGGCAAAATATAATATCTACTGGAAAGGTTCAGATTTATTTTTGCATTTATATATTCAAAACCTCAGGGTTTAAGTGTAAAAGTCTTTAGAATAAACCCCCTATTCATCAGTTCTAAATCATGGCAGAAGAAAAAGCCCAGGTGTGCACTCACTGTCATTGTGGGTTTGTTGGGTATATCTTACGCTATTGAAGATGGCCAGACAATGTAGGCAAGCTTGTTTATGGAATGGCTCCATAGTAAACAAGGACCCGAGTGGTCACCTGTCTATGACCTAAGGTTTGATTTTGTGCATCCTAGCTGTGTTACTTTCATTCATTATTATAGGAAAAAAGTGCTGTTGAGCACTATAAAAGTATTTAACGTGAATCCGTACAAGGTAAGAAAAGTTACAACATAGAAAGATGAACTGCTGAGATGATCATGACTCAAGGATTCATGAAGAAAATAATGACCTTCACAAAAAGTTATACACCTCTATAAAACCCTCACTAACAAACAGAAGACAGCAAGTCAGCGTGATTATTTGTAGTCAGTTTAAAACAATGGAGGATGATGGTGAATCTGTGAACAGTTAAGTTGGTAACATGCCAATGCCAGCTTTTTATGGTGTAGCAGTATCCAGCTTCCACCTTGGGAAGTTTTGGTGATTTTTGATGTGGCCATGAAACTTTTCATTGAGGATTGAAATCTGTGCCTTTCCAGCTTCTCATTTATACCTTCCCAGGGGACAAATTATATCAGTTGATGGTGTCATTCATATATGATGTTACCCAGGAGACTGATCTAAATCTTCATGAGGCTTGAAGGGTCATCTGTATGTTCTTTGCTCTTCATGTGCAGAGGGTGATTTATAAAGGACAAGTTTGTGATTGAATAGCTTTTGCTTCTCCTGGTTCAAATAAGTGACAATGAGCAACTGCTGTACTTATAAACATGACTGGAGGCTATTTTTGTTCAACTTTCCATCTCCTATTCAACCTTTCTGAAGGGAACATAGCCTGTGTTAGCACACATTTATTCCATCCAAATGTAAAACTTGAACACTTCTGTTATTTAGAACGTAGACAATATTTATATCTTCAATAGCCTTCATCAACATCAGTCTTACTAGCTTTTCGCATGCACATAGGTGCAGTTGCTATTAAGGAAATTGTAGAGTTCAGATTTGACAACCTCAAAGCTGTAGAAGTGAAGTAGAAATGTCATAAATTTCTCACTGCCCTAGTTCACTAAGAGTCAAGATTGACCTGGGAAAGGGCTAATATATGCTCATCTCAATTAAATGTTAATTTATTAATGAATGTTATTATAGTTGATCCATCATATATTTGATTCAGTTCCTGCTGTTATTACTGTGAATCCCATCACAAGATGCCTGCATTCCTCCTACTTCTCTCTCCCTCCCACCACAGGCACACATTCTTAATATCTTTAATTTTCCATCTTTGTATTTTGTATTGTTGAACAGATAGACAGGAGAGAGTGATTTTTGCCATAGAATCAATGTGGAGAATGACTTTCCACACAAGTGAATCTGTGCTGCTGCCCCAAAAAAGATTGATTGACTGTAGTTGCATTTATGTGTGTTTTTGTTGGTGTATCACATTTACAATAATTTACAGATTAAGTAAAACTATTTGACTTATCACAATATACCACAGCTGGTAGCCAATCTCTCAGCTACCTGGCTCAGAAGTGTAGGCTTCCCTTCTCTCTGAGGCATACTTGAACCTCTGTTTAAACAATCATTTGTCCTATAATTCTCATGTCTCATCAATATTATGCAAGGCATCTTGTTTGTTTTTCTGTAGGAATGACAATCTGACAGGGAACCTGATGGAAGTTTTGTGCTTAAAATATTTCAATTTTTTTGTTTGTTCGTTTGGGGTTTTTTTTGTAAAATGAGTAGATCTGTACTTGGAACATATTTCCGGAATAGAGCAACACCTGTTTGAGCTCCAGTAGTGATGTATCTTAAACCAGAGTATTGTATTAAAAGAAAGTCAGAAAGACAGATCTTCAGGATCAAAAGCATTTCTTCAACCTTTGCTGTGTACAGTTTATCTAAAAGTTATGTAGTCAGTTTGAATGAAGAACAACTGTGAAAACCTTAAAAAATACAATAAAGTGAAAGAATGTAAAAAGTCATTTAAATTAAGAAAATATCCTTAAAAACAAAAATCAAAAAACAAACAAAAAAGCAAAAAAGCAAAACAAAACAAAACACACAAAAGAACAAACAAACAAACCCAACAAAAACAAACAAACAAAACACAACAACAACAAAAACCAAAACAAAACCAAACCCATATGTCCACATAGGAAAATACAAAGGAACATTAACTCTGGAAAATTCAATGTACAAAGATCAATAACACAAGAACCTGTCCTCCCTCCAGAAAAAAAACCCTAAACTGAGGAACATCTTGTTAAGTGAAAAAATCCTACAAGAATATCTTTGATGCAAGATGCCTATGAGGGAGCCTGTAGAGTTAATAAATCATGAAAGAATGAAGGACATGCCTAAATATTTAGGAGTTGAAGGAAAAGCAGTTTATTCTTTTACATTTATGTCTACTGCCAGAGATTTTTCCCACGCCAGAATCTTTCCTTGTCTTTCCTCACAGAAGGAAAATGTGTCTGTAACTGAAGTGTGAACAGAAGAGGTTTCAGCACAACTCAACAAAATGAACAGTAACAAATTTATACAAACAGTTGGTATTCCCCCAAGAGTTGTAAAGTAACTTGAGTATGTAATAGCTAACTGTCAAAACTGAATGTAGTAATAACTTCTCATTTATAACTGCCCTAGTACCATAGAACGAAAAGTAACGTATGTTGTTTCTTATGGTTTCTTTGTAGGGGAGGAAAAGGGTAATCTTTTCTTTTTCAAAACATTTTAAGGAGAATCTGTTGAAATGCCAACCAGAAAGACAAATCAAAGTAATACAAAATGAAAGAATGAGATTTGTGATCCTAAGAACTAATAATAATATTATGGAAAAGTCAGAATTATTCTTACAAAAGATGGTCTGAACATCAAGCACTTTTAAAGGAGTCAAAAAGTTTGTGGACAAGCGAGATGGAATCAAAAAAAGTCTAATTAGCTTTCTCAAGGATACTTGTGTCATGGATGGAGTGATACACTTCCCTCATGTTTATTTATATAAGTCAGTAAGCTCATAAATTCCTATGGTAAATGCAACAGTGGTTTAAGAAGTTTTCTGGGCAAGGTACACAAGGTAACCCACAAAGGATGGGGCTGGACAAAACTGCCAGGAAGACCCTCCCATTGAGTCATGAGGCTCAGAAAGGACCCCCTGAATTCTAAACTCAGAGAAGAGATTAGGTACAGCTGGATCCAGACTTAGTCCCAGAATTGGTCAACATTTTATGTCTAAAGGATTATATGCATGTAAACAATCCTTTATATCACTTAGGATTTTGAAGTTTAGCATGCTATTAATCACTAACCAAGAATCTGTTGCAGGAAGCAATCTCTCAACCTAGAGAAGCAATCTTGAGAGGCATCCCTACAGAAGGAAAGATCTTGGCATGTAGCCCACTGCTGTTCAGGAGAGCTCAACAAGCCCTGGGGCTGTCGACTTTTTATGGAGTAAGAAAATTTACTTATATTTACATATGAGATACACATGTTAGATTCTTCCAGATTTGGCTTGAGTTGGATATTGACCAGCACCATGGTTAGGTGGGTGCGTTGTTCAAACTAACTCTTGGCTACTGTATTGTTATCTGTCATCCCTGTACCCACGTTGAGCTGGATGCAGCTGTCATGATCAGACATATCTATTATGACTGCTACTGGTGGTTATCCCTTGAGTGGGGTTATAGGAAACAAAGGTCAGATTCAGGGGCAGGGAGCACACACCCACCACTTGACAACATTCTTCAATGACATGTTTTAGAGAAACAGAAGCATAAAGAAGGAAGACATTAACCTTATAAGTTAATTACTAGTTAGACGATAGCAAAACAAGGATAGGAATAATTAGGCAGCTTTCACAGCATAGGGAGGTGACCAGTAAAGATCTACAGGGACATATTACAAGGCTTTTACTCCTGAAAATACTGTCATAGTAAATGGAAAGTCAAAAAAGACAAAATTTCCCAAAATAACTATCCCATTCACATCAAATTAAATTCAGCTTTCATACATTTCAATTATGTACATGAATAAAAACACCTTTCTTTGAATATAAAGTCCTAAAATAGTTATAACAAAAAATATCTCAGACATATATGCAGTTCCATCAAAACACTGTTGCATTGCATGAGAGTAGTCAAAAAAAGCATAACTGGGTATTAGCAATCAGCAGGAGCTAAGTAGAGAACAAACATATACACAAAGCTTTACCATTGCAGAAATCCATCAGGCTCCTTCTAACACAAGTACTGCACAGAGATCCCATCCCCTACTTCAGAAGATTTGCATTAGAAAATGGAAAGAGATAAAGAAAGACATCAAGGATCATCAGAAGTAGGAAATGAAGCCAAGTAAAGACAAAAGGTTCAGATTTTGAAGTGATCAAAGGGATGAAATCCTAAGGAGAAACCTAGTCCACCTACTAAAGGACTATTTGATTGGATTGCAGATTTACAGCTGGAATCTTTTAAATGTGAGATAAGCTCCCAGAAAAAGACATTAAAAGATTAAAGTGGACATTATATTAAAACACTATTAAATCAAGAGTTGATAGTGGGACTGGATATCTCAATGTCTCCCATTTTATGTTTAAAACCAATTCTTAACTTTAAAACCATATAGAGATTGCACACCTATGAAATTTTCATGAGCTCATATTGTTTGTTACCAGTTAGTAGTCCATTGTTGCTTATTTAAAACAAATTTATTGAGTTTTTCAAAACAAAGCTTTGAAAAATCTCCATTATTCTTACCCTTATGTGATAAAACATGTTTTTCTATATTGAAATAGCTTATTTTCTAGAGATGATTGTAATTTCTGTAATACTGATGTTTCTCAATAATACTATTTTAAACTATTTTTTCTCAGATTGGTAACAAAATGAAAGATGATGACGAATGTGTCATTGTTCATATATTAATGTATATTTGTCCTTCAGAAGTTTTACTTTGTGAATCTTTTTAAAGAGCACTAAAAAAACCCCAAAATTTCTGAATTTGTTTTGGGTCAAAAATGTAGTGTTGTAATGAAAATATTAACTTGAAGAGAAAAACCTTTCCTTTTCTAAAATGGATTCCAAGACAAAAATGTTATCTGAGCTATGCACTGACAGAAAGCTACTCTTTGCTGAAGTGCTTGTAGAGAATTTCTAATTTCTCTTGAAGTATTTTTATGCAACAAGGAAAGCTAAGGCCTCCCTACAACTAAACCTGGCAAGGGAGGTCAAGAACAAAAAGAAAAGCTTTTTCAAGTATGTTGGAGGCAAAAGGAAGTCTAGAGGAACTGTGGGCCTGCTGCTGAATGAAATGGGTGCCCTGGTGACCAAGGATAGAGAGAAGGCAGAGTTACTGAATGCCACCTTCGCCTCGGTCTTTACTACTAAGGCCAGCTACCAGGAGTCCCAGGCCTTCAAGACCACAAAGGAAGTATGGAGGAGGGAATTTTTTACCTCTGTCGAAGAGGCTTGGGTTAGAGATCAGTTGAATAAACTGGACATCCACAAGTCCACGGGATACACCCGCGGATGCTGAGGGAAATGGCAGAAGTCATTGCTTGGACACTCTCCATAATCTTTGTGAGGTCCTGGAGGACAGGAGAGTTGCCTGAGGACTGGAGGAAGGCCAATGTCATCCCAGTCTTCAAAAAGGGCAAAAAGGAGGACCCAGGTAACTATAGGCTGGTCAGCCTCACCTCCATCCCTGAGAAGGTGATGGAACAGCTTGTTCTTGCCACCATCTCAAAGCATGTGGAGGACAGGAGGCTTATGACGAGTAGTCAACATGGATTCCATAAGGGGAAATCATGCTTGACTAATCTGATAACCTTTTATGATGGCACAAGTAGATGGATAGATGAGGGGAGGGCAGTGGATGTGGTATTTCTTGACTTCAGCAAGGCTTTCGATACTGTCTCTCATGGTATCCTCACAGCCAAGCTTAAGAAGTGTGGATTGGGTGATTGTGCAGTGAGGTG
>WUAM01000107.1:13594310-13618081 GCA_024336885.1 Actenoides hombroni
TCGCTAAGTCTCTCTCCCTTATTCCTTTTCTCTTCCCCTTTGGGGAGGGAGGGGGGTTAACAGCGAGCGTCTGTTATAGGTCTAAGGGGCTGCCCTGACCCTAAACTGTGACACCAAGGCATCCCCACCACTTGGGGTCAAATTTTTGGCCCACAAATGACATCCAAAATAGGGATAGTATTGATACCTCATTCGCTACTCTGTGCAAAGTGTGGGGGTGGGACTTCCTTGGTAAACTTGGCAAGAAGCAGATAACTGTGATAAGCGGGGGAATGGGATAAGCAGCCTTCGCTGCATTCCCCACTCCTCCTGCGTCCCATGAGACCACAGAGCACTGGATCTTCACCCAGCCTCCATGTCCATCCTGGGCACCATATACATATCAGCAGTGTTGAGCTTGGCCATTTTTAATTGCTTTGTGCTTCCAAGAAACACACGTGGGAAAAGGAGCCAGGGAAGAAGACAGGTGTGAGTCCAACCCCCTGCCCCACCTTGCCTTGCCTGGCCTGGCCCTGCCCTGTTTTTGTGTGAGGCCAAAACAGAGTGGGGGGCCAAAACGGGGTGGGAGAACACCTCTTGATCAGAAGCTGCAGAAGGATCACAGGAGCAGGAAGAGAGAGTCCTCCCTCCAGCTCCCTCACCGGGAGGGCAGTACTGGCACAGGAACAGAAACTGCCAGTACGACAGCCTTCTCCACTGGTCCCTGTGCTCAACTGTACAGAGCAAGTCAGTCACACACTGTCTTCAGGTGTGCACAAAGAGAAAAAGAAAATCCACGCCTGTACTACTGGAGGCTTTTGGAGACGGGTGCTGTCTACCCATTTCTAACCCCAAGAGTTATTCAGCAGCTCTAGGAGAAGTCAGCAGTCACTTCTGTGGTGGAAAATGAGGAAACACCCTTACTGAAGGCAAGCCTTTGAATTTTGGAAAGAGGAAAACGATGCCCATAAAGACACTCTTGCCCTTCTCTTGAGCAACAGCAGAAAATAAGACCTTTTCAGTTCCACTTTGAAGGAGAGGCGAAATCCCTTGAAAAGGGAAAAAATCCTCCCCACACGTGCACACACTCCTGGGCACCAGGGTAAGGAGCTGTCAACATCGGGTGAGATCTCCTCTGGCTCCTATCTCTTAAGACACAAGGAAGCCTCCTTTGCTCCAAGAAACAACACCGGTGAGAGATGCTGCTGGGAGCGCTCCTGACTTAAGCTATAGCCTGTGACAGGAATCATCTTGAAGTCTCTGTGTATCTCGATTCTCCAAGAACTACAACTGACTCCTTTCCTAGATAGATTTCTCACCTTTGTGCCTTCAGAGGAAAAGGTGCAGACAGAGGAACACTCGATTAGCCAGAGCAGGTCACACCACAACTCAGCCTGGTTACAAGGCTTGTGCCTCACAGGAGACAGCATAAAAAGGTGGTAAGCATTCAGCAGTAACTCCTTGTTACACTTTTTCTGCCTCTAGCTCTTTAGGGCTCGGGAATTTCCAAAGGGAGAATCAGCATCTTTCGGTTCCATAAGAACTGATCCCTAGCAGGGCAGAAACCAGAAGGCATCGACACCTCTTTCTTTGAAACAAATACCAGCAGGACCGGCCCCAACTGGGTGGAAATTCTCGATTGCTATGAAGCTATCCCTGAGGTATTTGAGTGGCAGTCAGGTGGGAAGGGAAAAAACGCAGCCGAGGCGACACTTGAGTGAATGAGGTCCCTACCAGCATGACGAACAGCGGGATGCAAGAGCAGGTGGGGCATCGGCGTAAGCGGAAAGCTCCACCACTCCTGTTTATTCCTCGTAACACAGACTAACGCTCTTCTGCCTGTGATTATCTTGGCCTAGGATGCTGGAAAGGGTAACACTGGTCTTTAATGACAGCTCTTCCACAGGCTCTACAAATGTCTCAGAATACAACTCTGTATTTTACATTATACACACAGATACCGATACCAAAGGGGAGAGAAATTGGACAACTTTCTAGTGAGATCTACTAGTCATTTCTCACAGACAACAGGAAAAAGAAAACACACCACTACTTCAAAACTACTTCATTAAATGCCAACCCTTTATAGGATAAGATGCAAATTAGCTGCCAGGATCCAACAGCTTTTAGGTACCCAATTTTTAAACTCAGTGCTCTGCAAGACACCTGTGAATTATGACTGTGAACCTGACAGAAGGCTCTCGGGTGAAGGTACCTCTCCTGGTAAAGCTCTGATTAAGGCCAGGACACCTTTCCCACAGCTTTTGGGTGACCTCGAGCCTGCTGTTTGGGTGCTGGCAAAAAGACAGCCCCTGGTACAGAGGGCTGCTGCTCCTGGAGGTGTGGGATGCCTCAGTGTCTCACAGCAACCTCAAACCACCACAAGGCTGGACAAAGGGCTAGGCAAAAAGAAAACGTCTTTGTAACATCTGAATAAAGGCAAGATCATTACAGTTAGTTAAAAGACAAACAAAATTAAATAAAGCCCAGGTTGGACTCTATCTGAACTCCAGCAGGTTTTTCCTCTGTGACTGAGCTGCAGCAACCACACAACTGCCCCAGTCCTGTGGCCAGCTCCCTAGATTTGATATAATCTTGTCTAGAGCTTTGCCCTTCTACAAGGTGGCACCAGAGACATCCATGAGATCTATCAAACCTTTCACTCCTTTCTCTCCTCCCTGCATTACTTGATCCATAAACTAATTACATTCATTTTAACACTATCCCACTCCTGCTCATTCTGGCAGCAGTGGTATCTTGTACATATGGTGGGGCAATGCCATAACCTGGCTGATGGCAAAGGAGAAGGGATTTAGAAAGGTGTAACTCAAAGAAACCACCAGCCAGTGGTGCCCCACTGGGTAACACCTAAGTCTCAGAAGAGCAGGTTTTTTCAAAGAACTGAAAGAATATTTTAGACCAATCCACAGACTGTTAAAAGGAGGGCTCAATACTCCTGTCCATCACAGACCAGCTATAGGTCTTAGCTGGAATGAGATATGACAGCAAACAGCCACTCCCACATATTAAATAAACTCTGTGGGGAGGAGGAGGAGGAGGAACAAAAGACTTGTAATTTGAGGGGTCTGAGTGGTACCATGGAAATGGTGCTTATCAGTGCAAACTTAGATATCCACAAGAAAAATACAAGGACAGTAGCCGCTGGCTTGCTTTGGTGACCAAACTGAAAGATGGTATTAACACCCAAGCTTCAAGAGTGCCACAAAATACTCATGGAAATCCTCAGAATTTACAGGAAAATTTGGTTGTTTCAGACACGGTGCCCCTGTCCCTCTTTGAAAATTCACTTTGATGTCAGAAATCGAGCTATTTCAGCATCAACAGTGAAAGAAAGGTGGCAAAATGAAAAAAAAAAACTAGTGGTAGTGTGGCTGGGCTCCAGACCACCTCTGTAGCACATCCTTAGCACCCCGTGTTTGTTGCACCCAGGCATGGCTGAATCAAAGCAAAGGAACTCTGCTATATCCTTTCAGTGGGGAAAGTAATAAGAATATTGTTCTATTTCAGGGATTTCATCCTATCCATTTGCTACACAAAAATCCCCACCTGCGTAGAAGAATGAACTTTGCCACTCAAGTTGCCTTTTTGGATTAAATGCAGCTACATCTTTCTATAGAAAGCGATGACGCAGAACAAGCAAGGGAGAACGCTGTAGCCCCAGGGAAAGCATTTTACTCTCAAGAGGACCTTTGACAATGTAGGAAGGGTGACTCCAGTGAGATTTCCAATCACAGGATTTCCACTGTGTCATCATCTGTCCAACCTACTGCCAAACCCCTCTTCAAATTGAGCAGTTCCTAAATGTTTGCCAGTATTCAACAGGACACAGTTGATTCAGCAGTTGTATTTGCACGTTTGTCGCACTATTGATCGGAAAACACTCTCTTCTCAATACAGAGAGAAAAGGTTTGTGGTGTCTCCTCATCACCAGGGCTGAGAAACCCCAGAATGCCCCAGTTTACCTTTTCTGAAGGTACAAATAACTAGGTGTTTTGCTGGCATGCTCTTCTGGGCACAGTATATTCACAATTTTTCTAACAAAGAGGGAGGAGTTGGGTTGGTTTCCCCCCCCAGTACTATTTGCTTTAAGTGGTCTCTCTCTCACAGAGAACGTTTCTGGTGAGGCATTTCTTTAAAAAAAAATTAAAAAATCACCCAGAGGAAACATTCAGGGCTTTAATAATGCCCCAGTGATTTGTGCCTGGAATTAATTGTTGGGTTTGGCACAGGCTGCCAGATGAATTGCCTAAAAAGCAGAATAATAATTTTGCTTGAAGTTCACCATGTGTTTTTCTCAGTCTCATTCTCGGAACCGGTTGAATCAGATGACAATATCCCCCTCGGCTACTGCCCTCAAAAATGAGATCACCCTTAGAGACGTGGCATTGCCATTTTCAGCACAAGTTCTGATTAAAGGCTGAGAGTGTGATCCACAGAAGAAAACAGATTTTCTAGCACATTTCTACCTGAAAGGAGGTTGGAGTGAGGTGGGTGCAGCCTCTTCTCTCAAGTAAATAATGACAGGATTAGAGGAACTGGCCTGAAGTTGCACCAGGGGCAGTTTAGAGCAGGTATTAGGAAGAATTTCTTTACCGAAAGAGTAGTCGGGTGCTAGAATGATCTTTGTGTTTGAAAATGTCCGCTCCTCAGAATGTATTTGCCAGTTTTGACAACAACAGGATTTCTCTTACCGACACAGCAACTGCCAGTAAGAGGTGTGCTGCAACTGGCAGCTGGGAGGCTTGCTGCCTTCTCTTGGTCCTCTTTAGAGATCTGGAATCTTCTTCAGTTTGCAGGAGGCAAAGCACACAGTGGACCCAAGGCAGAGGGACCCTATCTCATGCTTGATCTGGAACCAGAGCCTATGTTCCTGTACCAGTGAGCCCTTTAAGTGCCTCTTAGCAAATAAAAAACAAACGGTGGGCTAGTGCATCTCCAGCGGCCACGTGGCTAAGGCAATCTGTGCAGCCTTCAAGAAAGACATCATCAGAAATACAGCTCACAGCTACCTTGGCAAACGGCCCTGAACTGCAAAAGCAAGGGGTCTCTCGAGAGCGTCCTTTCTGCAACTGGTCAGAAACAGGGGCTGGAACAGCTCTGGCAGCTCCTTGCTGTGCACATGGATACTGGCAAGGGTAAGGGAGCTGCAGGGCACCCGTTAGCACAATGCCCCATGGCGTGTGCCTCCATACACCACAGGCATGTTCAAATCAGGCCACCACAGAAAAGAAGCAAATGTGATGTCGACCAACAGCTAAAGCCTGACAGCCCATTTCTGTCAGGAGCCGAGAGCAAAGGTCAACTTGAGTCCAGTAATGTAATGCACAAAGAGTTCATCTGATTTTTCAACCCATTCTGAAGACCTAAACCTGTCTTCAGCACCACCCCTGGCATGAAGCTCTCTCTTCCGAAGCAGTTGTGTTGTTTCAACTTGTTAAAGTGCTCTCTAGTGTTTCACAAATTACTTCTGGCACTTCATGTGTCATCAAACTCCAGGCTGAGAACTAATTGGATGGGGAAGTCAAAACCACACTTCACAAAAACTTCTGTTGTTGCATGGTAGTCATTTTGAATCACACTTGCTTTAACTGCCTCACAGAAGACAGCAAAAAGCTTTTCAAAGACAAAAATTCCTGACATAGCTAACAGATACACAGAAAAGTGATAATAACTTATGGCAACTCAGGAGAAAAGGGCAAAGTATAAAGTTGGAGAAGATATTTACTTTTTAAAAAACATCAGCCCCGCGCAACACGTTTTCACTCTCATCCGCCTTGAGACATAGCAATACAGAGCCGAATTCAAGGCATCCCCAAGGCATCCAGGGCATGAAGTTCTCTTGTTCGCTGCTTCTAAGTATTCAAGGAAAATGCTAAATCAGAAAATGCCTTGCCCGACTCTATCGATGCTGCTTTTAATTTGAGATTTCTGCACAGACTTCCTGGGCTTTGTGTATGTGCAGAGGCCTTCTGGCTGTACTGTGAAGTGCAAACTGGTGAACAAGCCTCCGAGCAACGTTAGTCCCATTTTGTACTTCCCAGGGAAAGAAATGTTGATCGTTCTTTTACCTTCTTATGATCATCGGTGTCACAGGGATGAAGAGAAGGAACAGAGCAGTACTGCACCCTGAAACTAAACAGTAGGAAGTTGAGCAATCCATGCAGTCTTTTTAAAAGACAATTTGTAAATAAAGCCTTCCTCTCAGTGTTCACACTACTTTTCTTTCCTGCAGTAACATCCCTCCCTTGCAAGAGAACAGAAGCTGTACAAAAGGACACGGTGTGTACTGCCACCCTTGATAAGGACAGCTGGCACTGAGTGCCAGGCTAAAACTGGCTCCATGCTGGTACAGACACGTCCTCCAGAAGAAACGAAATAAATAAAATAAAATAACATAAGATAAAGATTTAGGAAATAATCATATTATTAGTTTTAAAACAAAGAGGAAACTACCTCATAAAAAGAATTAATAGTACTTCTGCCTTCCTGGAACGTTCCTGTGTCATTCATATGTTATTCCCGTCTTTCACAATGACAATATTAGTCATCATCATCTTAGAGTCATCTTGCTTTCTTCATCTTGTATTTGGACAAATCCCCATGTATAAATCATTGGTTCCAGTTGACTCTTACTTCCATATGTCTCTTTCTATCTCTCCTTTTTGTCAGGTAAGTTTGAGTGACCTAATCAAGAAAGTCTCTCACTAGTGAAAACTGGTAAGTGACTAAACATTTACAGAAGCATCTGATGCACCTCAGTGTCACAAATTACTACAGTTTTAAATCTGATTAAAAGACCAGATGGTGATCTATGCTTCTCTAGAAATGATTCTCCAACACCAAAAATAGAAAGCTTGCAAATCTTTGTTATTCTTCCTCTAGATTGCGTAAATTTGCTGTTGACTCTTCTGTGCTGTTTAAAAAAGATTCTGTTTCTCCCTGCATGAGAAGAAGTAGGCAACAGCTCTTATCATCAGGAAGAGTATAAATTTGTAAGGCATTATATAGCTGAAGAAAATGAGAACTGTGACTCTTGGAATGTGCAATATTAGCAATTTTGGTTTCCTAAGTGTTTTAACTACCTCATTATTTATTGTATTTCCACAATCAACTTAAATGGGATTGTCACAATAACAACAAGAGCAGTAATAGGATATGAAATCCCAAACCACGTTAGTTGTTCAATGTTATAACTATTAACAAACACTTAATTTTTCCTAGCCTTTGTTGGGCTCAGAAGACTCCTCAGAACATGGCCTTTCTTAGCAAAACAAATCAACATTGTTTATTAATTGTGTAGGCTCTAGGCAAAATTATCAAGGAACTTTCAAAAGTACTTCTGGTTTTATTTGAAGGAATAAGTTGGATATTTACACTTTGGGAATACCTGTTAGCATACTCAAATGCTGCTATGTACAGACAAATGTACATAACAACAACATGGGCACAGATCACACAAGTGACAGTTTTTCAGGTGGAAATGAGCTAAGATTGCTGTTTTTAAAAACTCACCCTATAAAATAAATAATTTTCTACTTTTATTTATTTAATAGGCCTACAAGTGACATGGTATACGAAGACATGGTCAGAATCACAGGTAGGAAAGCAATGACATTACTGTGTCAGTGCACATTTCACCTTCCATAAGTTCATCTGGCAAAATCCAAGATCAATCTAGATGAGCTCCTTCACTATTAGGAGCTGATATGAACAAACAGAAATGAAGTCTGCCACTCCTTTCCTTGGAAGCTATTTTTAATTAAAGTGAGTGTGACAACATGTCACATATGAGCAATGCCTTCACTAGCAAGGAGCCATGGTGTTGTCTTAGAAAGTTAGAGACAGGATCCACCGTGTAGGTAGTGATCAGGATCAGCTCTAGTGTGATGCTGGTCTGTCATGATGACACATGTCCAAGATCAAGCTAACCAGAGGAAAAACGTCAAAACTGAGGAGATAAAACCAGGTACAGACATAACTGCAGCACAGGGGGGTCAGTGGGAGAGCCTTAGTGTTACCTTCTAAGAATGGGAGGGGAATTACACGTGTTTTCACAACATCTCTTGGAGTAAGGAAGTTGACCTTTGACTCAACAAATTGAACTTCTTAACTTAGGCAAAATCATAGAATCAGTCATAGAATGTTAGGTGTTGGAAGGCACCTCTGGAGATCATCCAGTCCAGCTCTCCTGCCAGATCGGGATCACCTAGGCCTGGAAAAAGGGTTAGGAACCTGATGCTGGGCAGCAATTTAGAGATATAAACAAAGATGAGGTCATGAAAGACAAGGGTAAGTAGAAATTTGTGTGTAGCAAAAAACAGGAAAATTGGAAGTTCTTAGTGTACTCTTCATTAGGGTTCCTTTTTTCATGCTGAGGTCAATCAAGACTGCCCTCTAATATTTAGCTGTTCTGATTACCTACTGCTGCATCAGTAACTTGTCACTGGGCAAATACCTGCTAGTATCAGTGACAACATAAACATTGATATGAATAAAATAACTAGTCCCACGATTTCAGGAAAAAAAAAAAAAGTCTTGTTTTATCTCATCAACTACAAATTCACCGGTAGAAATGAGGTCAGTGAGATGAGGCAGAAGCAAGCTTGATATAATTAGCTTCAGTCAAAATCCTTTAATTTTTTTGGAGTAGTTTTGTCAAGGTTAATGAGATAAAAGAAATAGAAAAATTAGTCTGTACCGTGAAAAGTGATAATCTATCTTTTAGTACAGTTATCATCCTTGCACATAAACAGTGGCCAGGGATTGTCCCGACCCATGTGCAGGGCCTTGCAGTTGGCCTTGTTGAACTTCATGAGGTTGGCATGGGCATTCTCAAGCCTGTCAAGTTTCCTCTGGGTAGTATCCCTTCTCTCCATCACATTGACTTCACAACACAGCTTGTTTTCATCAGCAGACTTGCTGAGGGTGCACTTGATCCCACTGTCCATGTTGCTGACAGATATGTTAAACAATACCGGTCCAAATACATACCCCTGAGTCACTCCACTCATCACTGATCTCCACTTAGACATTGAGCCTTTGATTGGAACTCTTTGAGTGTGACCATCCAGCCAAATGCCCAAATTTTGTTAACCTTATATCCATTCCAGGTGCCTATAATAAATAAAATTAATAGCTAGGATCACTAGACTTAATGTAGGACTATTCAACAACCTATGATATACAACACCTTAAATTTCACTCAGCATTTATTTTATTGTTCCATCTGGGTTTATGAAAACCATAAAATTCAACTATAGGGCATTAATCCCATGCTCTAAGAAAAAGAAACTCTTAAAACAGCATTTTCCTCTTCAATATGTTCAAAGCCAGGCTCACAGTCAAGTTTATCTATTCCCCAAGTAAACACTGATTTTTACTGTCCTATGTACTGCAGAGACCATAAAGCACTTTAAATAAACTTAAAAAATTAATTATCTAGAGGACAGAAAAAGATTCTTGTTCAGGATCAGCTTGAAGTTTACACAGCTACCACAAAAGAAATATCACTTTTTTTTTCAAATTAAGAGAACTTGACATATTTGTTATTAGAAATAAATTGCTACTTAATTCCATAACGCTATTATTAATTTCACTCTTTGTTATGACATTTTGGCTATATTTGTTCTGTCTTGCAGAATGAAGCCTATTTCATGGAATGAGCTAGTATATTTTTCTCTCTATTTTCTCTTGATTGCAGGGAAACACAACCACAAATGGGAGGAAACATGGTTTCTTTAATCATTCTAACTAATGAAATGAAAGTATTTAATAGGCCTATTACTGTTCTCACATCTATCACCATTTCATATTAAGATACACTTTTTTCTCAATCAAGAACAGAAATTCCTCCAATATATCATTCTGGTAATGTAACCAGACAGATCAATTTCATACCTAAATCTGTTATCCAATATCATGTATAGCTTGTTCTTTACAAGTGTGATAAGTAAAAACCAGTTTCCCAAACTTCCCATGTTTAGGCTTTCAAGGTTTTATTAAAATAATTCCTGCTATATTGAATTATATTTTTTGAGAGATAAGTGGAAATGCTGAAGCAGGGTTCTAGTTGTATAGCAGAAGTAGTCTTTCCAGTTTCAAGTATATTTTCATAGTCCATATATGAACTAAGACCTGAAAATCACCAAGGCACACAAGAAATTGTTTAACTTGTATACATTGTCTGCAAGCTTTTCTGATAGACTCCCTGGATATTTTGCTTAGTGTCAAATACCTTACATCTCTATATTTTACAATTTAACATGTATCCATACTTTTTCCAGATAGACCTTTGAAAATAAGGCAATACAATCTTCCAGAAGACAAACAGCAATGGGCAATTTTAACAATGAACATTTTCTGATGTAAAGCATGTTAGTATTTCAAGTAGATTTTTTAACCACTGCTGATCTTGAATTGGCAGAAAAGCAGCCACTAGCCCCAGATTTTGGCAGACAAGGGAATGAAAGTCATTAACTTTCTCTCCCTTGGATCTTTAGAAAATTTTGCCAGTATCTATGTTAACAGATAAAGAAGAATAAAGTTCAGAAAAAACTCTCCTACCTTTTGATACCACAATCTAAAGAACTTGCCCTCTGTGGTTCCACTGACAAACTGGTCTGCAATAGTTATCACAGGTTTGAAACGAAAAGTTTTCTTCTGTGCAAAGCACATCTCTATCCACTCCCCATCTGCACTTTGCTATTGAAAAAATATTTTTGCTATCTGCACAAATGTAACAAAGCTATAAGGTTTTGATCCTATTTGCCATTAAAAGAAGAACATAAGTCCCTTGTGGTCACTGCACTTTTGGGAAATGCTTACATTACTGGTAACGACTTCATTTTATTATTTGATATTATGCTCCCAGTACCACTCTTTATGAACAGATTGTTCACGTCAAGGGTGTACCCCAATGTTGTTAGAGGCCTCAATTATCAAAAGAAACATATAAAAGTATAAAATCAGAAATTAAATTTGATCACAATTTGGATATTGTTTAGATCTTTCTTTATTAGAAAGTAGGTCTGTTTGAAGAGATGAAGAAGAATTGGGAAATAAAGAAAAAAAAATAATTTAGCAGTGCCCTTACATTCATTTGCTCTTGTTTTGCTCTTTCATTCCTACTTGCTTTTAAAGATGTTTAATTTCAGAATTTGCTGTTACATTAGGTGTAAATGGCAAGCGTTTAGTAACAGAGGAGCTCAGGGGTGTCTTCTGAGAGAAGAGGCTAGGGGCTGTCCCAAGGCAAACACAGACAGCTCCAGCTAATTCTACAACAAACCCACCACAGGACACAGCTGAGATAATCCACAAATACTATGGTGCCTTTGTGAAAGGACCGAGAAAAATGAGGGGGAGGGAACATGGTGAGAATAAAGGAATGGAGAGGAGGAAGGAACAATAAAGAGAATGAGGAAAAAACAAACTGGTGTTCTATAGCAGAGCAGGAATATTCCTGAAGAGACTGCAGCCCATAGAATACCCATGTAAGGGCATAGGAAATAAAACAAGAAATAAGCAGCAGAGAGAAATTGTTAGTCCCGACCTCAGCCTCCTGTACCAGTCATTGTTTCATTGAAAGGACTGAGTGTAAAGATGGTAAGGTTTTATTCCTCCACATACACTCCTGTAGAGTGCAACATGGAAAGTTCTTTCTGAAATGAAATCATATCATACTCTGTGAAAGGCATGACATTCTCAGCTTCCAGTCAACATATTAACTACAAATCCATGGCATATCTTGGATGTTTTCAAGTAGTATTAACTATCACAGTATATATGTAGGCATCTCTAAATGTTCGTAGGTGAAAATCGCAGCCTCACAGGACCTAGAAAATTTTAAAATTCCTAATGCGGGAGAGAGTAGTATCATACAAGAGAAAAGATCTTGTGTTGGGCTTGTGTCTAGTGTTTTTTTTAGGGAGGGAGGGGGTTACTGCTGTGGCTCCTGTAAGAAGCTTCAAGAAGCTCCCCCAGATCCAAGTTGGACCTGACTCTGGTCAATGTTGAGCCACTCAATGCCTCTGTGATAACATATTTAAGAGAGGGAAAACCCTGAGGCTCTTTTTCTCCACGCTAAACAATCCCTGAAATGTGGAACCCCAGAACATGGAACAGACTGGGACTGACTGCAACACCCATTCCCTGAGCCCTTGTACAATGGGGGGAGAAGAGATGGCAGTGCTGAGCCTGGGAAGAAGAGAGGGCTGGGAGGAAGGTGCTTTTCAAGATCCATTTTATTGATCTCTGTCCTGCTCTGATTTATTAGTATTTCTGGTCAGAAATACCAAGTTCTGTCATGACTATGCTGAACACAGTTACTTTTCACAAGGCCCATGATGATGCTGACTATGCATGTCAACAGGGAAACAATTAGTTAGAGTAATGAAGAGTAAATGTTATATAATAGAATTGTGGCAATAGTAAAAGTACTTAGGAAGACTAGGTACTTGCACTGCTTAAAGCCTTAAATTTGTTATGGTGCAGCACTGCTTTGACCTCACTGTATTAGCAACTGTAGCATTATGTAAATGTGCCACAATCATTAAGCTCTCCATTATGTGTATTAGAAATAAGATTTATTATGCATAACCCGTCATTCCCCCAAAGGGACATACCCTTTGTCTTATTTTCTTAGCAGTTCCCATACGTCTGGGAGAGCACTCTTTTAGAACCTCAATTTGAGTCTAAATACTTTGATGAGGCAATAAGGACTTTGTAATAGCTTTCATGACGAAGCTACAGCTCAAAGGCCTATCTTTAGAATGTCGCCTCTGTGCTTCATTCACCATTGAAAAATAATTTTTATAACCATCATTTTCCATTCACATGTAGCAGTAGGTGGCACTCAGGAAGATGATCAGTCAGTTATTTCTAATATTTGTGTTTAGTATCTTATAAACTATAATACATTGAAATCATACAGAAGATTCATTTCTTTCAGACGACTCTTGTCTGAAATGTTCTCTTATCCCCACAACATAATGAAAATTTTGCTTTGCCTTCTTAATATATAAAAGTCTGTGAGCTCACTCAAAATCTTGACATGCATCTGGCAAGGGTAAAATCTTCAAAGGATTTTGAGCTGCATGATCAGACCTTTACTAAAGCAATACAATACAATACAATAGCACCGAGTGATTGCCAGTTCCCACAAAATCTCACTTTGGTTGGGAGCTGAGAAGAACGGATTCTCGATCTAACACTTACGTACTAGCTGAAAATTTCTTTTTAGCAAGGTAATTCTATGAGGGCCACTTACTGATTTCGTTTTCTCTACTTGGAGGTTCAAAGGTCTGTAAAACTGACTGAAGATCCCTGCTTCAAATATTTTAAAGGTTTCTTGGTGTTGCATAGGGAAGATGAACACATTACCTAGCATTGCTAACTCTGCACGTTCGAAATTCATGAACTGGAACCCACTATGCATAGTAGACTTATTAATAATCATGAGAATTTACTTAAGAACAAGTAGCCCAGCACTTTTGGTGTTGAATGATTAATTGTTCACACTGTTATTTTTTCCAGTGCAACAGTTAGAAAATGCTAATTCAGCTGGATCACTGAATTTTCATGTGTTTCAAGACATGGATATCTAAGACAAAAACTTAACATGGATTCTGCATGAGGGTATCAATCATCACTGAAAGGCAAATACATTTCTCTGTAGAAAATTCCAAAAGGTTATTCTCTTTTCAGTTGTTGTACCAAAATGGATTTTTAGTTTCAGTCCCTACTTTCTGAAAATCACTTCATAACAGTTCACCCCTTGCTTAGCCAATATCCTCAGTGATCCATAGTAAGATTCACAATTTGAAAAGCAGTGAAGAATATGGTACACTCTAATTGCCTCTTGACTGCAGGTAGGTTATTGAATAGGTAAAATTAATTTTACTATACAGTGAGCAGGCATGGAATTAAGGCAGTCTTATTGAAGAACTGGTCACAAGTCATTTCCAATTGAAGAGTTTTCCATCAGAAAATGCTAATTTACCCATTACACTTTTACTGCCAGCCAAGACTGCCCAGTTTCCTGATAACTTACACCAAAATAAAACTGAGAGCCAGGCTATCTGCCACTCTATGTAGAGGACTAGGAAGAATTTAATTTTTTATTATTTCAGTGTACTTAGTACTTCAAGAGCTTCTTGTGGATAAGAAGAGGAGAAGAGGAATGTCTGTATACCCTTGGGTCTTTGCCAGTAGTATTTCCCTTCTTAATATATTATTATTGAAAGGAACATATCATACAATAGTTTTGATATGACTTCAGAATGTCTGTCCTAGAAAACCTTTTGTTAAAATTACAGGTTTTACTTACATGACTTATAAGAGAAGTTATTGGGTTTGTTGATTTTTTTTCAAAAAAAACCAAACCCATCTCTGTAACCAAAAGTTAGACAGAACAGGATTTTGGAATTAGACCCATATTCTGAGGTGAAAATGTTGCCTTACAACATTTTCTCCTTGATTCTACATCTCACTTGTTGTTCTTTTTTAATACACTCTTTTTACCTCCATAGAAATACAACTCCAAATATGGAATATACCATTCCATATTTAACAAGTTAAATTAATTTTGAAGGAATTCAAAACATTTGAAATTTCAATAAAATTTTAATAACAACTATGTTCAAGAAATGAACTTCCAGTGTTTTTTGACTGACATTAATGAACATCTACACACTCGCCTAAGTTTCCCCTTCTTATAATGTACAAAGTACCTTGTACAAAGAGCAGCATACATGATAGCCCTAAGATATTTTTATTTAAGATATTTTGGAGTTAGTGGAATTCTCAAAACAGCTTAAGCTGCATCAAGAAAATACCAAGTGCTGGACCTATCAATCCATAGCTGTCCAGTGCAGATGGCATAACCCTATAACATGAACCAAAGTTAAACTTCATGCATCAGCATAGTTAGATAGAATCTATATTGCAACTATTGAGGAGTCATTCTATACATCATCAGTAGGAATTTCTCCACTTGAAAGATGGGCTCATTCATACTTTAGTTTGCCAGTTGTGTAACATAGGATTAACAAATTTGCAAATAAGGAGTCCTGCTGTGAACCAAAGTGAAGTAGTTTCATATAATAAATATGGTTGCTGCACAGTGTAGGAACACAAAGTAATATTTTTCCTACTTTGCAAAGGATTGTAAAATATCAAAATTTTAAACCATGGAAAAAAAAAAAGGAGAAATTCATTCTCATTCCAGATTCTGTGACAAGAAAAAACTATTTTTTTTTTTTTAAGAAGTTGGTTTTGTAGCATGGATATAATTACTCCAAAGAAAACACTAATACTCTAGTATTCTAGTGATATGAAGCATATTAAGAAGTGTGAGCTACATTAAGAAAGTCTCAGTATTTATCAGGAGTATAATTCTTATAAGGAGTATATTCTGAGTTGCTTCTCATGAACAAAAAAAATAATTGAATATTCTGAAACAAACCTTGAAAGGATTTCTCAAGACAGATATTTTCAGGGATATTTGTCATGTCACGAAACTCTGCTGTTGCAAAAAATACATTACATTAAGGTCTATGATGAGCTATATACATTTCCTTCTTCTTTCATCTCCAGTGACATTGTAGATCACGACGGTTTCTTCCAGAATGAGCATGATGCAGTGAAGCAATAATTAACCTATTGAATTCCTCAAGTAGTCATTCATGACATGCATTACCATTATTAGAGACTAATTAATTGTCTGTGGGTAGAGCCAGGGAGAGTGAAACCTTCAGTAGTTCCAAATGAGTCATTGCTGTCTACTGGAAAAACTGCACTCTATGTAAGTCCTTTGTGTGTTTATCTAAGGAGGGGGATATTCCTCCTCATTTTCTGACAGCCACATTTAATATGATTAGTATTTCTCTTACTCCATCATCATTCCTGTGGAGCTACTGCCAGAGGAAGGTTATAATTAAGATTAAAACAGAAAGATATAGGTGTAAATTATTCAAACATATATTTAGATGAGCTTATGCTTTCTAGAAGATCCTGAAGCAGAACTTAATTTAAACTGTACCAGTAGCACCACTCTTTCAAATATTATTTCCTGCTAGCTTTCTTTTTGCTGTGAAGAGATGATAAATCTTAATATGAATCTGGATGAGAAGTCAATGTGATGAAGTGATCGATTCTAGTGAAATGTGGTATTCTCTTTACAGGAATTATGGATGTACTGAAAAAATAAGAAATGACATTTCTATCAAGTTTGGTTGATTCCCTATCCAGACCATCTGAAGTCTACCAGCTGGGTTCTGAGGTATTGTTTTAATCTCACTGTAGTGCCCCTATCATAGTTACTCATTTGAACCCTATCTTTAAGAAACCCACCATATAAACCCCTCTCATATAAATACACATTGTAGACACTTTCCACTATTAAAATGAACAGAGAAGTGAGCACTCCTCAACAATACATGTAGTGAATAATGAAGAACTGATTATAGGAAGCTGCTAACTATAGTTTTGACCCTGTTTATGTAACCTAAACATAACAGTCCTCAGTGAACTAAGTATTATACAATTTGACAGGATTTAAAAAATTGGAAATGTTTTAGTGATGTTAATTAAGGTTAGTTTTATAAGCAGCAACATCTAAAATAGAAACAACTAATATATGCTAATCTGATTAATGATCAGCAAATGCAAAAAAAAAAAAAGAAAACATGTAAAATTTTATAATTCTATTTGGTTTGTAGCATCTTTTGCTTTCACATCTATGGTGCAGTTCATTAAAATCAGGAAAGTGGCTTTAGTATGTTCATCATGGTCAAGGTAACTTTTCTTCATATTTAATTATTTTGAATTGCTCAGTTTAGAACCATTGTGGTCAGGTAGTATTTATCTACAAAAATGAAATCAATAAACTGGTTTTATTACAAGTCTGGAAAGCATGAAACTGAAGTTTAAGGTTTTGTTTTAGGTCAATGACAAGTGGTCTTTCATCTGTGACTCCATGTTTTGACTACCTGTCCACTTGGCAAGTGCTTGCAGTACACTATGTTCCTTTTACTTAACTCCATCATAGACCATGTCTTTTCAACAACTTGATGTTTAATTTCTAACAAAGTATTTCAGAAATAATCCAAACTGTTAATCTTGGAAGACAAAATGGTTTCGCTCACTGCTTTCAGCTCTGCTTCTAAGACTAACAGAAGACAGAAATCTAGTATAATGTCATATTTCTGCAACTGAAAGTCTTCAAGTTTTCAGGGGAGAGAGACTGTCAGGGTCCAGAGTACTCCCCTCTGGGAATTCAGTTCTTTGCACTTAAGGCCAGCTTGCTGATAAGAGAGAGCTGCAAAGGAAGTCTTGACAGCCTTGTTACTC
This sequence comes from Actenoides hombroni, assembly GCA_024336885.1. Taxonomy (NCBI): domain Eukaryota; kingdom Metazoa; phylum Chordata; class Aves; order Coraciiformes; family Alcedinidae; genus Actenoides; species Actenoides hombroni. Next base: position 13,611,657 of record WUAM01000107.1, read on the forward strand.
CTTGAGAAAAAGCTGGAAGAAGGCTCAGCAGAGCATTTTCCCAAACAGCTCTGCTAAAAAACCTCAGTGTTTCCTCTTCTTTTGCTTGGGAGTTAATTTTAAGCTAACGATCTGTAACCGAGCCCCTACCTGAACTACACTGCAATAGCATTACAGCTATGCCTGTGCTGGCTGTGGATCCTATTAGCCTGGATCAAGCCCTTGACCAGTGGAGTTGGTTTCCTGGCTTGAACTCAGATCTGCCTTGCCAATTTGGAATTGCCTTGTGATCGCTTGACGCTTGGCTGACCCTGGTCACTGTCGCTGGACTTTCTTAGGTATTATAGCACTGTGTTATAGCTGTCCATGAGGCCACTGCCTCTTCCTGTCTTGCCATGACTTCTGGCTCTGGCTGACCTTTACTTACAAAGAAGCCTGCTCTCATTGCTTCTAGATAGAGACCACAGTTTACGAATATATGGCTTGTTACTGACTTTTAGTGACCACTCCATCTCCCAGCTGGATTGAATTTAGGAAAGAGTTTAGAAGAAGGTTTGTTTTCTCAGTCTGAACTTGTTGAATCTGTTCACTATTGCTTTGTTTGCTGCTCTGTAACTGGAAGTCTTCCAGGAGCAAAGGATCAGAGACATGGGTACTGGAATACAGTATAGATCATGTCCTTACTAAGGTTATAAAGTATTCAATCATCTAACAAGGTCTCTGCACCAGATGCTACTTCACTAAGCACTGATTGTAGAATGAGCTGACATTATTTGTCCATAGGCTTTTCTTTCATTTGAACAGTCTTCTTCTCCACATAAAGAGAAATGTTACGGTGAGAGAAATGAATTAAGAAAATGAATACTTTATCAACACCAAAGCCAGTAATTTTAATAAGGTTGTCACAATTATGAATGTCTTATGCATTCCACATATTTTTTTCTGCCTAATCAATAATGCACATAATTAAAGTATGCAAAAATCAGAATTTAACATAGTTTCAATATCTTGAAAGAAAAGAGTAAAATTACTTTGAACATTTGAATTAATTTAGTTTATCATTACCAGTATCAGAGCCTGACTAGATCTGAGTAGCAAAAGGCAGGAGAACACTGACATAGAACCTACAGTAGCTTTCCAGAAATTTGTGTATTTTTGGAATACATTTCTATTTTGTGGGCTCAAGTGAAAGCAATGAAAACCATGAAGTCAGTCTAAAAGAAAATTCTTTTAAATGAAAGTAATATTCAATAGCAAATTAGACAGTCATGAAAATTCAACATATATTTGAAAAGAAAACCATGATTGATTTAATCTTGAATACTGTAGGTGTTCCAATTTTCATTTGCATAAATGGAAAAAAAAGAAAAAAAAATTGAAAAAAGATGTTAAAGGATTCTTTTTCTGGTTATTTTTTGTTAGTAAAATTAATATCTAAGTGAACTATGCAAAAATATTGCCTTGTATCTTCAAAACACTTGTTAGATACAAAAGACAGCATTAGGAATGGCTTAAAAAATCATGCTGAAAGGGGCAAAATATCTACACTTCGGAAGAAGAGAAAAAGGATGTATAAAATTACTTCACATTTTTATATGAAGTAATTTTATGTGGGTTTTCTTAAATGAAGACAGAAAGTAAAACTGTTAGTATTTTATGTTCAGCTATTGTTTTATCTAATGTCCATCAACACCAAAACAAAGAGAAAATATCTGCTTCGTTCACATTCTAGACTCAGCAGTTGGGTGGCCCATCAGAAAATGAAGCATCATTTCACTTGTTTAGTTCTGCCCTTGTTTATATAATAGAGCTGTCTGTTAATTGTGGAAGTTACTACTTCATGGGAGTGTGGTAGCACAGGAGGTTGATGATTTTCTGCTGAAAACATTGAGTAGTTTTTTGTAAGATTCAGTATTTGTAGATATGATCATGAATATAGTAATTTGATTTGTGGATGGAGTTTGTGAACTAGACAGACCACAACTGGTCTGATCCAAAGTGACATATCTTTAGTTTTCTATTTTAGATTCCTGATATCTCCTCCTTTGAAGGAAATACTACATTTATACAAAGTACTGCAATCTTTCTCCAGACCATCTCTACCAACCAAAACTCACTGTGCCATATTTAGTACCAACAGACCATGGTGACAAATCATTCCCAAATAAGATAGAGATCATTGAAACCTCCTAGCAGTCTCTCAGAAAGAAGAAATGCTATAGCACATAACAGATAATACAACTGGAAGTATCAATACTTTCCCAGCCTCATGTACATACAGTCATGTCTCTGAAGTTAAAACAACAGAAGCACATCAGCAAATGCTGTTGCCTTTAAGAGCACTTGCCAATTATTTAAAATAGACAGCATCATGAAATGCCAGGTACTAAAATAGATAAATTCTGCACATGGCACTGGCAACTTTTTTCTCTGGGTTTTTTTGGGGGGGATGTTTTTACTACAGCCATCCTTATGGAAACAGAAATACAACCTTATCCAGAGTAGTTTAAATAGAATTTCTAATTCTCTTGACAGAAAATTCATTACAGATTCTATGACATCTAAAGGAGACTTGAATAATCGAAGAAAAATTACCACAAGGCACCTAACAATAAAATGGAGAAATCCTGCTCCTTCAGAAGGAAGGGATGTTATGCATGACTTTGCCATCCATCAGATCACCACTCTGTATATCTATGGCTGAACTCACACTGCCTCAGCATAACACCTCCCAGTGCATAAAATGATCTAAAATTTGAGTTAGAACAGATTATTTTTAAGGGTGATTAGGCCTGGACTCCAGATAGCCACAACACAAATCAGTGTCACAGAGTCAAGCTGGAGGCCTGTGGCCAGTGGTGTACCCCAGGGATAAGCATTGGGTCCAGTTTTGTTCAACATCTTCATCAACTACCTGACAAGGGGATAGAGTGTACCCTCGGCAAGTTTGCTGGTGATACGAAACTGTGAGGGGTGACTGACACACCAGAAGGCTGTGCTGCTATCCAACATGATCTGGACAAGCTAGAGAGCTGGGCAAAGGTGAACCTCATGAGGTTCAATAAGGATAAGTGTAGAGTCTTGCATCTGGGATGGAATAACACCAGGCACTGGTACAGGTTAGGGGTTGCCCTGCTGGAAAGCAGCACCGCGGAGAAAGACTTTGGAGTCCCAGTGGGTAGCAAGTTATCCATTGGACAGCAATGTGCCTTTGCATCCAGAAAGGCCAATGGCATCCTGGGGCACATTATGAAAACTGTGTCCAGCAGCTGTAGGGAGGTCCTCCCCCCACCTCTACTCTGCCCTTGTGAGACCACACCTGGAATACTGTGTGCAGTTTTGGGCTCCCCAATTTAAGAGAGACAGGGATCTACTTGAAGAGTCCAGCGGAGAGATAAGAGGATGATTAAGGGACTTGAGCATCTCCTCTATGAAGAAAGACTGAGGAAACTGAGACTTTAGTCTTGACAAGAGAAGACTAAGAGGGGGCCTTATTAATGTCTATAAATATCTGAAGGGTGGACATCAAATGGAAGGAGCCAATCTGTTTTTATGTAGTGCCCAGCAACAGGACAAGAAACAACGGGTATAAAGTTGAGCATAGAAGGTTCCACCTCAACACGAGGAAGAACTTCTTTACTGTGAGGGTGACAGAGCACTGGAACAGTGATACGCAGAGAGGTTGTGGAGCCACCTTCTCTAGAGACTTTCAAAACCCGTCTGCATGTGTTCCTGAGACACATGCCCTGGGTGATCCTGCTTTGGCAGGGGGGTTGGACACAATGATCGCTAAAGGTCCCTTCCAACCCCTAACATTCTATGATTCTATGAAATCATTTGGCAGAAGTATGAAAATTTAGCAGAATTCCTACATGTTTCATCATGGCCAGAATTTAGATCTTCCATACAGTTTTTATGTGAGACAGCTACTTATACCACAAAGCATGGGAGGCTCACTGGTCTGTTAATGACATCTGTGTAGGTGTAAGCAGTGGTTTAAACAGTGATGTAAGGAGTCATCTTGTGAATTTCTTAACCACCTAAATGACAGTTCCAAGAATGGAAGTTCCTTTTGACAAGGAACACCTAAAAGATACTTTCAAGAATGCTATAATAGACCACAATCTTTGATTCTCCAGAAATGTTTTTTTGCCACTCTTAGACATCAGATTAGACCTTTTGTCTATTTATTCCATAGCTAGGTGCCCAAAATGGAGATACAAAAATTGGTCATTCCTGGAAATATTGATTGGTTTATTTCCCATGGTTTCTGTCATGTAAATAATCAGGGGTGAATTGGGTGGGATCTTTTTGTGTTACAGGTGAAGGGCATGTATGTTCTTATGTCATTAAAAAAGCAATGAAAACTTGCATAAATTTTCTGCAGATTAATGTATAAATGGACAAAATATTCATTCATGAGCTGTTATAGTTCATCATGTCATAGATTATTCTAAAAGACCACCTCTTTTGTTTTGTATTAGTATATTGGATTATGAAATATGGCATTTCAGGCTTCTAATGCACAGTTCTTGTCAGAATTAACTTTAGTAGCTGAAGAGGTCACTGTTTGCACAGCTGGAAGTGGCAACCTACTTAAACACCACAATGAAATCTGACAGAAACCATGCATTATGGTCCACTCATGCTGAACCTGTTTGATATTTTTCTGAAATGGCCCAGAGACATTCTCACAATATAGCATAACAAAGGTGTTACCTCCTAGATGAATCTGTTAAGACAGAGGCAAACTCTTGAAACTCTGATAGAATTAATTTCCTTCCAGGTACAACAGGTTTACAATTTAGGAAGCCTCTCTGTGGAGTAAAAGCAGCTACAGCCACCAGGCTTATGGTGGTAATATGTCTTCATGTTTCAATCCTTGGCAGAAGTATAACTGTTTATTGCCATCTTAGCTTGGGAATGCATAAGAATTTAGGAACTGTAAACCAATCACTGCATTTACTGTAGTTTTTTCCAATACCTCACTAATAACCCACCTGCAGCAGCTTGTCTAGAAGGTTAATTTTCATGTCATGGTTTCAATCTGTGTCCTAACTCTTCCGGTGTTATAGTTTTCCAGGTCTGACTATGTGCAAATTAGTTAATTCAGAGATGCTGCTTCCTATGACTGATCATCAAGACTCATGGCTTCAAGGATTGTCAATGTATAGAACAAAAGGAGGCGATGAAGCTAGAAACACGGCACAAAATTGCTGTGGTGACATTATTCATTACCTTGTTTATTTGTTCCTATTGATCATAATAAACAATACCAGTCTCTGCCTTTTGTCTGTACATGGAGAAAGTAGACAGGCTGTGAACAGAAAGTGAACAGGAGGGTTAAGTCTTTCATTTTTCCTATTCTGTATGGAGCATACATAAAAAATTCAAATCTCCTCAACCCCAAGGTTCAGTAAACATGATCCTAAACTGAAAGCATTTAGAGTTTTGATATACGATGAAAGTCAACAAACTGTTTAGCTATGAATAAATGGATTTTTTAATTATTTCTTTTTTTTTTTTTTTTTAATCAATCTTCCGTTATGGAAAATGCTTTCTAGTTCTTCCTTTATAAATGACAAGGGGTCAAGATGAGGTACTTCTTATGACAACAACTAATTTAGCAAAAGTCTAAAGAACAGTTTCTGAAAAAATAAGTTCCCAATAAGCTTCAGCAAAACTGTACATGAAATGCTACACAAAAGCTAGAAGGTGATAAAGTTCATAGTATTATGAACTAGCACAGTCCTGTATTCCCAGTGAGCTGTTTTACTTGATAAGGAAGCTGCTAACTGCATTATGAGCTTGCTGCTTCTTCTGAAATAGTAGAGCATTACATTATCAGCAACTTGGTATTTGAATAGAAAAAGATGTGGATCATACTAATAATGTCACTGTCTAGGATGAAAGGTTCTGAAACCCTCTGTCACTCAACTGTTCATGCAATCTTATGGCTAATTGTCATCTCTCTATGAAATGATCGCTGTGAATGAGGGGGTGTGGTGGGCTGACCATAGCCAGCAGCCGAGCACTACACAGCCTCTTGCTTACTGCAGCCATTGCAGTAGATGGGAGAGAAAAGAAAAGAGCCAAAGTGAGGAAAATTCTTTGGCGGTCCTGCCCTTGAAGCAGCATTCAGACCTCTTGAGATAAACATAGATCAATAAATGAAGGGAAGAGAAAGACAAAAAAACCCAAGCAAATAGCAAACCAAGCAATGCAGAGGCAATCATCAGTGACAGAATTTTAGATCCTCAGGGCAGCTAGGAGGACGTACTCCAAGCTTACGACTCTGGACTTTAGGCATGCAGATTTTGATCGCTTCAGGGATCTGCTGGCCAAAATGCCGTGGGACAAAGCCCTAGAGGGTAGGGGGGCCCAGGACAGCTGGTTGGTATTCAAGGATCACCTTCTCAGTGCCCAGGAGCAAACTATACCAGCAA
>WUAM01000107.1:13636881-13663522 GCA_024336885.1 Actenoides hombroni
GAAAGGAAAGGAAAGGAAAGGAAAGGAAAGGAAAGGAAAGGAAAGGAAAGGAAAGGAAAGGAAAGGAAAGGAAAATTATAAAGGCATATTTTGTATAGATTCTTGTTATACATTCGTTGTAGCATTTAAAAAAATAGCATTGTTACAATTTTGTTACAAATTTGCTGAGTTTGGGGTTTCTACTCATATATCCACAGAAATAAAAAAAAGTAGTTGCTTCACTTACCTCTCCTACTATATAACTTTGGTTTTACAAATCATTCCTGCAATTACTTTTACAAAAATAACAATTTGTATAACAAACTGAAATAATTTTCAGTGTTAATAACATTGTAAAAAAAGTTCTAAGTGTGTCCAAATAAACTGTACCTTCATTCTAAGTTATTTTTAGCTTGCTTAAAAAAAATATGAAATATTTATTGGTTAAGATGAATAAAACCTCCTAGCAATGTTTAAGATTTACTGTTTTCCTCAAGGCATCCTAAGTCTTCATTAAACATTGACACTCTTCCTGCTGATGTAAATTGTCTTTTATCTTATAGCCTCTCTGTGTTAGATCACTTTATACTGACATATGGATTCAGCAAGGAAATATAAGTGATTATGAGATACTTCAGTTTGTACCATCTCACAGCCAATAACATCTGACCCTAGTTTTTCTTTAAGAAGTAGTATCTTGATCAACATAGTGGATTCAGTATGTTCTAGATCAGAGATTTATTACAGTCTGAGGCAGCAGTGTCACCTACTAAATGAGCAAGAAATCTTTCTGCACTGTTTACATTTTATGCTGCCATCAAAGCTCTGACCCATGGTTCTTCTGATGAACAATCTCTTTAACAGCTGCTTGCAAGAGTCAGTTGCAGCTACTTGGCACAGGCTTGCTACATAAACAGATCAGATACAGTTCAAACACCTCATATACAGTTCTTGTCATTGAACAATTACTGGACAACTTATATATTTCACTTATGAAAAAAATAATGAATATGAGGTACATAGCGTTCTGTTCAGTTACTGAAGGTAGGAGGATTTGTTTTCACACAGCACAGAATCACAGTCCTGACATTGCAATGAAAGCTTGATATGCACAAGCAGGACATTTTTTAAAATTTATTTATTTTTTTAATTCACGCTGCTTTGTTATTACCAATGCTACTAGTCTTTCATATATATAATATATACATAATTGCAATAGTTGATCCGGTGATGTGATACTTGGTTATATAGCATGTCATCACACATACTATGTCTATCTCATAGTAGAAAGACACTGAAACAACTGCTGTCCTAGATCTTCAGGAGATCCCTATCTCCTCTCTTCCTTTTCTGACTCTTTTTTCTAAAAAAACTTCTTGCCCAGCCTTACAATATCCTCTACTATTAGGTTGGATATGAAAAGAGTCTCAATAGTTCTCTTTTCTCCTATCGTTGTTACACAAACTTATTTTAAAATCTCTCTGAAAAGCGGGGTTTTCACAGTTCTTCACAGTACATTTGCACAGTTAAAGTGAAGTTATTCAAAGGTTCCAAACTGACACTTCTGGAAACTGATGTCATCGCTTCAACTAAATAAAAGAGCGCTTTGCTTTCTATTCTCCCTGTCAGTATGAGACAGCCATGTCCAGGAAAGTATACCTTTATTGGACAGTTCCATCAGGGAGGCATAAAAATATTAGTCAGAAGAGAGGCCTGGAAGTTTTTCAGACCAGCCTCTCACTTGAAATTATTGCTAGCTTTAGGTAAAGTCAGTCTGTGTTTTCTCTGGCCCAGGTTTGAGACCTTCCAAGGATGGAGATAACCTGTTCCAGAAGGCATCACTCTAGGGATTTCTTCTAACAAAGAAGTCTTCCCTAAAATAGAATGATTCATTACAAAAAAAAGAGTAGGATGAGAGCATCTTTGTAATGGTGATTTTGTAATATCTGTATTTCAAACTGTTTCTTATAAACTCTACATCTCCAACACAGTCAGAGCATTCTGCATTTAAAGCTAATAACAGCTGAAGAGATATTGGTATATCACAGTAGGGGTTGGCAAGGACCTCTGCAAATCACCTTGTCCAACACCTCACTAAAGCAGGTTTGCCTAGATCAGGTTGCACAAGATCGAGTCCCAGTGGGTTTTGAATATCTCCAGAGAAGGACACTCCACAGCCTCTCTGGGCAGCCTGTTCCAGTGATTCATCATCCTCAAAGTGAAATTTTTCCTTATGTTTCGGTGGAACTTCTTGTGTTCCATTTTTTGCCCATTGCCCTTTGTCCTATCACTGGGCACCACTGAAAAGAGACTGGCCCCATCCACTTGACACCCATCCTTTAGGTATTTATAAGCATTGGTAAGACCACCTTTCAGTCTTCTCTTTCCCAGGCTAAACAACCCCAGGTCTCTCGTCTTTCCTCACAAAAGAGACACTCCAGTCCCCTAAACATTTCTGTAGCCCTCCATTGGCCTCTCTCCAGTATTTCCCTGTCCCTCTTGAACTGGGGAGCCCAGAACTAGATGCAGTGCTCCAGATATGCTTCATGAAAGCAAAGTAGAGAGGGAAGAGAACCTCCCTTGGCCTGCTGGTCACATTCTTCTTAATGCACCCCAGGATACCATTGCCCTTCTTGGCCTCAAAGAAACACTGCTGGTTCAGGCTTAATGTGTCCACCAGGACTCCCCAGTCCTTCTCTATGAAGCTGCCTTCTATCAGGTCAACCCCTAACCTGTACTGATGCATGGAGTTATTCCTCCCCAGGTGCAGGACTCTATACTTAACCTTGTTGACCTTCATTAGGTTCCCATCCACCCAACTCTCTAGCACATCTAGCTCTTGCTGGATGGCAGAATAGACTTCTGGTGTGTCAGCCACTCCTCCTAGTTTTGTATCATCAGCAAACTTGCTGAGGGAACCCTCTGTCCCTTCATCCAGGTCATTGATGAATATGCTGAACAAGACTTAACTCAGTACTGACCCCATATTGCTTTATCAAATCTTGAATGCTAGATGACACAATTCTGTTTATCCCTGACAGAAAAGTGTTTAACTTATGAACTTAGCAAGACTGAATATTCATACCACGTTTGTAATAACAATGGTTATTAGAGTTACTACTGATGATTGTGTAATAATCGACTTGGGGACTGGTATCTCTATCTTCCTAGCTACCTCTCTCCCTGATGAATTCCATTTCTTACTCAAGAAACAGATGGGATTCCAGGAGGTCAAAATCCTACATTTAACATCTTTTAAATCGTTTTAGTTAATGTAGTGAACTCTGATGTTGTTTTAGAACTACTGAATGATCAAGTCTCAGTCTCTGACAAAATAATCATCTAATGCTGAGATATATATTTACAGGTTATTTAATTTGTAAAAATTTCAGAGGGAAGAACTTACATGATGAAATATAATCACTTTATCTCTGAAGTCTATTCATGTCAGTAGTATCTGCAAACATGACATTTTTATCGATTCTATGAAGCTTTAAGGGCAATTTATACTCAATATTCCATAAGAAAATACTTCACAAAAAAAAAAAAAAAAAAATTGGAAAATTTATTCACCTGTTTTGCTTCCATGTTAAGGAAAGCCACTACTGTAGGCACAATTGCTTACCTACTTTATTTAAACATTTTGCCTGTTTTATGAGAATTCCTAGATTATGTAGGGATGGATAAAATATCTAACATGAGAAAAAGATACAGACAAAAGGAACCCAAGGAATCTATAACATCAAATTCAAAGGAGCATCTGAATACATGGCTTTCTTTTGACATTTTTACTGAGTAAACTGGAATTTTCATAGACTTAGAACACATCAGAAGTATTCTGGTTCAAGGAGGGGAAGGGTTACAAGAGATTTACTCAAACAGCATATTTTCATTCAAAAGAGATTACTATAGGAAAATGATGGTTTGAATAATTTCCAATTCTATGATTCATTCCTGAAACATTGAAAAAAATTTCCGTTACCTTTGAGAGACTTATGACCCACCTAATAATAAGTAATTATTATATATTTTAGCAAAAAATTGTGATTTAAAAAGAATTTCAAGGCAAGAACAATATCCCAAGTAATTCCAAATATGTGAAGTCATTGCTTTAAAAGCAGAAAATGTCTGCCCTACATGGTCTTTTGTTTTATCTGACAGCACTATTTTTTCTTGGAATTGATTACACATGGAAAGGATGTGCAAATTGTACCTGATAAATATGATCTGTGACTCACTGGCTTATCAGTGTTGATTGGAAAATATTGCTGTACTACAGAAAATACAGTACAATAATATCTGCAACTCAGTAGTCAGAAAAATCAATTAAAAAGGAATGGTTCATTTTATACATTTAGTATATGGTTCATTTTTTCCATCTCACAGATCACTAATTAAAATTTTTTAACCTGATTCAGCAAGGTATATAAGTTCACATGTAACTAAGTAGCATTTTAAATTAAGTACAAAATGAATATTTTGGTGTCTGGAATAGGACATTTAATGGTAGATGTGTAAAAAAAGCACCACAAACCTGTGTTTCAGGCTTCCTTTGGGTGTACACAGAGGAAGACTTACATGAAACATCTAAATCATTCTGAGGGCTTATTGGTACAAGATAAACATCCTTTCTCTTTCCTATTCCCAGCCCTTCTGGCCCATGTGTGCCTTTTTACTGATTCCAACATTCATTTAGCAATTGGACCCATTAAGTAAACTAACAAAGCAGAAGTTTTCCTTTTTTTAAATTTTTTAAATTTTTTTATACTGAGTTAGGACTCTGCCTGCTTCATCTCACTCAGCTTGAGGTCAAGGGACTGGAAGACAGGTAAACAGCCCACGAAAGGGGCAAAAAAAGAAGTGCAAATATAGACTGGTAATGTCATTAGCTGCAACTCTCTTCTGAAGTTCACTGGATATCTTACTGTTCAGCTTGAGATAACCTTCTGTAATTCAATGTCATCTCCTAAACTTTCACAGATGCTGTTCCCTGGTTCAAAAGGAAGAAGCAAAAGCAGAAAGGATAATTTTATCTGCCATCTTTCAATTAAAAGCAAAACAAACAAAAAACCAACTTTTGCAGTACCTGAAGAAATACCGGTAGAGCAGATGAAGTGTCTGCTAGAAGTGCCATCCAAAGACACCAAAAAGCAATTGTTGGAAATTAAAAAAAAAAAAAAAAAAAAAAGAAATTTTGACAGGGCAGATTTGCCAGAGTTTGATCACCTACAGGGTTGTTAGATGAAGTTTATTTTTTTGAAGGAAAAGAACATAATTTTCAGTACAGGTATCCAAAAAATAAAATAGGATGTGTTTATACTGCAGTTATTGTAGTGAGAATACTCTTGGTGTTTTCATCAGACCTTTGATTAGATTCAGAGATGACATTTTTACTAATAAAGACAGAATGATATACAAAACCCCAAGCAATAAGGAATAGTCTGGGATAGCAGCAAGGAAGAGTCAGACTGATGTTTGAAAAAATGGTGAGATGAGGAAAGGAAGGAGGTGGAAGAAGAAAAAAAGGTGAAGGAAACTGATTCTGTAGGGGAAATATTTTTCTCCTGCACATCACAGCTTAAGTTAGTGATGTTCTGTTATCTATGCTAGTTCTGTTACTCATGTAAACTATCCATATTCTGTTATGGTGGGTTGACCTTGACCGCCATGGATGTCCATGGGCTGTAGAAGGGCAACCTGACTCACCATGGTCTTAAGCACAGGCTAAAGGGGAATCTCTGCTCCAGCACCTGGGACACCTCCTTCCCCCTCACCCTGAGACTTGTGAGTGTGTAGAGTTGTTTATCTCACATATTCTCACTCCTCTCTCCAGCTGCAGTTGCTCATTTCTCTCCTCACCCTCTCTTCTTAAATACATTATCACAGGGATTATACCACCATTGCTGATTGGCTTGGCCTTGGTCAGTGACTTGTCCGTCTCGGAGCTGGCTGGCATTGGCTCTACTGGACACAGGGGAGGCTTCTAGCAGCTTCTCACAGGAATCATCCCCACTACCAGAACCTTGCCACACAGACTGAATATATCTGGTCATGAAGTATTAGATTCTTTTTCTCTGATATCATGGTGAAAATGGTCTTGACTCACTTCTCCTGAGCCTTACATTCACTGGCAGTTATAACACCATAAAGTAGGGTAGTCATGTTTGATGGTGTGTCCAACAAAGACAGTGAATCTCACGTATCTGTGAACAATTACAGAGAGGAGATATGAATCTACCCATGGACCTTTTGTAGGTTAACCCTGGTAGGGCACTTGGCCCCATAGAACATCTCTTTAATTCCACCTCAGAAGGATGGAGGAGAGAATCTGAAAAGTGAAACTGAGAAAACTTGTGGGCTGAGATAAAGGCAGTTTAATTGGTAAAGCAAAAGTTGTGTATGCAAGCAAAGCAGAATAAGGAATTAATTCTGTTTCCTGTTGGAAAGCAGGTGTTCAGACATCTCCAGGAAAACAGGGCTCCATCAGGGTAAACATTGCTTGGGAAGACAAACACCATAACTTATGTCATGTGATGTGTAGTGTCACCCACCTTCCTCCTTCTCCCAGTTTTATATGCTGAGCATGATGTCATACAGTATGGAATATTCCTTTGGTCAGTTGAGATCAGCTGTCTCAGCTGTGTGTGTCATCTCACAACTTACTGTGTACAGTCATTGTATCTTTCAGGTGGGTGCTTTCATACCTCGGCTTAGTCATGTTGGTAGGATCAGTTACATTATTTTACTTTACTATTCCATTCTGCATTACATCCATTAAAACAAAACAAAAAAAAACCAAAACAAAACCCCACAAAAAACTCCACACATAAAACATAACCAACCAAAAAAACAAAACCAAAAAACCACAAACAAACAAACAGCAGACAAACAAACAAACAAACAAACCCCAACAAACAAAAAGAAACCTCTAACCCTTAAAGTATTTACTCATATGATATGCAGAGACATTTCAATCCATTTGGGGGAAAAAAAAAAAAAAGTTACTTTCTAGAAATATGAGTTTATATTCACATAAATGTTTTACATGGTGGAGAAAAAGGGGAAACAGACCCTAATTTTCATGACAATAACATACCCTTAGAAAAAAAATAATTATTTTCTTTTTAGATTACCATATTTCTTTTAGGCTTAAATATTTTTTCAATTAATATGACATAAACCATGACGGGGGGGGGGGGAACCAGCATGTTTTTATTCAGATTTCTGTTCCATTTTGAAAAAAGAAATAATATCCAATAATACAAACTTCATGAAAACCGACTTGTCATTTACAGTGACTGCTTCTGAAAAAATAATTTTCTTTTCATGTAAAGCAAGTAAAATTCTTCTAAATTGCAACAGACTAAAAAAAATTGCAAACCCCCCAAAATTTAAGTCATAAATGCTCCCTCTAGTTTCTGAAATGTGTATTTCTTAATGATATGTTAACATGAAGTTAAATAAGAGGAATTATAAAATGACATTAATAATACATTTACATTATTCACTTATTTTCCAAATGTCCATAATAAAAATGAGGAAAATCTCTGAAAATTCTTTTTTCCCTTTCTCTCTTCAAAACTGGTTTTGTTTTTATTATTTTATAGTAATTTGTTACTTTAATAGTAGTAATAGTCATCACTGGCCATAGTTGCAATCTTAAGAGAGACTGAACACAATGAAAAAAATGAAGGGTTTTTGTTTTTCCAGATATGAATTACAATTCTTCATGTTCTTACTTTAAAGAAGAAAAGGATGGATTGAAAAATCATTTCAGAATCCATGGAGCACTTAAGACTGCGAGGGAATTTGTACTAGATATCTGATACCGAAGTGAGAATCAGACCAAATTTCCTCCTGAACTAGGGATAGATAGACAGATAGATGCATAAAGAGATAAATAAATTGAATTTGTACTGAAGTTTATTTCTAGTTCAATTATATTTTCCCCTATTATATATGGATATTTGTGCTACATGTGACTGTATGTTCTTTTCGTTTCTTGAACAAAATGTGGGCTCATTGAAGATAGTCCCAGTGTATATAGTTCAGAGTAGACACTGAGTTAATATTATCTTCAGAAAAATTCAGACTGTATTTCAAGATGTTTAGCTAATTATGGAAATTACAATTAGATCACAGACAGGGGAACACAAACACTACCTTCATTTGATAAATGTCTTTGAAAATGTCTCACTCATTCTTACATATAAGCATACCCTTGTCTTTAAAACTCTGGATGGTATTTCTCCTAATGACAGGAATTATGCATTTAAATTACACATTACAAAGTATTGCAAAAAAACCCCAGTGACATATGATCATCAAATAAGAATATAAACTGAGAAATCATAAATATGCAATTGTGAGAATATACTGACTTTAGAGAAGACATTAAGAAGGTTTTGCAGTAAAGGACCCCAGGGTCCTAGTGTAGGAGAGATGAGCATGAGCATGCCTTATGACTTGCATGATGAAAGCAAACTTCTTCATAGGAGGTTCAATTGTTTTTCAGTCATTTTAGGTATCAGTTACACTAAACACAAAAAGATTCAGTGCAAATTAAGACATCAATAATAATATATCTCCTGCTTTAGGGTAAAAAACAAATGCCCATAAGATTTCAGTTTACCCCTTTATAGTTGTAGTCTGCCCTAGTCTCCATCAAAACATCGTTTTATCTGTCTTTTTGATCTGCTGGCAGGCAATGCCTTAGAACGAAAAGGAAATTCAAAGTTCACCCATTCTGATGCTTCCAGGAAGAAAAAAAAAAAAAAAGAGAATTAAATCATAACAATTAGACTAATAAAAACATAGACCTATTTTTGTGGGTTTTTAATAAAACCTATGTAAAATTTGGCTTGAGAGATGCTAAAAAAAAAAAAAGAAAAATGACCAGAATTTAATTTTTCTGGAGATGTTCTAAATTGGCTAGATTGAGAGAATGAATGAGATAGATTTATTGGTTTTGGTTTTGGTTTTTCATTTGTTCATGTGAGACTAATTTGCTAGAACATGCAAGCAAATATGCTGGCATTTTTGTTCATACAATGCTGTTTCCCATAGCTTCAGAGTGAGCTGCAGAAAAAGTGAGATGACCAGAAAGAAAGAAAAAGGATCATTTATGTCTTCTATTCTTCTTTCCCACCAAATAGCACGCAATTGTTCTGTTCCTGTATCAGCAAAGATCTTAATGGATTTAGTAAGCATAGAAGTAATATCGTCATTATTCTTCCAATCATAATTAGCATTTTGCTTGCTTTCCGACTAAATAAGAGTCTTGACATGGTAACATAAAACTGGGAGATTATTATTTATTATAAAAATGCCACTGTAAACTCATTTCATATTAGTTTCATCTTTACAGGTTTAATATTTTAGTGCTTCTCATTTTTATATGTGCCTTAATTTAAAGAACTTTTCTCACTGAAATGTCCAATAATAGAATCTTTATAAAACTCTTATGGGATAGCTTATTTGTTTTACATTTTAAATGGAAACAAAAACAACTTTCAGTAATAAAAAAATGAAGTATGCTATTTTTTATAATTCATGAAATGCATTATTTAGAATAAATGTGGTTAAATGTTTGTATCTTGCTGTTCTTAAAGGGCACAAAATTGCTAACAGGACTTGTGTAACATTTTAAGTTTATATATGTTACTATATAAATAACAATGTGTTTTATGATAAAATTATATTATAAATTTCTATATCTTATTTATTTACATTTCTGTTTCTAAAAAGGGGAAAATAATCTTATTTGGAATAAATTGATTTTAATGTAGAACAAGAATGAGAACAAGATATTCCATAAGTGATCATGCAAGAGGGAAAAACTGTATTAGTGACAGTGTAAGTTAGCCTGACTGTCTTAGAGAACAAGGTTTAGCTTTAAAAAATATGGGAACATCTGTATTGTACTGTGGTCTGTAAAGTACAGCTGGTCTAGGCAGAGAAAATCTCTGCTGCCAGACTTCTACAGAGTTGTCCTGCCTGGGAAAAATCACTTCTATCACTTTCATGCCGCTTCTATATCTGTGTCAAGAGCAAAGTGGCTTTAATGGACCAAGAACTCCTAGCCAACACTTGTTGAATTTTACAAGCAGCAAATTATTTTGGCAATAAACAACTAAAGAAGAGTAATAGACATACCATAATGTTCAGCAAAGGTCTTAGTGAAAATTGAGAGTGGGATAATAATTAATATTTTCTATCTATTTGTTATTTTATATCTAAGAACCAAGAATGGATGAAAATGTATTTTGGAAGAAACTGAATTTATACTTCTAGGGAGTGTGTTTAAGTGCTTTTGTTTTGGTCTAAGGAAGACTAAATAGAAAAAGTGGAGGTACAAAGCACCAAAAGCAAACCAACATTGCAGTCCTACTTTTACCTCTGTGCTGATTTCAAATAGTTTGCCTGTCCAAGCAATACAACAACACAGATGAAATATGCAGTTCGTAGCAGTCAGTGTGCACAGGTTCATGACTGCAGATTTTCCATGTTTTATTTTCCAATTCAATTTATTATAGAAATAAAAGCTACTAAATGTTTTCTAATGGAGCTGAAGCATAGGTCTGCTTCCTTTTCCTGACAGTCACAGAGTTTGTGCTCATCCTCTGGATAACAAATTACATGACCTTGTTCAGAAACTTTTTGTGCACACTGATTCATTGCCACGCCTCAAAGAAGCTGAATTGCTAACAGTGAGCTGACTGCCATAGCTTTTCATTATTTTCTAATTATGAAAACTAAGAGCTTGTAATTAAGTTCAAGCATAGCTAGAGAATGCAGTAGGCTTTTACATGGCTTCCCATCTTTTACCGCACAACTCCTTTAAATGATTTAGAAATAATATATCTTTGTGTTTATTATATAGCTGAAAATTAAAATGTTCAGCAGTAGTCTTTATTCAGCTCTTTCAAAACACACCAGGACAATTTAGAGACATAATTCAGTGTTAAAAGTCACATATAATGACATTTAGGCACATTGTTCAGAGCACAATACAACTGCAGAGTCTAAAATATGCTTTTCTGAAACAAAAGGACACTCTTCCGAAGCAAGTTATCTTCTAACATAAGAAGATAGTGGGATACAGTTTGATATATCTTACTGCTATTATTGCAGTGTTTATACGAATGAATTCCAGAGGAAAATCCAATTCCAAAGCAGCATGAAGAAAAATTTCAGCTCATAAGTCTTTCTGCATTTCAGAAAAAGTCAGTTTCCATATTCTTTCGACGGACTGACTAGGGCTGTTCTCTCTAAAAGCAGTCTCTTGGATCTCACTGAGTGACCCATGGGAAGTAAAACATTACAGTTCAGAGGAACAAAATACTGCTACATTGTCCTACTAGCCTCAGGCATATTTTCACTCCTTTCATACTTGCTTAACAGCTAGGTTATCACGGGAATCCAGAATTTGGTTCCAAGACACTGATTTTATCTATCTTTCTTTCTCTCTCTCTTGTTTTGTTTGGTTTGGTTTTTTTAAATCCAGAATATATCTCATATTTTGGAGGATTTTGGCAATATTTTGAGGAAAGTTCTTTTTCACAGTTATACAAATGAATAAAATAATCCCCCAGAAAACAAACAAACAAACAAAGTCACATATCCACAAAAAGTCCTTTAGAGCTGAGACAAGCAGTATATAATCCTTTGTCACCAGCTAAAATACAAAAAAACAGTTACAATTCCATGTATTTATATATCAGCTGTGAAGCCAGATAACTGTGTAGTAACTTAGTCTCTTTTGCAAAGTGTAGTAAAAAAAAATAAATAATGAGACAGAACCAATAGGGTCTGACACCATAAAGAGTAGATGAGGTCTGAGGAGGAGACATCCATTGCAGGAAACCTGCAAGCTGTAGGTAGAAATCCGGAGTAGGCTGGAGATTTGAGAAGTCAGTGGGAGGGAATAGAAGAGAAGGGACTTGGGTCTGACTGGGATTTAGGGACAACTCTTCAGGGGCTGTGGGACAACCATGGGGAGGTGGGAATGAAGTGAGAAAGCAGGAGCCAAGAGTGGAGGATCAATGGAAAGAGATAAGTGAGGATTGAGATCCAAGCTAAAAGGGATATCAAAAAAGAAAAGAGGTCAACGACATGGAGATCCCAGTTGTACACATACAAGTAACTGCTTCTCCCAGGAACCAGCAGAAGTCCAATGAAATCCATGAAAAGATTCTCATTGACTTTGGCAGCTTTTGGGTAAAGAGAAGGTCTCTACAATAAAGCATCCTAAATGTTATTACTTTCAAATTCAGGGAATATAGGCAGAATTCCATTTCAGAATGCTAAAGACATTCTCTTCATCTGGAGTAGATTTCCAATGCTAATACCACATAATAAAATCAGCTTCCAAAAATGATCAAAAGACAGACAAGCTGCCTGACAAAGTCTCCTTCTAAAAGACAGGAAGGTCACTACATAAATGTTTGGAAAATTCAACGTAAAGAGTACCTAACAAGAGCATTACGTAGCAGGAATTCCATTGCATTACTCTCTCAGCTACTGAAATTAACTCATTTTCTTGGCAGATGAAATTTTCCATCGTACAGTTTTGTGGCCTTGTTAACTTCTCTACAATGTTGTAAGGATAAGCAAATCTTTCAACTATACTATCACTGCAGAGAACTCTGCTGCAAAACTAGTTTATCTCTATTTAGAAAGAGAGACTTTCATGACTTTTTGAGACTGAGAAAATTCTAGAAGTCAAAATCCTTAGAATTAATACATATCATACATTGTTTCTTTTCACATAAAAATAATCTTGCAAATCTCTATAACTCAAGGTTTAAGAGGAAAGACAAAAACTCAGACATTAAAATATGATTTTGCATATATATTTTTGCTTCTTATAAAATTGCATTTCATACAATCTCCTGTGCTGAAGTCTGAGATTCATAGTGCAGATTCAAACTTGAATCAAGACATTTTGTACTAGTTTTGCTTAACTAAGTGATGCCAGTTTTTAAAAGTACCACCCAGTTTATTTTCTCTGTATTTATCTGATGATCTAAAGTTGTCCAAAGTACTTTCAGCACATGCACAGAAACATTTCTATAAATGCCTTAAAGGGTTCTTTCCTCTAAGCTGCTTTCCCAGAATCAAAGCCTAACTCTAAGCAGATAAGATGCAAATGATATCCTAGAATAGAAAGAACAAATATGAGGTCAATGTATATTGTCCCAGAAGTTATTAGGAGTGTTCTCTATGCAGAAGTCATCTTCAGTATTTTAAAGTAACAGTTTCTCCCAAAACTGTTAAGATATGATCTTTCTCTTTGTAGTTTATTTAGAACTTGTTGCTGTGGTTGCTGCTCTTGGTAGTTTGTTTTTTTTTTTCTCTTCATATAGAGCTAGCTACTTGTTTGACAGATGACTGCTGAGAAGAAGGATATGCAGCAAGTGTGCTAATGGCCCTCTCACAAACAGTTGTATGAAGCTAGAGACTTTTCCCAAGCATTTGAATTTAGGCAATGTATACCAGCAGTGTATACCTGTCAGGTGTTCTCAAGTACTTGATATATGATAACTCTGCTTTCACTGCTGTCAATATAACCATGTAACTCATTTACTAATATAGCTACTTTGGGCTTTATTCTTTTTTACTATGAAAAAAAAATCAATGTGGTCATCATTTTCCTCTACGCAGGAAAAAAACAACATAAAAGATAGTAACTAAATACTAATCACTATTCTTTGACTTCTGCTCTCATGTTATTCCTTCTAAAGGAAAGTAAGTTGAAATGATGCTGTAAGGCCTCATTAGCATATTTAAGAAGTCACCACTAGTCACCTTTTCAATGAGGAATATGTAATAATTTGGTATTTTCTTAACACTTGAGATGATACACATCCTGACTAAAATCTTTGTCATGTTTGCTCCTCAATAGGTACCTCTCAAATATTCAGACTAAGAATAAATGGAAAAGAAGCAAAACAAATATATTACTTCATGCTATTACAAGTGAAAATATGAAGTCCTAAAAAAAAAAGTTTGAAATATCATAATTGCAAAAAAAGTTATAAACAAGCTGATTGTGGTAGTTCAATTCTTTCTCAGTCCTAGCATATAAAAAAAAACCAATTTGAAGTAAATATTCAACAATGTATATCAAAGAGATTTTTAATTTGTCAATGTCTTACATAAATTCAGACCTGGTCTGTTGTATGTCTGTATATACGAGACATTCTTCACTTTTCCCTGAATCCAGGAAAATGCGATCTCTACCTCTTTTTAGAACTATGGGAAGATTGGTCTTTTAAGGGGAAATAATATTTCCTGAAGTTCTTGAAATTTAAACTGTATCATCTTTAAATCTTCCCTTATAATCCAACAATATTTGTAGTGATTATATGAGAGTCTCCACACAGTTCTTTAAAGAAACTTTCTGGTTGTTACTGAGAATTTTTAAGAGACGATATCTAAATACCCATGCTCACAAGAGGAAATAGAAACAAATTCTTTTAGTATCAGTTATATATGTACTGTGGGCTCTTAGTCCTTCAACAGAACCACATCATTTACTAATGAAGTAGATAAGGGTCATTTGGGGAAATAAATTCTAGAAATGTTGTGGGGAAAATATCTTTACACCCTTTAACATATAATCATATTATTCAGTAAGTCATCTAGATGAAAAAAGCAGATTAAATTTATTTCTGTCCTGTGTCCATCTTAGGTCTCCTGTTAATATCCATGCTTGCAAATTCTCATTCTTACAAAGTAGGATGCAGAAATGATTGTGGATATAAGTACATAAAGACTAGATTATATTAATTATAATTAAGACCTTAAAAGATATTGTTGAATGCTCCTATCTGAGAAAGTGTAACAAAGACTAAGAATGGAAAGATCCTGGAAAATCTGAGATTAATCACCTGAAAAATAAACAGAAGTGCTACAACTCCCAGAAGCAGACACTGAACAAAGACACATTTATTTAAAACTGCATAATATGCATCAGTATACAGTTATCAGTTTACCATGACAATCACAAATTCAGATTCTAATTTGGATAAATGGATTGGGAAAGAAATGTTGTTTTCAACTAGAAGGTAAGTCTGTTTTCAGTTCAGGTACATTTTTCCACCAAATAACATATTGACAGGTTTACAAGGAAAAAAATATATTTGTGAGCTGAGGGTACAATTGGGAATGGTTTTTATGTATTTAGATATTTTCAAATCAGGTGGCAAAGTCATAAGTTTTGAGAGCTCATTCTGCTGCTAGCAGCAACCTAAATTATAGCTTGTCTGAGTTGCCTAGGCTGCAGTATATATTATTTTTAGAAATGTATGAAATGTACAAATAATAGAAAACACTTTGTTTCTTTTAAGCTACTGTGCAAGGTTATATAAGATTTTGGTACAACTCATCCAATCTTTTTCCAAGCAAATGTAGTAGTATTGTTGCTTATGCATTTCTCTTTGCTCTCATTCTTTCTCTATTTATCTATATAAACCACATTTATCCACTACTTTTGTCAACTAGAAAACCACAATACAAAATATAAGTAGTTAAAATTTAAAAAAATAGAAAAAGACGGAATTGATTTTGTATGGTTGCTCTTAATTGAGTCTTATTATTTATATATTACCATATAGCCTGTAATTGTCTCATCAGATGTTTTTTGTGGGAATATTGCCTGGCTCAGTGAAATCATGGAATCATAGAATGGTTTGGGTTGGAAGGTATCCTAATGATCATCTAAGTCCAACCCCCCCTGCCATGGTCAGGGACACCTTCCAGGTTGCTCAAAGCCCCACCCAACCTGTCCTTGAACACATTCAATGATGGAGCACCTACAGATTCCCTGGGCAATCTGGTTCAGTGTCTCACCAACCACATAATGAATGACTTCTTCTTAATTTCTAATCTAAATCTACCCTCTTTCAGTTTGAAGCCATCACCCCTCAACCTACAATTAAAAGCCCTTATAAAAGTCCCTCTCCAGTTTTCTTGTAGGCTCCCTTCAGATACTGGGAGGCTACAATAAGGTGTCCCTGGAGCCTTCTCTTCTGCAGGCTGAACAGTCTCAACTCTCTCAAGCTGTCCTTGTAGGAGAGGTATTTCAGCCCTCTGATCATCTTCATGGCCCTCCTCTGGACCCGGTTCAATAGGTATATGTTCTTCTTGTGTTGAGGTCTCTAGAGGTGGACACAGTATTCCAGACGGGGTCTCATGAAACAGAGAGGGAGAATCACCTCCTTTGATTTGCCAGCCACGTTTCTTTTGATGCAGCCCAGGTTACAGCTGACTTTCTGGACTGCACTCACACATTGTTGACTCATATTGAGCTTTTCATCAACCAGCACCCCCAAATCTTTCTCCTCAGGAATGTTTTCAATCCATACTCCATCCAGCCTGTATTGATACCGGGGCTAGCCTCAACCTTGGTGCAGGACCTTGCACTCGCTCTTGTTGAATCTCTTGAGGTTCACACTTCTCAAGATTGTCCAAGTCCTCTGAATGGTGTCCTGTCCCTCAGGTGTCAACCATACAAACCAGCTTGGTGTCATCTGCAAATTTACTGAGGGTGCATTCATATACTACTGGTCCAAGTACTCATGCTTAGAACTTACAGATCCTTCTCTGCAAAACAGCTTCCTATTCTATCATCCCCATTCTATACTGTTCATGGGGTCATGCCACCCAGAGGCTGAATCTCACACTTACCTCTCTTGAATTTCGTGTTGTTTCTGTAAGTCTGTTTCTCAAGCCTGCCATAGAATCATAGAATAGTTTCATCTGGGAGATGAAAATTCAAGATCATCAAGTCCAACCTTATTCCTAGCCATATCAAAAACCACTAAACCATGCCAGGGCACATCTGCATAGCAGCCTTATATTCCAGCTAGTTGAATGTTCCCCTACTTTGAAATTTGCGCAAATTTGCAAAGAAGAATTTCCATACCATCATCCTTATTGTTAATGGGGATGTTAAACTGTGTCATCCCTTGTACTAGCCATTAAGTATCACTACAAGTTACTGGGAGCTAACAGACTTTCAAACGTGTTTTACGATAGTTACATTAACCTTCAAAGCCTGTGGTACAGGCTTCATTCCAGACACACCATCATAGAAACTAACGTTACTGTCCCCTATTTACATAGTCTTCTTTGTGTTGCATCTGGATCCCCACATCCACATGGTTATAAATTACATTAAGGTTTGTGAATGGGAAGCAGTAGAATTCAAAACTTCATGACTGAGATAGGATATCCTTCATCTTTGTTTTCTCTCTTTCCTCCATGGACAAATTAAGGTCAATACAATTAAAATTGCCTGAAAGCTGTCTAAGGATTAAGCCTGACTTGAATTTGTCTTTAAGTAAAACAGAGCTGGGTAGAACATCAGCCACAAAGATGTGAATTATCTACCCCAGTAAAGCCTGGGCACACTGGAAAACTAAATGCTCAGAAAATGTTCTGTTTATATCAGTCTATTCTTCAAAAAACTTTGGTCTCTCAAAACACAAAACCATAATTATTTCATGGTGGAAGATTAATGTCAGCTTTATAAATAAATAGAACTGAATTAAAATTTATTGAAACTCATGGAATTTTGTCTCCTTTAATGATACTGGTGAGAAAATCATCTGATCTGAGCAACCTGGAATCAAGTTGCTCCAGGGGAGGTTTAGGTTGAACATTAGGAAGAATTGTTTTCACTGAAAGGGTTGTCAAGCACTGGAACAGACTGCCCAGGGAAGTGGTTGAATCACCATCCCTGGCCTTGTTTAAAAGTTGTGTAGATATGGTGGTTAGGCACATGGTGTAGCAGTGGATTAGGGTTAATGATTGAACTCAATGATCTTGAAGGTCTTTTGCAACCTAGATGATTCTATGATGCTACTTCTTGGGAAAAGATAGAAATAAAAAGACACATCTTAACTGTGCGGCAATGAGGAAGGTATCTCACGAACCTTGGAAGAGGATTTGACAGGAGTATTTGACAGTACTTTCCACATGAGAGTACGTGCTTTTAGCAGTGTTCTGAATGGAAAAAGGATTCAAAATCATCTCATAATCTTAAGACTCTGTTGTGTGTAACCATCACTCTAAATTACTTTTATTTGTTCATTGTGGAGAAGCTGGAAGAAAGATAACTAGTACCTGTTGGGACATGGGATGTTTGTGAACTTAATTCTAAACTTATTTTCACAGAACTATCATGCAGCAAAGGACTCCTCTCATCCTAGTAGTGTTGTTCTGTCCACATCAGTCTGCAAATACAGACAAGGGAAGATGGTTGGGGAGAGAGGTAGCACTTTTTAATCAATTAATTTATCTTATGAAAGATATTCATTTTCCAGACAAACTGCATAGCCTCCTTTTAAACTCATTGTGGTTAATACATTTCTTTATCAAACCTTTGTTCTTTTCTTTCCTGTTTTATTCTTTAAAAGATTGAATAGATAAGAGATAAGCAATCTTTCTATAGGTGTAACTCTGAAAGAGTACATTTAAATGAATGTACCTGGAATTTGAGGAAAGATGTCTCTCTACTCATCTATTAAAACATCTACAGCATAAAATAGATCACATACAAGGAGACCAGAGCTCACAAATATAGCCTGACATCCCAGAGCTAGAACAGAGGTTAAATTCTCAAAATCATCTTACACAGGAAATTTCTTAATCTGTATCAGCTTTATGAACAAACACAGTTATTATATGGTTTTGTAGTAATTTTTTATACATACATCTATGCCTATGCATGTATGTGTGCACATGTGCATATGTGCACACACACATGCACAAAACCAGACATACCTGTGTAAGTTTCCTCTGGAATATCTTTAAAATATGGTACCCCGTATCAGTGTGGAATGATGACTGGGGCTGATTTTAAAAATCTTGCAGTATTGTTCACACATAAGGAAAGGTATAACATCAGAGAAACTTTAAGGGCAGAGTGCAGCTGGTATGCCAGGAATCCATTTCACAACAGTTCCCTAGGCAACACTACTTGCAAGTAGCATGGGGGATGGAGTGGAGTGAAGATTTCAGGGCCAGGCCCTGTGAAGTTGCAAGAGAAATGGGAACTTGTTGTTCCTACGGAACTGATAAGCTACCGGTTTGCAACCCTGGGCCAACAGACTGTCAGTTTTTGACAAAGTACTGTCCTTTGTGTGAACTTTGCTCATTATAATGTCATTATAACACCAAAACACACCTCCAGCCCAGAAGCTACCCACCTCCAAGGTGTGACCACCCCTCACTGAGTTTGCGCAGTAAATTTTCTTTGTCTATAACTTTAAAAGCAAAGCAAGAGAAATTTACACTAATCATAAAAAAGGTATTTATGACTAGAGTCACTCAAGATCCACCTTGAAGGTAAAAATTATTATAAAAATGGTTTAGGTAAAGGGGGGATGTCAGGGAAGACATCATCGTGGACAAGACAGAGCGTACATCATTTCTGACTCCTGGGATCAGTCGACGGGCTGAACCTCGCTTCATCACCTTAGGGACACCTTGGGTAAGATCTGGACTTTAAACTTAGAAACTTTTTAGAGTTGCTATTTAACTATATATCCTTTGCAGACAGTGTATTTATCACTGGCAGTCTAAAAGAACTTGTATTCCTGTTGCTCTATCCTTTTCATGCAACAATCAGGCATGGCGTTTTGTGCAGAACCTACAATTCCTTTTCTATAAATAAAAGGTCATAGCCATTTAAATTAATTCCACTGATTTATCTTCAAAAGCATATAGTCTTTTGAAGAGCACAATGTCATAAATATTTATATGTGCTAGGATTATGGTTTAGGATGTTTAAGAAAGAAAGAGAAGGTCAAAATGGAACATCTCAGAAACTGTGAGAAAAGTTGGCCTGTCTAAACTTCAGTGGAAAAAATGAAACAAGAAAAGGAATTATAGAAAGTATTAGGAATAGGAAAAAGAAAAAAAATAACATTTGACAGTCTGGTCAGAATGGATAAAAGAGTTGTCACGGTTTATGGTTAGGGCGTCCACTTAGACCTATAACAGATGCTCTCTGTTAACCCCCCTCCCTCCCCAAAGGGGAAGAGAGAAGGAATAAGGGAAAGAGACTTAGCGATTAGAAAAGGAAACTAGAACAACTTTAATGAAAATGAAATTAATAATTATAAAAATGGAATATATACAAATATATACAAAACCAGTATCCAACCCAACCCCCCTGATGGGGTCACCACTGATGAGCAGGCACCAGGGGAGTCCCAGACTGGGCCCCGCAGCAGATGGGAGCTGTGTTCAGGAGCTGGATTCTGGTACTGGGTTCAGGAACACACAGACCTGGATCGAAGGCAGAACAGACAGAGTCCTCCTTGGGTACTCTGAGGAAGGAACCGAAAGAGGACCCGAGCCAAGCCAAGCAAAAGCTGGCAAAGCAGTCCAAGAGGGGAGAGGAGCCCAGAGACCCTTTGGATCCCTTAGCTCTAAGCTGAAAATGCCGTATATGGGCTGGAATACCTCGTTGGTCAGTTTAGGGTCACCTGTCCTGTCCACTCCTCCCTGCAGGTGCAGCCTTTCACTTTCTGCACTCCCCAATGTGGTACACAAGATCCAGCAGTGGCCTTGGTCTGCACACCAATCCTTGGTAGTAACTCTAAACAAGAGGTGTTCTCACTGCTAGAAGCAGACACTGTCTGTGAGAACAGGCTGCTACCTTCAGAAAGTGCAGTTAGAAGAACTGAGCTTAAAAGTAAAATTACTGAACAGATTAGTTCTGTTCTCACTCAAACCAGGACACAAGCTCTCCTGGAAGCATAAAAATAGTTCATCCCCTTTAAAGGTAAGGGAATTAGGTGGAGCAAGAGACTCCCTTGGCTTAATTGCAAACTTCTGATTCTGCTCAAAACCGAAGGAGAAGTGTAGTAGAGATGGAAAAGTAGACAAATGCTCGTCAACAACTATTAGGGTATTGCCAGGGTTTAGAGAGATGCAGTTAGAAAAGTAAAAGCACAACTCGAATGGAAATTTACCAGAGATGTTAGCTACAAGAAAAGGTTCTTCAGGTACGTGAACAACAAGCAGAAACAGAAGGACAATGTTGGCCCATTGTTAGAAAGGAGAGGCTGATGTTGTTGCAGAGCCCTCCATAATCTATGAGAAGTCATGGAGATAAGGAGACATCCCAAAAGACTGGAAAAAGGCTAATGTAATCTACAAGGAGGGCTTTTAAGCCTTTTAAGAGGATCTAGGAAATTATAGTCCCATCAGTCTTAGTTCAGTCCCTGTGAAAGTTATGTAATGAATCCTCCAGGTTTGGTCCCTGCTGTACAATAAAGATGTGGTCAGGCTGGAGAAGGGCCACAGAGGTGATCCAAGGACTAGAAACCTGACATACTGCCTTCTCTCATAGGCTGAGTTTTTATTAGCCTGAGAAAAAAAGGCTTAGAGGAGACCTTACCAGTTTCAGTATTTAAAGGGTGGCTACAGAGAAGACTGAGATTCCTTTTTTACAAGGAATCACATGGAAAACACAAGGGGTAATGGGTACAAGTTGCTCCTAGGGTGATTCTGATTGGACACAAGCGAAAAAGTTTTCACAATGAGAACAATCAGCCATTGAAATATTCTCCCCAGGAAGGTGGTGAATTTCCCAATATTAGATACTTCGAAGATTCAGATGGACAGGGTGCTGGGCCATCTTGTCTAGATAGTGCTTTTGCCAAGAAAGGTTGGAGCAAATAATCCTTGAGATCCCTTCCAACCTGGTATTCTATGATTTTTCTTTGGCAGTGTTATATCCCTCCATCAGTTGAACTGTCAGCATATTCTTCACTGAAGGTAAGTGCTCACTCACAATACAATACACACATTCACTTTAAGACCTTTCCTCATCCAAATCACTACATTTCCTCTAAAATCAGTGTTGTAGGGTTTTTTTTGGTCTACAACCATAAGATGGTATGTGTGGCAGATTACTGGATCTTGATAGAAACAAGACAGGATCAATTAAAACACGTGAGATATAAAGTGCTTGGGGTGATTGATCTCAGCTATGCTCCGGAAGGACTTCCTTACATCATGCAATTGCAAATTCTGTAATTCAAAAAGTGATTGGCTCGGTGTCACATACCCAGATAAGGAAGGGTATGTAAAGGAATGAAATCAAAAGTCCTAGATGATTTCAAGCCTTTGACAATTGCAAATGCCGTACTCCTCACAACTCAATGAACACTCACTTGTCTGTGAGACAAGACAGCAGAGTGTCATCTGAGTTTGAATCAGATAGGCTTAGTCTACAGGTCATTGGTCTTCTTCTATGGGGAACCTTTCCACTGCATAAGTTTCCTCAAGATACTTATGAAAGTAGAATACTATACTATTGAGTGTCAGAGGGAGTTCTCCTCCTATATGCACAGTGCTGGCAAAGGTCTGTGATGTTCACAACACTTGCAGTTCTATTGAGAGACTGAAGCATAAGTGTGTGATCCCTGACATTAAGCAGCAGAAGAAAAGCCAACACATATGCTGTCAAATAAGCAAATCCAAAAATCAAGCAACTTCAAAATAACCTCCTGCCACTCTACTTTGAATTTGGTACATTAATGCATGTAATATGCCTCTGAGAGCATTTGAGATTTACAATCAAATTGCAGTTCTGAAGGACACTGTCATTATAACCCATTCACAATGTCATATCTGAAGAATTTTCTTAGAGCAGCTTGGAAATAATTTCCACTTTGAGTCTTCAAAATCCTTTGGAAGCATCTCAAACAAGGAACTGTCAGTAGCTGTCTAACTTGAGTGCTGAAGCACTTGTCTGAGTTGAGGGCTACAATGCAGCCTTACAACTTCAGTCATGCAGATCCCTAATGTTTGCAAGGACTAAGAAGATGCTGCAGCTGTATTGTAAATGCTGTAGAATAGGTGGCCAGCTGGATGTACTTGTTATTACTAGTTATATTTCAGAGCACAGACAATAGGGGAGTGAGCATACAATATTTACACATATGTTTCTAATGGTTAGATACTTTATCAGAAATTTCACATCCAGATGAATAAACAGAATTACCTTCTCTGTTATATGTCTTTATTTTTTCGATACCTACAGAAAGAAAGAGGTTGCAAATGCATCAGAAATGAAATAACTTTCATAGCAGATGATAAGTTATTTGGAAACATATTAACTATTGCTTGAAGCAGGAAGTTGGAGACCGGAAAAGAACCGACAGATCTCACGGCCACAGTCATAGGGCATGACAACATCAGATGGATTGTTATTAAAAAAAGCCCACCAAAACAACAAAACAACTAAACAAAACAAAAAATCCTAAAAAAACCAAACAAACCAAAAAAAGGACAACTTCAGAGGAAGGGTAAGATAGAATCTGATTCTTGTTGAAACCATACCAAGCCATCTGTCTGTATTACTGATGACATGAGTCTAGTCAAAAAAGTAATGATTTCAACAGGACATTTGCAGAACCTGAGGAGTGTGTCTGGTCATTGGCACTACATGAAGACATAGAAAATCATCCAGCTGATGACTGAATCAGTGTTTAGAGAGAGACATCAGTAAAGTTGCTTAGAAATACATTTAAGGACCTATCAAAAGCAATCATTCCAAGAACATAATGACAAGTCACAAGAGCCAGTTTTCAACTAGGCCAAACAGTACACCACAAATTAACACTTGAACATTAGAAAAAGAAATAAGAAAGATTACATCACAAATTTCTAGATGGCATATGCAGTTCCCTTAGTAATATTTAAGTAAGATCACTGTGAAGAAAATGACCTTCCCAAATGATCTCATAAAAAGGACATATTACTGGATTTGCTTCTCATGCTTCTGTAACAGCCACAGAAAAGCAAGGTATAAGAAGGTACAACTACCCTTATCTCTGTTATAGCTTTAGCTAGAGTGCATTTTCCCAATACCATCATGATACCTGGATAATATTCACTAAAATTTGTGAATAGTACCTTTCTTTGGCGTAAACATATAGAACATACATGCTGTATGACTGCCATGACTTTTGGGGATAGAAAATACCAGCTTTGAAGACAAGAGAAAGGTGGCACCCCTAGAACTCATGAGAAGTCACACTTACCAGACCTTGTCCAAACTGGGAAAAGAATGGGAGCTTTTACAGGAACTCTTTCACACATTGCAGGAGTTGACTTGCAATCTGTAATCCCATAGAAGAACACCAACTGGTGTCACTGAATGACATTATCAATTCCACAGCAAGGATGAGGAAATTGGCTCTGAACAGCTTCCACCTTGCAAAGGCTGCATATTCTAGCACATACCACACATACCACATACAAGTCATTCAGCAAGGATGCTCTGCCGTGCTCTAACAAGCATGTCTTTAACAGTCACCCATAGCTGGGTGACTGTTGCCAGAAAGACTCTGAATAATCAGCAGACAGGGATCATCAGCACCTGCAACCATCCCAAAGCTTAACAGATGCAATTCCTGTTGCTGCAATGAATATGCATGCCTTGGGAAAGGGCTCAGATTGGGAAAGCTACGAAACAGTGTTCATCAAAAAGTCGAGGTTGACTTTTTACCACCATGTGAAAGGTCATTTCAATGAATGTTTTGACAGATAATTAAAAGAGAATTATGTAATTTAAAATAATCCAGATAGGCTGGGTTTTACCTCCCTGAACTTTAACTTCAGACTTTCTTTACAGACAAAGTGAGACATCAACCCTCCAAATGGTGATTCATCCCATCTCTGTTGGGAGGGAATGAATCAACTTCTAGTTTTAGTGCTCTCTCCACTAATTACAAAGAAAGCCTAGATGACTAGCTTATACTTACCACTCTTTTCATCACAGTAAAATTAGATGAGGTGAATCCTACCCATTCTGTGTTATAGATGCCATACATTTCATCCAGCACTTTTTCCTAAATGGAAAATTCTTACAAATGTTATCTGCTTACTGCTGTACAGAACCTCTTCAGGGCAACAAATGTACACTTTAATCAGGAAATAAATAATTAAATAAAATTATTACTAGGTGACACTATAAAATAAGGTAACTAAAGATTGTCTCTGATGATCTATTATTCTAACAAATGGAAATTAAGGTATACAAAGCCTTCCAAGGCATCATGATGACTTCATCTCAGGTGGCAGCAATAGTTAAAAGTTCTGGCCTGGGATCACTGACTGCTGAAGTCCATCAGTTCAATAGTGCTTAATCCCTATAGTGAATTTGGGAATCACAAAAGGTGTTTCATTAACAACTATGGTTGCTGGGGGGCTTCATCCCCCTTTTCTGGATCTTTCAAATTAGAAGTCCAAACAGGAGTTCAATAGAAGCATTTCCTGTAGGAAGCACAACCCTTCCAAGTCATCTGCATTGCTCACTGCAGTTGGAAGGAAGTGTGACTTT
Source organism: Actenoides hombroni (assembly GCA_024336885.1). Classification (NCBI taxonomy): domain Eukaryota; kingdom Metazoa; phylum Chordata; class Aves; order Coraciiformes; family Alcedinidae; genus Actenoides; species Actenoides hombroni. The sequence continues at coordinate 13,662,233 of WUAM01000107.1, forward strand.
GAGAAAATCAAACTTTTTTACCTAGACACAACCTTTGGAAAACGCTTTTCCAATTTTTGTCAAGTTTCTTATTCCCTTAGAGAATTGTTCCTGTCTCAATATTTTCCATGTTTATTCAATCAAGTGTTATTTTATTCAGATTTATGGCAGGTAAACTAGTTATACTGAGCAGAGCATGATTCTTTTCTCATGGTTTAAATCACTGCTGATTTTTATCATATGCTCTATATAAAAGAATAATCTTTCTATTGTAAATGTACTCAAGTACTAGCTTCTAGTTATTTCCATTTTGGCTCCTGTAGTTTAGGATGCAGCTCCTCAAAATGGATGACATTTATTGTCTTTTATCGCTTCTAACTTATTTTTCCACTTCAACTGAACCTACTGCAATGGAAATTTGAGACATCACAGTGAGAAAATCAAGCACAATATCTGAAGTTTTCCTGCTACCTCATCTTTTGCATCCTCCTTTAATTTCTTTACAAAAGGCAGGTCTTCTGCTCCGTTACAATTATTTAGTGGTTTGTACAAAATAGATTCATCATCCCTGAAACTTGTTCCACAAACAAGGTATGTCTTTTTGGTAAAAAAGTCCTCCATTAAAACCTTTTATTGTTGTTCTGTGAGACATCTTGACATGTAAACATTCAGGGAAAAACTTTGCCACCTGTTCCAAAGCTAAAATAACATACTGCAAAAACTCCTCTTAAATTGGAAACTTGCTAAACCTGCCTTGATGTGTTCCTGTGCAACATGCCCTGGGTGATCCTGCTCTGGCAGGGGGGGTGGACTTAATGATCTCCAGAGATCCCTTCCAGCACCTAATATTCAATGATCCTATGAAATTCTCATGGCTTGGAAAAGAGTGGGATTTGCTGGTCACATATATAGTCAACTGTTGTCAGCACTGGTGCGAGTTTGTAGATTTATGTCTTGGATTTGTGTCTGACAGGGCTTTGGTAATTGGGAGAGGGGGCAACTGGCATGTCTCCTGTTTTAGGGCCAGTCTTGTTTAATATCCTTATTGATGATCTGGATGAGAGGATCAAGGGCACCCTCAGCAAGTTTGCAGATGACACCAAATTGAGCTGAAGTGTTGATCTGTTCGAGGCTAGGAAAGCTCTGCAGAGGATCAACAGTTGGATCAATAGCCCGAGGTCAATGGGATGAGGCTTAACAAGGCCAAGTGCCGGGTCCTGCCCTTGGGTCACAACAGCCCCAGGCAGCGCTCCAGGCTGGGGGAGGAGGGGCTGGAAAGTGCCTGGCAGAAAAGGCCCTGGGGGTGCTGGG
>WUAM01000107.1:13663622-13681971 GCA_024336885.1 Actenoides hombroni
TACTGGAGAGAGTCCAGTGCAGGGCCACCAAGATTATTAAGGGAGTGGAGCATCTCCCTTATGAGGAGAGGCTGAGAAAGCTGCGGCTCTTTAGTCTGGAGAAGAGGAGACTGAGGGGGGACCTCATTAATGTCTATAAATATGTTAAGGGAGAGTGTAAGGAGGATGGAACCAGACTCTTCTCAATGTAATCCAATGTTAGGACAAGAGGCAATGGAAGTAAGTTGGAGCACAAGAGGTTTAGAGTAAACACAAGGAAAAACTTTTTCACTGTGAGGTTGACAGAACACTGGAAGGGGCTGCCCAGGGAGGTTCTGGAGCCTCCTTCTCTGGAGATGTTGAAAACCCACCTGGACACATTCCTGTGTGACTTGGTCTAAGTGATCCTGCTCTGGCAGTGGGGTTGGACTAGATGATCTTTCTAGGTCCCTTCCAACCCCTAACATTCTATGACTCTATGATTCAATGATTCTATGATTGCATCCTTCAAGTAAGATCTGTGACTTTGGACTCAACACGAAGATCTGTTACAGGGGAAGCATTAAGGAAATAATATAATACTTTGGTCTATGAACTTTTAAAGAAGAGAGGAGGTGGGAAAAGTAATGTTTTGGTTTGGTTTTTTTTTTCCCCAGTACTCATGTGTATGAAGGCAGAAACTTTTCTTGCACAACTAATAGAATGGGACTAAAATTTATCCAGTACAGTAAAATCCCACCACTGGACAACTTATAGTCATTTACTTACTGTCTGATCATGATCCATACTTTACAGATGGCTTGTAATAAATGAAAATCATGTTGTGTCAAACCTAGGATGTAAAATTACATTCTCAGTTGAAGGTCATTTAAATGGAGAACAACATGGCATATGATAGGATATACTATAAAAAAATCAATCATAACCATAAGGCACTTTCCTTTCTGATAAACATGTTTGATATTCATCCTTAGATTTATTTAGATAAGTGAAAATTGTTAGATATAGTGTGATTTTCATCCCAAATTAGACAGATTTCCTTGCAGAAAAAGCATATGGCCTTACAAGCAGTAGTAATCATGCTTGCTAAATATTGGCATTAGGGTAATAGGAAAGCCATGGTAAGAAGTGAGGTCAGACTGAGGTGGACACTCTGCAAACATCTGAAGGCACAGCGGGCTTGCTCCCAGTGGTAAATAAATGAAAGGTCATTATGTTCCTTTATAAAGTGGAAAAGTGGAGGATTTTTTTTTTTTTTTTAATCTAGAGGGCTAATGTAAGCAAGAACCTACTTAAACTTTAAGCCTTATGTCATCCTCTTTTTTTTTTTTTAGATGTTTCTGTCTCTTCACCTTATATTAAGACTGCAGTTCTCTAGCCAGCATCCATCAGGAAGAAAAACAAATGAAAAAAAGGAAAACAAAAACAAAAACAAAAACAATCGGTGTCTTCACAGGCAAGAGAGAATCTGTGCAGTTTATGAACTGTGGTTCTTTGTAGTTCTGTTAATATGGCATGTAAAGAAATATAAATTGTTTTACAGTTATTAATCTAGGTACTCATTTCAGTCCTATGATCAAGAGACACACACGTTTTTGGGAAGCCTCCTACTGGTGCACTCTGTGGTATGTAGAATAGGAGCACATGCAGTGCAAGCTCTTAATGTTATGGTAGCACAGAGGGTTGAAACATTATTGAAAAGGACACTTAGTACCACAAAAAGATGCAAAGGATTTAGACATACACAGTGTCTTTGCCCTACACATCCCCAAGATATAACATCCTGTAATTTCCTACAGGTTTAATTCCTCTTCCCAAATACTGTGCAGAAACATCTAATAAACTGTCTTGCTAAGATATACTTTGTAACCAGGATATACGGGTGCCACAGAAACAGCATTAAGAGGAATCTTCTGTGTTGATACTCAGTATGTGAACTTGACTTTTCAGAAATAATTACCTCAGCCTCATTCCTCAAGATCTCAAGATCCCTTCTTTAGAGTCCCAGTATTTGAGTCAAAATTGCTGGGACTTAAATGCCAAACTAATCTAATTTAGTACTTTTAGCAATAGCTTGAGTCATGCTCTGAATGCTCTGCCTTGCTTCATTTAATTAAAAAAAACAACACAAGGCAAAAATATTACAAAAGCAAGGCTGCCAAAGCTCTGAGGTCTGCTTTTTAGCCAAGTGGGATTTGTTTACCAACTTTATTCTTCATGTAGAGTACAGTTAATTCTTTCTCCAAACTTCCTGGTGGTACTGTCACCTCATTCAAGCTAGAGGCTATGAACTCTGCACTTCTTCCAACCAAAGAAGACAAATGTTAATTAATAATATGTCACTGCTCCCAACACCCAACCACTTTTTCAATGAAATATTTTATTAATTGAAATAAGTCTTATAGTAGTCTTAACATACTGGCACAACAATACAACACCTGGGTATTGGCATGTGCATTTACATAGATTAATTAATAAAAGAACTGCAAGACAAAAGCATAAGTTTGTGGTTTATTAGGCTTCCTACTCCTTGGAGCATTGTGTAGATAAGAATTCCAGTAGAAATGAATGTGAACTTCCTTAGCTAAATGAGATTCTCCTCCACTTAGTTCTTTTTTAATGATCCCTTATTGTACACGTCATCAATGCACCACTATCTGGTAAATAGTAAGGAATAATTTCCCATTGAAAATTTATTGAATGATTATCCACCAGGAAGCTTCACACATCTGTTCTTAAATATCTGCCCCTGCACAATGTCACATACTGGATGTTGATATAAAGCAGCATACTAGCATTTGGCCCCATGTGAAGTACTTTTGAGCATAAAACAGAAGATTCGGCATTTGAATGTACATACTCTTATATATACATGCACACTCATAGTATCTGGATTTTCTAAGCTTTCAAACTTAGGTTTTATATGACTGATTTATGTAAATTTTTGAAATTATTCTAATCATCTTTATCTTATTTCCAGTCATATTAAATTATTGTAAGACACTGTGCATTTTCTGCATAAATTTTGAGATTCATCCAACCTAACTTTAAATGCTTGCAGTATGGGCACACACATACTGCCTAGTCTCAAAACTCCTTTTGCAGACTGACAAAAACCCTAAACACTTCTAGAGAGTGATTTGTCTGATATATACCAAAAGATTACTCGTACCTTACAAGTTTCTACTTCTCCCTTTTGACCATAACAGAAGTCTAAAGGTGACTAGGTCAAAAATAAATTAGAAGAGGAATCTTCACCAACCACGTCTATATTATAGGTTAGGCTCCCATACAACCATGTTGGCTGCAAAAATATTTGTACCTAAACTATAGCTTACTGAAAACTGGAGGCACATTTTGATGTAAAAACAATGTCCAAAAATGTATAATTCCATGTATCTTCACATCCTGAAAAGAGAATGCCACCACAAAGTAAGAACTGAGTTGCAACACTTGGCAGAAATGGCATCAGCATCTGCCACCTCTGCACTGGGCCATGCATGTTTCACTTAGCTGAGTGGTCAGAGTTCATTGGCCAAACAGCTGTTCCCTGTCTTCTCTGGGGAAAAGGCAGTAGTCCAGATATCTCTCTCACCATACTTTCAAGTATCTTTACCACTGCTATTAGTATACATACCATAATTTGATTTAAACAATTCATTCTTGCAAAGGGAAGTGCAGTCAAATTATATGCAGTTGAGGAAAATCAAGACAATGTCATTATTTACCATTAGTTAGAATGAAGAATGGACCTGGATGTCCTCGTGCTTCAGGAACGCAATGATCTGGATACATGGAACAACTTTATAAGAAACACAAATAATCTTACAAGCAATATAACTACATGTCTAAACCCCCTCAACTTTGGCAAAAATATGGATCTGATAATAAACTTTGATTTTTTAAGGTCTTCTCTTTCAAAAACAAGGTCTCGGTTTAGACTAGTTATGCTTGCTGAAGTTTTATTTTCCCTACAGAAGAGGAAAAGGGACCTCAGGTCTAATAAAACTCAGTGTAGATGACATTGTTTAATTTTCACCACCCACAGATGCTTCCTCAAATCAGTAACAGGTCTGAAATCTATTTTCATCTTTGTACATCCCTGTCTGGCCCATTGGTAAATTCCCTTTGACTCAGCTCCTAAAATCTATAAAATAGACAGAGATAAAAAGATTTCTTCATATTTAAATTATTGACTAGAGAAGTCACAAAGTGAAGGCCAGGTAAGTTAGAGGGCAGACAGACACTAAATGTAATTGCATGTGAAATATTAGAAAAAATTACATAAACATGGTATGGACTTTTAGTTTATGTTCCACTGAGGTTTTATCTGGGCTCCAAATAAATATTCATGTGCTGTTTAAGCCCATCTCTTGAACCACAGGTGACAGAAATAATCAGCATTACTGTTAAAGACTTTTTTGGAGTTCTTAAAGCGAATAATATTGTAACCAGGTAGAAAAGGAGAAGGAGTATGTGTTTCTAATGAACCTGACAAAATGGCTGGCCAGAAAAGCTGTATTTAAGGACCTTTTAAAATAAAAAGCCCACAGCCTAAAATCACTAGCACTGGATCTGCAGCTACCTCACTAATTGTCTTAACAATCATACGCCCCAAGGACTGTTCTGCAGTCCTAGTGGCCATTCATCCTCAGTAACCAAATCTATAATGGCTGGAAACCATTCTGAGAACCAAACTCTTTAAAAAAACATTATTTTTTCCACCAGTCTGGCCAAATCTCTGCTCACCAAGAACCCTGAGTGTAAACATCAAACCCAGCTTTTCCAGACGGGCTCATAAACAGTTACAGCTCCTAACTAAACATTGACCTCACTTACTGTATCGCTTTGCCACTTGCTGTTCCAAACTATTGTCAAGTGCCATAATGCTCTCTTTTTATGGCTCTATATTGGTCTGCAATTGCAATGTGCTGATGTTATTTGAGCTATTATGATATGTGGATAGAGAACAAAACTCTGACCTCTGAGTCAAATGACCGTTGATGAATAATGTTAAGTATTTGTTTACTGCTTTTATTTCTATGTATTATTCCTCATTTTCATCCTTCCTGTATTCCTAAAGATGACACATGCCTTTTATCTAGAGGCAGGTAAGAGCCTTTACAAATCCCACTCAGTCTATAATACTGTTTCAGTTATCATCATAAAAACTTTTTGTCAGTGAGATTTCCTGCTCTTGTGATTTCTCCCTGAAACATGGACTACTTTCCAATATTTTAGAAATAAGTCTTGGATTGCCAATAAAATGAAATCTCAATAATTCTTAACTATCCCCTAAATATTTGAGGGAAAACTAATAAATGTCTAGGAATGTCAAACCCTTGGCAATAGGACCCTATTAATGTAGAACAGTTTTTAAAGAATAGGAATGCTAAAAAACCTATCGTCTCTTTCTGATTATCCAACTGTCACAAACCTATGATAATATGTTCTCTTCATTTTCAACTTTAAATGCAATTCCCTGACTGTCTTACAGTAAATATAAGCTAGGGCCTTGGATTTCCCTGTAGATATTGCTGACTTCTGCTTATAGCAAAAAAAACCAAAACCCACACACTCTTCTCATTGCAAACCTTGCATTGATATCTTCTAGTTATTAATGAGTACACTACCCCTAAAGGAAAAGCATAAACTATGCCATTATGTCAATTCATCTTATAGATTTCCTGGATGAGTATACTCACTGTTTCTTTCCCTCTTTCTATTCTTAAGGTATTTCTCACCTTAAATTCACCTTTACTCTCTGACCTAGCATTTCCAGCCATCATCTGTATTTTGCACCCTAGTAGGTGACATTAAAATTTTTAAGAAAAATGTATAGAACAATTGTGCTTTCAGTGTTAATCTGCTTTTAATGGAGCATTTGCTTTTAGCAGTCTGAAACAGTCTTCCTGGCTTAATCTCCTTTTAATCTAATGCATCTGGAGAAATGGTAAAAACTTCATTTATTTGCTTTGTGAATGGATAAAGCACTCCTTGCTTATCTTCTGTGTATGTGCATTGGAGTAAACTTTATTAATTTCAGATCATCTTTCTGGAAATTCCTAAGTTTCAAATGTATTTAACTGTTAGGATTGTACTATTATCTACCTTGTTTGTAAAGCTCCTTTGCACACTCCAAAAGCACAATTTCTGTCCCCTGCCATGGGGCAGGTTTTTTTCTTGGGCATTCCGTGAAATGGACCTTGTTTTTAACCAAAGCTGCATGACTCCTATTTGTGAAGTTTGGTTTTTTAGTCAATGTTAACCATTTATTACAATCCAATGAACTGTGGTTTAATTGCTATTAGCTTTCTGGATCTTACCCGCATTTTTCTTGGCTCAGGAAAACAAAGCAGGATCAACTGTCACAGGATATACTATTGCACATAGATAACCCATTTTTTAAGAAGAGAGTAGTTCAGGCTTAGTTAAGGGCTTACTCCTCCAGTTTTGTATGCTGAAATTCCAAAACATTCACAGGAGTTTCTAAATAGCTAAAGAATCTTATGTTAAAATAAAATGGGAAAATATTACTCTCTTATTTAACATGTGACAAGATATTTACAGACCAACTCAGAATGCCAAAATGACTCCTGAGTTGGTGACACCCTTGATAATCAGGACTTGCCAATACATGACTAATGATCCAGTACAAATTGTGCTTGTCTAATTTTTCATCAGTATAGTGGTTTTCCAAAATAGTTGGATTATGTATATATATATATAAAAAAATTATTTATTTGAAGTTCTTTCAGCAAGCAGCTGTGCATAGCAGGATACTGACTCCTTGGTTCTGTGGGAGTGATTTATAAGTTTCACACAAAGACACATATCTCAGGATCCTTATTCAATTTTTATGCAACTTGTTCTCAGACAGATTCTTACTATAGTTGCATACCACTAAAATATTTGGCTGAAAACATATCCATGAATTTAATTTTATGTTACTTCTTCATTGCCCCAAAGGTATTTAAATACTTATAAATACGAATAGCCCTTTTGACTCCTATTTTATCTCACTGACTCCACTATACTCCCGTTTTTAAACAATACATTTCAAAGAGCATCACTCAAGTTAGATACCTTTTTAAATACCTTCCTGATGTATAGCCTAATTCTGTTCTTATTACATTAATTGAGTAGTTAATTTGATTTTTAATACATAATAATTATTTTACTTTGACTGCCTGTCACGGTTTAGGGTCAAGACGGCCCCTTAGACCTGTAACAGATGCTCTCTGTTAGCGCCCCTCCCTTCCCAAAGGGGAAAGAGAAAAGGAATAAGGGAGAGAGACTTAGCAATTAGAAAAGGAAACCAGAACAGGTTTAATGAAAATGAAATTAACAATTATAAAAATGGAATATATACAAATATATACAAGACCAGTATCTAACCCAACCCCCCTGATGGTAATTACATCACCGTCACCACTGATGAGCAGGCACCGAGGAAGTCCCAGACTGGGCCCCTCAGTAGACAGGAGCTGTGCTCAGTAGCTAGATTCTGGTACTGGGTTCAGGAACACACAGATCAGAATCGAAGGCAGAAGGGACAGAGTCCTCCTTGGGGGCTCCGAGGAAAGAACCAAAAAAGGACCCTAGCCAAGCCAAGCAAAGATGGCAAAGCAGTCAAAAAAAAGGGAGAAGGGGAGAAGAGCCCAGAGACCCCTCAGATCCCTCAGCTCTAAGCTGAATAATGACGTATATGGGATGGAATACCTTGTTGGTCAGTTTAGGGTCACCTGTCCTGTCTGCTTCTCCCTGAAGGTGCTGCCTTTTACTTTTCTGCACCCGCCAATATGGTACACAAGATCCAGCAGTGGCCTTGGTCTGTATACCAGTCCTTGGTAGTAACTCTAAACATGAGGTGTTATCACTGCTAGAAGCAGACACTGTGTGTGAGAAACAAGCTGCTGACTTCAGAAAGTGCAGTTAGTTAGAAGAACGGAGCTGAAAAGTAAAAATTACTGAACAGAATTAGTTCTGTTCTTACTCAAACCAGGACAAGAGTTTACAGTATATTTTAGTAAAACTTCTGTGGATCTTCTGTACAATGTAATAGCAAGAAACTATTTAGAACTGAGAAGATTAATTATCTACTCAGCAGAAACAGGAATGATCTGCTTAATAATGATGGAAATTCTGCATGGGCTTTGCCTCCATTTAATTCAGTTCAGAAGCAGCTTTATGAGGATCATAATTCCTAGTATGAACACAGAAATGATCTGATATTTTACCAATCATGTTAAAGTCACTGGCACAATGGAAGTAAGAAGCCAAAATAACAGGCAACTCAAGTGGAGAAATTAAAAGTTTATAAAACAGTATGACAAAAGCTAGCTTACTCAGTTAATAACTCCTAAGAAATTTGAAGAGAACAGATATCCATGTTTCAGTTTCTAAGTGATTCTGATCTGATCCAATATGAAGCTCATTAAATATCAACCATACAATCTGCAGTTTCTTAGCCTTTACATTTCTTAATCCTTTCTAACCATCTTTTCCTTACTTCCTCATCTGAGAAAAACTCTGCCCAAATGACTACTTAGATATCCCACCCACTCACTGCATCATTTGTATGACTTGAATATATTGTACAACTATAAGGAAAACAAATACATTTTGAAACTGTTAACTTTTGAAAAATCCAGTATTTCCCCACTACTTTTGGTTCAGAATTGGAATAAATAATGCCAAAATGCAGAAATCTTTCTCAGAACGTTAACCAATAAAAATTACTGGTTTAGAATTGTCTAGATGTTTTAATTGGAGATGGCTCAGCATTACAGTAAAATTTCTTTTTACATCCAGTGCCTTCTGAGACTGGTACCTTCATGGTCTGTGCTTTGAAGAAAGGAACTTGCTCACCAGATTGTTGCTGTCTCTACTCTTCTGAAATTTTTCCTCTCAACCACTGCACCTTTGTAAGTCATTATCTGGTTCATAACCACAAAGATAGAAATATATAATAACAAATAAGGTTATGAATGTCTTGTGTTATAAAATCCAGGTCAAGTAGATGTACTGACCCAAAACATTGTGATTAGATTCCACCAAAATAAAATCTGAGTGCTTTATCAATAAAATAAATAAATAAATAAACCCACAACAAAAGTAGTTTGGATTGGTAAAGAAACATTTTAAAGAAAATATGCTTTCTATTAATCATCCTATTCTTAAAAAAAAATAATTCAATACTCCTGTTATAATAAACAGCAGAACAAGATCTTTACTGTCATCAGTTTCTTTTGTGAGTACTATAGTTTTTGTTTTGTTAAAAAAGTAAATTTATTGCAAATTTTTACAAGATAGTGTGTTAGATACCAAATAATTCTCCCAAGTCTTTTCTATGATTTTCTTCTTCTGCATCCTCAAAATCAACTATCATGTCTGTTTTACACACTGAATCTCTTTAAACCATGAAGCACTGACACTTATATCCTTGACACTGGACTTGAAAATACAAATTTTTGTCTGGAGTCAGCTTCCTCCCATATGTGTAGCTAATTAATTCCTTCCATTACGAAATGTAGTAATATGCCTGCCATTGGAACCATGTCTGAAGTTTAAACCAAATTACGAAGATCAAGCTTCAGGACAATCTCTGAAATTTTTATAGTTTAGAGAACATCTGAAAAATTCCTTCACATATGGTATTTTCTTCTGTATGAGCACTCTTTCTCTAGCATTCCTGAATTCCCTTTGATAGAAACCTAACTCCTTATGAAACTTTCTCCCTGTTATACAGCATCCATACCAGTAAGGTCATTAAGCTTTTAGTTCTTTGGCTTACTAAGTTTTAATTTTGCTTTTAAACATTGAAGTTATAAAATGTTTCTGTCTTGTGGGGTTTTTTTTCTGTATTTCACTTGTTTAAATGGAAAATGCAACTAAAATATTGCTTTTTTAACTTTAGAAAGTTTTTTAAAATGGCAGCAGGTAAGAATTCATCTTTTGTCTATGTTCTTCTTCATTAAATTTTATGACTACAATCTGTTGAATTAGGTAGTGACATCAAAATACTATATCTTCTATATTAAACGCTTTTGTAGTTGCTGAGCCAACCCTCATCCTTATTTTAATTCCTCTTAGAGATGGAAGTCAGTCCTTACACCAAGGTGTTTAAGGACAATTGCAATAAGTAAGGGTTGAAGAGTTTGTGTGCAGACTATTCACAGGAAACAGCTTTCAGAGATTAAGACATGTAGAGCGAGAAAGAGGTAATAACTCTTAAAAGGAAGTTTTTATTTTTCTGTGGTTTCTTTTCCAAATGGCAAATAAGAAAATTTGTGCTTTATAGTATTACTCTGGAAAACATTTGTATTCTGATGGTCCATTCAGCTTGCATCTTTCCGTACCCTATCATCTGGCTTCTGGAACAGACAGTATAATAATTATTAACAGTAAAACACAGCATTACTAGTGTTCTTTGGACAATAATTTTTCACTTCATTATTGTGATATGCTAGAGAAACTTAAAAACCTCAACTTATTCTAATATTTTTATAAACTTCACAGGTATTACCTTTCCTTAAAACTAGAAATTTGACTGCAATATATTTTAGAATATTTAAAAAATTGTCTGTTTATTAGTCATGTCATTGTACATGCAATAAAGATAGATTGATCTCAGTATATTTCTTCCATCCAAATTATTTTTTCTTGGCTTCTTACTGGCATTATCAATTATTTTTATTTTTTTTCCTTATAAAAGACAATGCCTGGAGTCCCAGACACAGAGCTGGAAGTAAATACAGATCATTTTGATGAGGAAAAATGAGAGAAGAAAGGAGAGAGCAAAAGTAGAATGAATGAGAAGAGAAAAAAATGTTAACATGTAGAAGACAATTAATTTATTCCCTCGTAAAAGAAAAAAAGCATTAAGTTTACATTCCCTACAATGTCCACTTAAAACCAAACCAAACCAAACCAAACCAAACCAAACCAAAACAAAACAAAACAAAACAAAACATCCCAATAAACAAATCCTAAACTAGGGGTTTGTGGGGGTTATTTTAACATACGCCCACTGCCAATAGAAATAGTCTATGAGGTTAGTAGGCCCTATCTCACTAGGAAATGAGCATCCTCAAATGTCTGACTGAGTTGCCACATGAGCAATAATTCACTTGGCTTAATGTAGATACTTATGGTAGACTTTTACATCTGAGCTAGCCACTCTGGAGTCTCTGTGTTAACAGAACAATTTGTGCCAGTAATTGGTCTTGCATGATGCTATTGTGACTCAGTATTAAATCTTTTTGTTCTGCCAGTGAATATACTTTGTACCTGGCTTACAGTAAGAATCACATAGAAATGAGAATTTTATATGGTTCTTTCTCTTCATTCATTTTAAAACAGCTTGAACTGAGTAACTTCATATGATCTACAAATGAAGTCCTTAACTATGAAAAGGAACCTCTTAATGGGATCTAATTATTTAGAGAGCTCATTGAATTTCTGCCCCTTTTAGCCTGTGAGAAAATTTCCTTTTTAAAAAATTTAACCTTTTTATTGATGATATTTGATGCAGTGTCTGTGTTATTATGGGACATAATCATGTCATTTTATTGTGTCATTTTCAACAGGAACAATGAAACACCCATTGGAAATGCTAGGCACAAAGAGCAGGGCTGACTTCCTTCTACACTGCTGGAGACAGATTGCTTAGGGCTGTCTTCAGATAAGACCTGAACCTTTTCCATTTTATGCTTTCCTGTCTCTTCTTTAAGGCTGTTAAAGCTTACTCTTGACTTTCTGATCTTTTTAATTTTGTCAAAATAAGTCAGTTTTATTTAGTGGAAGAAATCATCTATTGTGCCTTTTAAACATAGGAGAACCATTTTTCAAATGGTAGCACTAAGAGAAAGTCACAGCAATTTGTGAGTCTAGTAATTCCATGAAAAGAGTAAAGGTCAACACTTTCATATTTGAGTGCCTATCATTAGAACTTTGGAGTACAAACAACTGCTTCCTGGTTTTACCTCACTATAAGAAATCAGCTAGCTCCAATTAGACAGGAGGATCTGGTTGCAAAAACTCTAAGCCAAATAAGTAATTATTTTGCTCTCATGACACAATATTCTGAAAATTTCATGTTTCCTGTGTCCAGCCCACATTTTTATTAAGAAAAAAAATTGGCTGAATACAGTTCAATAATAGCTAACAAACTTTACAAAGAGAAATACCAATGTTAGTGTTTATTTTTGAAAGTGCATTAAAGTTCAGATAAGGAATGTAAAAGATCTGAATATGATGCAATTTATTTGGATTTAATTCCATTAATCATACTTACATTTTCATTGGCTGAAATAGTGGGCTGATATACAGATTTTCATAAAAATCAGACAATTTAATGTGAGAATTTTATACTAACCAAAAAGCTGTGAAATTTGCTCTAAATTGAGTAAACATCTGTGTTTGATTGTGTTTTGTCATAATAAGCTGTCAGATGTTTCAATAAACGCTAACTATTCTTTCACTGTAGAAAATATACTACTATCATGTTGCCAGTTTTCCTTAGCAAATTAAGGCTACCTAACACAGAGTCATTATATACAGACTGCTCTCATAGTGAAACCAGAGCAAATAAAGTGTTGTAGAATAATTTCAATATTCATATTACATCATCTAAGAGAGTCGTAGATGATGTCCAGACTTATTATGTCCAGTCTTACATAAAAATCATAAATGCTGCACAGGAAATTGATGAGTATAAAAGGTAACAAAATAGAGCAAGAGACTTAATTCATATCTCATAATTAACTCAGCCTACTCATATTATTTCAGTATAGGGTTTTTTTTCTTTATTTTTGTTACACTTCTTGCAAGGTAATATATTCTTAGCATATCAAGAAAATTGGGATGCTCTTCAGAATGAATTTTTCAAACCTCCTTATGAAAGAATAGCTCATCAGTCACACTCAAAGGTTGTGTTTCTTGTCCTTTGCTGGTTTTCATTTGTATGAATGGTCAATTTAAGATACAGTTTTAAATTTAGACACCATTAATGAAATGGTGTTTTGGAGACAATTTTTTCTCAAGCAGACTGATGACTCTTTTGCGACATTACTGCTGGCAATATCAACCCTATAAGAACTTCAGTAATTTACACCAGAAATCATCTACGGTGTACTCCAATAGACAAAAGTGATTTGCAGCCTGTTCAGTTTCTTGAGGCAACTTCATAGGACTGGAGATGAAGTATCTTGATTGTGAATATTTTGATTTTTTTATTAAAATCTTACAGTAATAGAAAACAATGTTCAAAAATAGAAGGAATAAAACTAAATTGATACATAGTAACACAAAGTTGCTCACTTAAACAAAATAAAGAGCAGAGTCATTGGCCTATTCTCTACACAAACCTCATTATTAACTTCAACCGATCTCTTGTCTGAATAGACTCTGAAACATGGGCTGCAACAATGTCTGAACTGAACAATAATACTATGAATTTGTAGAGTGTGAAAGAGGTGGGAGGGAGATTATATGCCTGGAGGAACCTCAGAAAGAATCTAAATAGATTCTGCCTAAATTTAGACAGTTAGTCAAAAGTGAAGAACTGCCTCTGTGGAGATAAGAAACCCCTCTAAATAATCACATAGTCATTTAGGGATCTGGTCTTCCCTAGGGAGGTAGTGTGTCTCTCCGTAAATTATGCAGTGAGTTCAAGGCACCTGTGCTCTTAACACAGGTGAGATCACTCAGTCAGACCATCTAGATGTGGTAGCAACTGTAAAAGGAGATGGTAGTGATCTGGAAAGCAGTACAGGACAAAGATCTGCACTACAAATTTTCAGCACTTGCAGGAGTGATACTGCAGATAACTCTACCTCCAAGCTCCTACTACTGTGTTACAAAGATCTGAAAATAAGTAATACTATGAAGTGGAAGTGACAGTTTTCTTTTAAATGAATGCATAAAATTGACTGTCCTTTATAATGCTGATGAAGTATTTACCCAGTAAAGTCTAATAAAAAAAAGTCAATTATACTTGAATTGTCTATTTTGAAATGCTTACATTATTGTTAAGGTTCAAATAAATATAGTTTAAGAAGGAAACATTGCACAACGAATCTTTATTCCTGCACTTACTATTCTTTGAGCCCTATTGAACTAGGAGTAGTCTCCCATGGGATATGACAGTGATAGATATTCATAATTCTGTCTTTGGCCACTAATGAATCTACAGTTTTGATCTATGCCTTCCAGAGCTCTAAATTCATCAGTCATGAAGCATAAAAGATAACCTTGAGACAACCAATAACTGGTTTTGTGCCTCATGCTGTCTTAGCTGTCCATATATGCACAGAGTAGTATCTGAATGTATAGTTCTACATGATGTTACATGGATGGAGGCAACTGAGGTCTCCGTGTAGGCTGCTATTATTCACTGCTGGTATGAATTTGTTATAATTAATATATGATATTTGGATCTCCAGTTCTTTTCTTCCTTTTTTTTTTTTTTTTTTTTTACATTTAGTTATAAAAGTGCAAAGAAAACACAAAAGTACCACTAAATGAAAACAAAACCATTTTGCGCTCATGTTGCAAAAGCGAAATTTGCAACAGAATAAAACAGTAATAAATTCTGCATAATGTTAAAAAAAGGGATTCTTCATAGCTTTTTATAACCTTGGTATTCCAGTCCCTCAAGTACTCAGGGTCGCTGTACCTCTGGAATTATTGCAGAGCCCTCACTCAATCGACTTTGAATCTTAAAGAGATTACAGCATTGAAAGCTTACTGTGACTCAAGGCAATCCTTTAATTTTTCTCTGCCTGCTCTTACTATACCTTTTGCAGCTCACAAGTTTTCATTTATTATTACTGAAAAAGCTTTACATGGCTTTTCTTTGGAGGATGGTCAGGTAAGGAAAAAGCTAATCATTCAAATTCTGTATTCACTATAGAGGTTGCATCATTTATAGGTAGAAAATCAAGAAAGGCAGCCAGAAGACAAGCATGGTTAAACAGGGAACTGCTGGGCAAACTCAAGTGGAAGTCTTTAGACCATGGAAGGAGGGGATGGCCACTTGGGCAGAATATAAGGCTGTTGTCAGAGGATGTAGGGAGGCAACTAGGAAAGCTAAGGCCTCCTTGGAGTTAAACCTTGTAAGGGAGGTCAAGGACAAAAGAAAGGGCTTCTTCAAATACATTGAAGACTAGGGACAATGTAGGCCCACAGTTGAATGAGGCAGGTGCCCTGGTGACAGAGGATACAGAGAAGACGGAGTTACTGAATGCCTTCTTTGTCTCTGTCTAAACTGCTGGAGACAATCCTCGGGAGCACAAGACCACTGAGGACCCAGAGGAAGTCAGGATAGAGGAGGACACTTCCTTGGTTGATGAGGATTGGATTAGGTATCAACTGAGCAATCTGGATGTACATAAGTCTATGGGCCCTGGTGGGATGCATCTGCGGGTGCTGAGGCAGCTGGCGGAAGTCATTGCTAAACCACTCTCCACCATCTTTAGTAAGTCATGGAGAAAAGGAGAGGTGTCTGAGGACTGGAAGAAAGCAAATATCACACCAGTCTTCAAAAAGGGCAAGAAGGAGGACCCAGGTAATTATAGACCAATCAGCTTCACCTCCATCCCTAGAATGGTGGTGGAACAATTTATCCTTGGTGCTGTGTCTAGGCATATCACGGACAAGGGGGTCATCAGGAGCAGTCAACATGGTTTTACGAAGCAGAAGTCATGTTTGACCAACCTGATAGCCTTCTATGAAGAAATAACCAGGTGGATAGATGATGGTGGTGCAGTGGATGTGGTCTATCTTGATTTCAATAAAGCATTTGACACTGTCTCCCATGGCATCCTTGCAGCTATACTGAGAAAATGTGGTCTGGATGATCAGGTAGTGAGGCGGATTGTTAACTGGTTGAAGGAAAGAAGTCAGAGGGTTGTGGTCAAACAGGCAGAGTCCAGTTGGAGGCCTGTATCTAGTGGAGTCCCTCAGGGGTTGGTGCTTGGGCCAGTACTGTTCAATATATTTATCAGTGACCTGGATGAGGGAACAGAGTGCACTGTCAGCAAGTTTGCTGGTGATACAAAACTGGGAGGAGTGGCTGACACACCAGCAGGCTGTGCTGCCATTCAGCGTGACCTAGACAGGCTGGAGAGCTGGGCAGGGAGAATCAAATTAAATACAACAAGGGCGAGTGTAGAGTCTTGTATCTGGGAAAGAACAACCCCATGTACCAGTATAGGTTGGGGATTGACTTGTTAGAAAGTAGCCTGGAGGAAAAGTACCTGGGGGTCCTGGTGGACGGCAGGATGACCATGAGCCAGCAATGTGCCCTCATGGCCAAGAAGGTCAATGGCATCCCGGGGTGTATTAGAAATGGTGTGGTTAGTAGGTCAAGAAAGGTTCTCCTCCCCCTCTTCTCTGCCCTGGTGAGACCTCATCTGGAATATTGTGTTTATTTCTGGGCTCCTCAGTTCAAGAAGGACATGGAACTGCTTGAAAGAGTCCAGCATAGAGCCACAAAGATGATAAAGTGAGTGGAGTATCTCCCTTATGAGGAAAGGCTGAGGGAGCTGGGTCTCTTTAGCTTGGAAAAGAAGAGACTGAGGGGTGACTTCATTAATGTTTATAAATATGTAAAGGGTGAGTGCCAGGAGGATGGAGCCAGGCTCTTCTCTGTTATGTCCAATGATAGCACAAGGGGCAATGGGTGTAAGCTGTAGCATAAGAGGTTCCACAGAAACATAAGGAAAAACTTTTCCACTGTGAGGGTCACAGAGCTCTGAAACAGGCTACCCAGAGAGGTTGTGCAGTCTTCTTCTCTGGAGACATTTAAAACCCACCTGGACGTGTTCCTATGTGACCTGCTGTAGGTGGGCCTGCTCTGGCAGGGGGGTTGGACTAGATGATCTTTCAAGGTCCCTTCCAACCTTTAACATTCTGTGATTCTGTGATTTATCATGTAATAAATGCTGCTTTAACCACAACAAACTGCCTGTCATAATCAGTTTATAAGCTGAAAGACATAAAAGTACATGAATGTTTTATGTATCTACCTTGTATGATTAGGACTACTCAGGTCTATTGTGCTACAGAGCAATCTGTGGTTATCTGAGTTCTGTGTACTTCACATATAAATTGGAAAAGCCATCCATCAGTTCTTGGGGTATCTCTTTGCTTAAATCCTCTTTCCAAAGCTGATTTTGAGTCATTCCTGACCCAGGATTCTTTCCTGAGGGTCTAGGGAATTTACTAGGCAGTTCAGCCCTCCTTATGGCAGCTTTTCCCCTGCTTTCCCCACTTGAAATCACCAGGTCATGGCTGTAGCTATTAACTCTTGAGCAATTTCCCCCCAGGTGAGAGTAGGTCCTGTTTGCCTGGGCTCTGCCAGCCCCCTTCCCAAGGACAAAGCCATTCTCAGACAATCCTGGATTGTTCCTCCCAAAGTGACCAGTGACGTCATTTGATCAGGGTGAGCCTTTAGCAGCATTGGCGTGGTTGGTGTGGTATCAGTCACCATTTGTGCATTAATTGAAGGCAAGATGCTTTCTGCACGCTTTTGGTTAATTGGTCTAATCCCAAAGTGGGGATGGTCACTTTCTAAGGGATCCAGCCCAAAATGCCACTTGCTGTATCAGAGATGTCACGGTTTAGGGTCAGGGCAGCCCCTTAGACCGATAACAGACGCTCTCTGTTAACCCCCCTCCCTCCCCAGGGCAAGGGCAGAACCGGGTTTGGGTTGGGGTTTGTATTTTTGGGGGTTGGGGGAAAAAAGAGGCAAAAAACGTCGGAAATAGAAAAGAATGAGGAAAAAAAAAAGTGTTAAATTGAACCGGTTTGGTGCCACAACGCCGAACGCTGCCGGGGGCACTTTTTTTGGGGGGGAAAAAGGGAGAAAAAAACCCCAAACCCTGAAGAAATGATTGGTTGGTCGCTTGCTTTATTTTTTTTTTTTCACCAGCCAGAAGTGAATTTTTTAATCCTTTCCCCCATTTTTGGCGATTTTGGGGGGACTATTTTCTATCCCCCCCCCCCCGCGGAAGGCTCCGCTCGGAGATGACGTCACGAGGCTTTATAAGCGCGGGTCCCGCGGGAGCCGCCAGGAAACGGCTCAAAATCGCCCCGAATTGGGGTCCACCCCTCGGGACCGGGGGGGGGGGGGGAAAAAGCTCCTAAAGCTGCCGAATCTTCCTTAAAAAGCTCCTAAAATGGCTTTCGTTTTATTTTTTAGACAAAAAAAGCTCCTTGAGCTGCTTTATTTAAAGAAAAAAGCGCCTAAAGCTGCTTTTTTTAAAGAAAAAAGCTCTTGAAGCTGCTTTTTTTAAGGAAAAAAAATCTCTAAAAGCCGCTTTATTTAAAGAAAAAAGCTCATCAAGCTGCTTTTTTAAGTAAA